>CP092091.1:25377990-25385490 GCA_029203775.1 Neoneuromus ignobilis | reverse complement strand
TCGTATAACAAATGAGAATGGTAACGTGGAGTGAAACGCGCCTATTCATAATTTTTTATATTTTTTCTCTTCTTTTTATGTACTCGTTCGATGCGGTGCATTTTTTTATCGTTAAATTAAGTTTTATGAGCGTATTTCTCGAGTTGTCTTAATGGGAATAATACAAATTATATATATATTTATTCCATTAAAAAAACAAAGCATTTTTAAATTTGTCAATAATGACCTGTAAAAAATATCATAAGTTTTTTCAAGATGTGTAAATTGAATACATACAGTAATGGTTTATTAAACTATAATTGCAAAAAATATTAACAATTAATTTGATGAATTTTTGTATTTCAAAAATTTAAATTATTTTACGTAAAATATTTTTTTAGATGACACACCAAACATATAAATATTATAAATATCCAATAATGATAATCTAGAAATATTTTCATTAATATGGATGGGAAAGTTTGATAAATTCTCACAATTTTATTTTGCACAAAAATATGTTTTCACCATTTAGTTTATATATTTCAATACATTTTTTTATTTTGAGACATTTTGAATAAACTGAATTAGAAAAGTTATGAAATTCTCAAAATTCTAATAATTCTATGGTTTTTATTTGTATAAGAAAATCATAAAATTCCTAAAAAGAATAAGTTTTGTAATTGAAGAGTTACAACACTTGTATTTTATTTATCAATTACAATTAACTGCTATTAAAATATTATTCAAACTCTTACTCTTAAAAACCAACTAAAAATTATTTGTTAACAATTTTTATTTTTAATAGATATAAAAATATTTGTTTTTGGGAATATGGAGAATAATAGAAAAAATTATATTGCAGTCAGTAAAATGTAAAAATTTAACTTTGTTTATTAATCAGAGCTTTTAATTTTGTCCTAGTTCTTCTACAATATTAAATTATTTTACATTTAATATACAAAGGGTGTCTCAATTGAGACTGAAGAATTTATACATACATTTACTTGCTTACTATAATTTACTATTCTTTACTATCCTTCACCCATTCAACCACTCTATATATTACATTAACTTACATTATTTTAAATTAACACATTTTTTTAAAAATAAGGTTTATTAATCAAAATAAGTTAGGAATTAATACGTATTTTCTAAATGGACGCATGCAAGTTTTAGTAGCTTTTACACAATTCTCAATTTTTATTAATAAATAATTTCCCAAGAGTTTTTTTATTTCTTTCCTACTATGTGTACTTTTCTTATATTGTTCTTTATTACGATTAAATGAATATATGAGAAGTATTAGAAATATTTCGTTTTAATTAATTTTTTTAACTTGAATTCATTTCAATTCATTTAAAATAAACTCAAATAATACTTTTTTGTTGCCAATTTATGCACAAGTATTTAACAGTAGTCTTTATATTTACCAATTGTATTTATTATCTTTAAAAAAGCCATTATAATGCTGTGTCTTAATCGATTTTAGTACTTACATTATTAGAAAACATTATTGACATTCAATCATATCAGATATAATTTTTGAAACTTAACATAGTATCAATTTACGACGACAAAATTGTTACCTGCTATTAACAATTTTGAAAATCAATCACGGTTAGTCACTATAATTGTTGTAAGTCAAATGTATGAAATAACAGTCTTAATAAAAATATTTCATATAAAACAACTATTATGCTTTAGTTTTTATCGAATTCTTATTCATTTAAATATAAATAGTATTACGAAATTGCAAAAAAGTCATTTAGTATGAAATATGCTGCAATAAAATGAGAGTCATAAAAAATAACTTTGGATAAATAAAAGAGATACAAAATGTTTAAGGTTAAAAAACGAAATCATTATGTAGTTTTAGAATCCAGATATGCAGTATATTCGAGCAAATAATGAATAAACGTATCCACTGTTAAGATGTCGATTCATAACGAATTTATATACAACAAGAGTGAAAAAGAAAAATAATTGCCACGAGATGAAAAGCTTGCACGTTCAATTATTCGTGAAAAACTCATTAAATTGACCAGATACTTAATGAAGATAAGAACATCATCACTTTTCAATTTTCGTCGGGGGAGAACAACGGAATCGTAAGACAATGGTCGGATAAAAACACGGTTTTTAAATTGCGATCCGTAATTAATTTTCGTCGTCGTTGGAAAGTGGATGAGCAGCGTGCAAGAGAGTATTGCAGGGGTAAGTAAACATCCCTGTAAGTGTATATGTCTGTACGAACGTACATGTATAATAGTGGAGACTCGTTGAAAACGAACGAGCGACGAGCTAATAATGCACGTCGTGTAACAATGGAAGCTTGGCGCCCATTGTCGAAGACTTGGTACTGGCTCTTCAAAATTGGTTTCGGTTGAGCGGCCGGTCGGTCGGTCGGTCGATGGTGCGGAGAGACGCGGCGCGTATCCCCGTCGTAAAGTTCGATCTTGTTGGTTTTGTTGTATCAGGGACGCCGGCGGAATAGCAAACAGCACCGTCACCGACGCCACAGCGCCCCCGGCGACCGGAAGAGGATTCGGAGAGAGATCCCGGAGCTCGAAACTAATATATTGCCGATAGACAATCGCGATGACAACTGTTCATCGAGATATGTCAGCTCTGTGTATTTATGTCCTTTGTGCATACGTAGTTTTTTTGAATATTTTTTAATAGTTTTCGCAGAATTCTTATCTGCCATCTCCCACTTACTCCTATATTTTATTGGAACAGAATAAATCAACTACAATGCGATACTATCTATGTTTTATTAATAGTACAATTATTCATTATATAGGATGGTCCAAATGAAACTAAAAGATAGTCAAAGATAGTAAATAAGTAAATATATATATATATATATATATATATATATATATATATAAACCCTTCAGTCTCATTTGAACCACTCTATATAAAAGTGTGTATTTCCTGAACTTCATCTTTTAACTTACATCTTTGAAAATATTATTTACTTTAAATTTTTCTTTAAAAAAAATATACTTTTATTAAATTCATAGAAAATTAAATGTAATTACAAAAAAACTAATGAAATACAAAAAACTGATAATTAATATAATATATAAAAGAGTATTTTTTTCAATATAATTATCAATGTGAAATTCAATATTGGAAAAATGTAAATTTAAATTATTCTCTAGTGGTATTAAATTTGTTCTATATTTAAATTTCTCTGTATTTTAATTTTATAAATATTTAAAAAAAATATTATTTTTTAAAAATTTTTTTTTCATAAAAAAGGATTAATATTTTTTCATATAAAAATATAACAAAGACAATAAAGCGTTTGTGAAAATAAATATTTTTTATGTACAAATCACTAGCGTATAAAAATAATCAGCTTTAGAAATTTAATAAAGTTAGTTAAAACTGAAGTACTTCTATAAAAATATTTTTTATAAATATTTTTTCACGATATAAGCCATCAACATTTAATAATCTTGTTTCTATATACAATTATTGTAGATAAATCACAAGTATTATTAATAATAAACTTAAAAATATATTATTTCATTTTCTATCTTAACAATAAATATATATACACCTGAGTCTGTTTTTATGCGGTAGATACGTTCCGCAGAAAACCACATTAAAAAAAATTTAACAAAAAAAGACTTAACTTATATTAAAAAATTAGGGATGCGTTCCGTAATTTTCGAAAATAGCATGAAACCAAAGCTACAAAATGAAATTACTCTAAAATTCGCATAAACAAATCAGGAAATAAAAAATGCTTAAAAAATTTTCAAATATCTGCAAAAAATTGATACAAAACAAAGCTTTTTACTTTATTTTTTTAATTAACTATTTAATTTTATTCAAAGCAATATATACATATGTGTAATTTATTTTAGAATTTTTCATACATATTTTAATTATCATCGTAATAATATCTGCACTGTTTAGAATAAAAATAAGAAAATAAAAAAGAAAGTGAATAGCTGCACTGTTTTCAAGACATGTAGGCCAAGCCTTTTTCCAACAGGTATTTAAAATGTGTTGTTTTATTTGAGTAATAGCAAATACAACATGATTTATACAGTCAAAAATAGAAAAACATTTCCAAGATTCAGTTACTGTTGTTGATTCATTTTCTAGTTTATCTAATATAAATTGAAAAGTGTGTTTAATGTAATATTGTTTAAAGAAATTTGGCAGCTTCTTCATCTGCCGATGCAATCGCGCCTGTCATCCTCACATTATGCAGTGCATTCCTTTTTAAAAACCCGGTTAACCATCTTTTGCTAGCCGAAAATTCCTTATCAGTTTGAGAAGCGGAAGTAAATGGCTCTGATTCCTCCATTTATTCATAAAATTGAAGAGCTTTTCGTTGAATCAAATAAACGCTTAAAGGAATTGTTAAAAAAATCATATAAAATAGAAATATGAATCGCATAACTTCAAAATCCTATTAAAATAATCCGCACAAAAACAGACCCAGCTGTATATATATATATATATGTATATATATATATATATATATATGTATATATATATATATATATATATATATATTTAATTATTAATTTTAGTTATAATTTTTTTTCTTAATTTTTATCAGAATTCAAAAATGTGTTTTCGCTCCGATAGTTCTTTTCTATTTTTCTATTTCCCAGCAGTTGGAATTCATCATACAAAAATCACGTCATACTTTCCATGATATATATATATATATATATATATATATATATATATATATATATATATATATATCTATATATATAGTATTTAAAAGATAAGATTTTACTCTATTTGTATGTAATAAAAAAGAACGAAACCGCGTACACGTAAACCCATTCCCTGCATTTCACTTATCAGCACGTATTATATCCATCTCGTCATTTTTGTCGTGTTCGTTTTAAACCATTTCAGTTGTATAGGGTTTAAGTTTTTTGGTACGAGAGCGACGCACAATGACGTCGCTATGAGACTACTTCATTTCCTTTCGACGTTGACATGTCCTGATACGCGACTACAAACGATATACATATACATGCCACCGCCACTTTTTTCTACTCTTTTGTTGTACGTTTACTGGTATTTAGATACTGCACACTTTCGTATTATTATTATTAATATTTTCTCTGTGTGCGTCTATGTGTATGAAGTTATGATTGCTTTGAACGTATCTATCCAGTCGCACTAAATGATTACAAATTCTTTTTCCTTCTGATGTTCAGATCTTTTTAATATAGAGAAGATATTAATAATTTTCACAATCATTTCAGAATAAGAAAATGATTGAAAAAATATACATAGATACATTACCCACCCATCTCTCTCTCTCTCTCTCTCTCTCTCTCTCTCTCTATATATATATATATATATATATATATATATATATATGTATAATGATCTTGAAAGTTTTTCTTTTCATTTAAGAAGGAAATAAATGCAAATGAATGAAAAAGATTTCATAAGTGTGCAACACCAAATTATATATAATAAAAAATGTTTTAAATAAATTGAAAAATATTGCATCAATAATAACTTATTCTTTTACTTTACACATTTTTAATGAAATCCAAACAAGAATAAACAAGTCTTAAAATAATAATAACAACCTCTTTAAAAGAAGTGGGCCCCTCGCATTAAACCCAGAAAATTTAAACGTGTGCAATAATAATTTATTATTTAATTAATTCACTGATACGCATTTTGACCACTATATCGTTATCAGTACAATTATATTATAAAATCAGATTTCATAATGCAATAGTTTGATGATGAATTTACTGTTGAAATACACCCCAGAGAATAAAATGAACAATAACTGATTATTCTATAATTTTCTCAAAAAATATAATATTGAAGTAAGTAATTTATTTGAGTAAGTGAATTTGTTGCCTTATAAAATCAAATTATGACAATATTCTCGTCCATGGTGTATCAAAATAGCAATTTTATTTTGTCCAGTTATTTTTATATATATTTTTTTTTCAAATTCAGAAATACTGATTATATCAATATGATATCTCTAACATATTAAGTTCATATTAGGTTTTTTTTTAAAAAAAAAGTCACATAAATACTTATATATGCCAAAAATTAATCAAATTAAATTTATTTTGTAACATTTTTTGTGAATTACTGCAGAAAATATAAAAATTTGAACATTTTTAATAAGTATGTATACAATAAAATATTTTAAGATTACAAATATATACTCGTTTATATATATATATATATATATATATATATATATATATATATATATATACTTAAAAATTAATCATACAAATTTTCGATTATAATATGAATTAAAATAAAGGCGTAAAAAATCTTTTCACGTCAAAAATACATATTTTACAAATTTTTGAATGTCTATTAAATGGACTGAATTTATTTTATAGTCGAATTCAATTCTAATTTTTTCATGAATACATGAATATATATATTTGACTAAAAAATGTATATATTTTGTCGAAATATTTCATATACATTATCAGAACTAATCGACGACGGATACCAATCGTAAAATTGAAGAACGGCATATCACAATGTCTTCCTGTTTCATAGAGAGAAATCGCGGAATGTGTGCGTGAGTCACGACACATGACTGGAATTCGAACATCGATAGAGTTTCTTCTTCATCATCATCATCATCGTAGTCCTATTATTACATTTGTTTACGCTTCACGAGAGTTGTGAACTTTCGATTCTATGCGACAGACGTTGGCGCAATGCCGTCACCAAAACTCTAAATTATATATATATATATATATATATATATATATATATATATATATATATATATATATCGCTTTAATGACATTCAGGACCGGCATGTTGCCGTCTCACTGCCGCAATAGTTTTCCAGTATTCCAAGACTGACAGTCAGTCAGGTTTGCCGTTTCAATTCCTGCCCATACTTTCCAGAATAGAAATGATTCAATTAATAGAACGTTCTATGCGACAACCGAAAGTTTTGATTCTATGTTCAGAACTCCCTAGTCTATTGAAATGTTTTCCAAACTTGCGTCGACATACTAATTATCATAATTTGAAAATTTATTTTCGTATTATCCTCATATACACATATGTATGTATGTACATATATATATATATATATATATATATATATATATATATATATATATATATACATAAACGAAGTCATAAAAGTTTCCACAATAACTAAATTAATACTATTTTATTCTGACTCGTACAGAGACAGATATATATTTTTTAGAATTCATAGAAAGATTTCAAACTTTTCGATAACATCATATTTTTCTAGATATACATTTTTATGTAGAGTAATTTAAATGTTTATCGACTGGAACGTATAACGATTCAATTTCAACTAGTTTTCTAGTTTTATAATATAATCTATCTACTGTTGTTGTTTATTGAAAATAGTTTCATAACGAATAAAAAAGAATTTATTATTTTAGATATTGAAGTCAATTACAAAAAGATTTATATGTTTAATTTTTAACAGAAAATAAGAGTTTCCATTTTTTTAAAAAAATCTATAAATTAATATAT
>CP092091.1:25260490-25372990 GCA_029203775.1 Neoneuromus ignobilis | reverse complement strand
CCAGAAATGTTTAACAAACGTTCAATAACACGAAGAAATAGAAAATCTATGACTTTGGACAGACTCAATTTACGCGATTTTCATTCGTGTAAAACGAATCAATGTGGAACGGCTACTCCGCGTAAATTGAGGGACGGGTATATATATATATATATATATATATATATATATATATATATATATATATATATATATATAGGGTCATCGAAGTGTGACGCCTAGATTTGTGTTTTATTAAAAGAAAAAAAAGAAAATATACACGTAGTTCTTTATACACCACCCTATACACATGTTTTTTTTTAATAAACACAAATTTAGGCGTCATATTTGGATGGCCTTTATATATACAAAACAACTAAAAAAACAATTACATTTATTCTGCCTTTAAACATGTTTCAAAACTCAATTTTTAATTTTGAAAATCAACGCCATATTACTAAATCTAACTAAATTAAAAATAAATGAATATACATTTAAATATATGAGAGTCGTTTGATTAGTATGGTAAAAAATTGAGAAAAACTAAATTAAAACATTTAATTTAATTAATGAATTAATTAAATTAAACAATAAATAATTTTACAATATTTATCAAACGACCCTCGTATTTTATTCCACTTATATCCTTATTATCACCGATTTAAACCTTAATTCTAACATTATAATGATAAACAGGATAACGTTTAAAATATGTAATTATTCAGAATGTCATTGCTTATAATGATTGTGTTAAGAATCAGTTGTCAAGAAGTAGACATGAAGTCATAAAACATAGTCAAAGATATAGAATTTTATTATGTTAATCTATCAAAACTATTTTCAACTCTTGTATTATATTCAAATAATGAAAAATTAAATATGATATCTCAAATAATTAAAAGGAACGTTAAATGAAGTTTCCTTTTTTAAAATATTGAATAAATAATTACAATATACTGCAATACTTTTCAACATTTTTGATCAAAATATTTTTAAAATTCTAATTATATATTTAGATAAGATGTCTTAGTGTAAGCATAAAACCTTTTCCTTTTTGTGTACAATGTACCAAAACGGAAAAATGTTCATAAATATCCCATAATATATTTAATATGAAAATAATATATTTAATAGATAGATAGATAAATAATAATATTATGGCTACAATTCTTAAACTATAATCACTTTTCAATCATAGAAACTTTGGTAAAACATGAAATTAACACATTTTTAACACAAAGATTAAAACTCACTGATTTTTTGAAAACAAAAATATTTTTCCACGAATGTAGATAATAATCAAAGAAATGATTTTATTTTATTTAAAAATAAATGCATGTATTTTTGTAGTCTAAACAAATTAGTCCTTTTTTAAAATGAAATGCTGTTTGAGAAAATATTTGTTTTATATAAATTGATTTCAAGACAGATAAAAATTAAATATACTTTTTCAAAACAACAAGGACAGCAATTTTATTTCCCAGCTGTTGTTTTTTTCCACTGGATTCATTCGAAAATCGAATTTGCAAATGCGACCAACTACATTGGTGTAAAATTATATTCGTACGACTTGCAAATTACATAACACAACAGCAGTCGGCAACAAATTGAATCAGTGAATCTCGAATTCCGTTCTCTTCCAATGTAGAAGAACAACAACAAGAGGTCGACATCGAACGTAGTTGTGGTATGAGTCGTTGCGACCAAAGTTCCATTTGTTTCCCGTTACGAGGACATCCGCAACGTACAAGAGTTCCATATTAGGGGGAGAAGGAGCGACCAGTACACCCCTTAGATCGAGACGTCGTCGGAATGCACTCGGAAGTGCAGATAATCTTTCGCGTCGCGTCCTCCGCCTCGGCAGCAGCGCGACGATATTTGAAACTTTGTGTAATGTTTATGAGCGACGATAATTAAAATGTTTTGGTGTCCGATTTCGACTGAACGGTGCGAGCGGAGGGACGCGCGAACGGCGACACTGCCATGCCGTTCGTAATTAATTTAAACTACGGCCAGATGACGAAGTTTTAACATTCGCCATATTTCGAACGGCGGCAATAAAGAGGAAATGGCGCAAGGGCGCCGTTACGGAAGGAATAGTTGTCGGGATGTTACTGTTACAGCCGACGGCATCACCTTATGTGCAGCTTTAATCTTAAGAAAAACGATGCTTGTTTTTTTTTTGACAACGAATTACGACCAGCGAGATATTTCGAAAACATTGCAAAGTAAGAAACTTTTTAAAAGACGTGTGAATATAAAGAACGAACTGAATAGTTTTTAAACAAGATTTTAAAGAATAAAGAAGAAAATTATGAGAAAATTAATTAAAATTTTTTTACCAGATATTTTCCATTTTTTTAACAATGACTTTATGATAACTTTTGAATATCATTTATCTATAATAGAATATATAAAATTCAAAATATATATAAAAGTCAAATTTCTTTAAGTTTGAAAAGCCTTCAATATTCACACTAACTGTTGACATTAATGATAGTGACACATGGAATTTAAATACTAGAATAATTACGCCAAATAACAAAGAGAACCATAGAAATATGCATGTTATGAGTAACATATAGAAACGAAAAAATAAACCGAATAAATAAAAAAGTAAACATAAATTAAAGACATAAAAACAAAAATAAAAGGTTGAAAAGGAAAATAGACCGGTCAGAGAGCAAGAATATCCGATCGAGTGTGAACAATACAAGTTATTTATTGAAAATTCAGAAATATAAAAATGGTCAAGAAGAGACTCACGGATAGATGAGATAAAGACATGAGAAATTTTGTCGATGTAGAATGTAAGAAAAAAATATTGAATCGATGGAAATAGAAAGTTTTTAAAAAGGGTTTCATCCAAAAATGAATACAATACTGATATGATGATGATGATCACTTAAAAAAGGAATTTTCGAAAATGCTGTATACTTTTTAAAACATCTTCTTATAATTTATTATTTCAATAAAAAGATATATAAAATAAAATAAGTATGAAAATTTTAAACTACAATCCAATTGTTCCATCTAACTTATTTGAGTGGAAAAATATTACAAGTGAGAAAGAACGTGAAATAATTTTCATATTATAATTGAAATATAATATAAACACTTATATCTACCTCTTCGTCTAATTATATATATTGGTAATATGAATTTGTTCAAAACCCAGATATTAATTGCTTGTTATTGATACCATAATCAATTCTTCATATCAATTTAAAAAAAGGAATTTTAATTTTTGTCATTATTCTCATTTTCCTTCAAACATATTTGTGTTTCTATCTTTACTTAATTAGAGTATTTACCCCTACAATAAGAGCCTATTTTTCAGTATCATCTGTTATATTTCTATTTTTATGTCTCTTATTTTGTCATTTATACTCTAATGTTATTTTGATATTCTTAATAATTTCCATATAGTCAATTTCAGCTACAGGAATAACCTTTTGACACTTAATTTGATAAATAATGGCATTAATATTAAATATCATTTTTTATTACATTATATACTTCTACCTTTAAATTTCTACTAATTTCATTACTCTGTAATAGTGAATTTAAAAGATGTATTACCTACAAAGTTCACTAATTTTATGTTGAATGTCAAGTTCTAGGATATAATATTTTCTCAATATATCAAAAATTGTATATTCAACAAACTTTTGAATTTTTGATACGTCATTTTTTCCATATATCACTTTTTATAATAGTTTTGAAGACATTAATATTTATAATAAATTAATGTTAAACTATATTGTCATATTTCATATTTAACATAAATTTACAAATAGATGGTGTCACGATATTTTATAATATTATAGTTAAATTTAGTGTATATTTTTCACTCGTACATATTATTTACACAACTATTTCTCTCTCTCTATTTATATATTTATTTGTATATATTTTTAAGTATGCATGATTTACACAAATTTGCATCTCAACTACACAGGTCGTCGCTCGTATCGTCCGGCAAACTAAATTAATTTATCTGAATATTTACGCACACGTTAAATCACGAGAACCTTGTTGCTCGAATTTGGTGTGTAACTAATCTACAATGAACACGCAACACGCAGATCAAGAAATATCTTGCTATCTCGTTACATATATCATTATTTGCATGAATTACGTTTGCAGTCCGTACAGGCATTTATGACTGCGTGTTTGTTTCTCATTTTTTTTTCTCTTGACAACAGTGTGCTCCACATTGTAATACAAACACACACACACACACATACACACACACACACACACATACACATATATATATATATATATTTGTGTATATAGAAAGAAATTTGTTAAAAAAAAACAAGATGTAATAAATATGTGCAAGTTTGTAACATAGCGATAATTCAGTATTAAAAAAATATATATTGCACATTTTACTTATAAATATATGCACGAGCACGTGTGTGTGTGTGCATATTAATTGTAATGTATGTACATGTGTTATAAATTACAGATTAAAATTTCATGTCGTGACTTTCGTGTACAGATTTTTTCCATTAGCATTTCGCAATTACAAATCGCCTACATAAAATCGTAAATAGTGCACTATGAGGGGTCCTTAAAGATGTCTGAAATAATATAACATATTTATGGTCAAATAAGATCCTGATCTCGTATATTTATCGTTCAATAATCTGATATAATCCTGCTTATTGAATTCCTGCAGTTTTTTCCAGTCAATTACGTATTTAATCATAAAGTTATTGCTCTGGAATACAATTTTTCCAATCCGATTCGTTGAATTTAAAAATAATAAGTTTATTATATACGTTTTACTATTTGAGTTATTTTATACAAATTATATATATATATATATATATATATATATATATATATACATACACACCCGTCCCTCAATTTACGCGGAGTATCCGTTCCACGTGGATTTGTTTTACGCGAATGAAAATCGCGTAAATTGAGTCTGTCAGTACAATAGAAAAAATTTTGGAAATAAAAGCTAGTAAAGTTGTAGAAACACATATTTATTTCACATAACTTAACAAAAAAATAATGACGTTTTAGAAAACAAAAGTAGATAAATTTTATTCGGTGTCACTATCGCTACTGTAATTCAAAACAATCAACCTTTTATATATTTATATCGTGCTTTTATACGTTCAAGTAGAAATTTGCGTCACTCTGATATATAATAAATTCCATGAAAAATTATATAAAATGAAATCTATCTGACCGCGTATAAAAAGTTCCGCGTAAATCAATACCGCGTAAAAAAAGTCCCGCGTAAATAGAGGTATAATTTGCCGCGTAAAAAAAACTCGCGTAAAAAAAGTCCAGCAAAATTGAGGGACGGGTGTATATAAATGTATGAAAATCGATTATTTTTTAGCCCCGCGCAAAAAAATAGTACTACAATAATTATGGTCTCATACAATCACATTTAAAAATATAATTTCAGAATTGTCATGTTTTTGAATAGAAATAGAACATAGAACAAAATCTGTAAATAAATTACTCTATTTCCTTATTTAATACTCAATGAGAAAAATAGTGTTTATGTTCCTTCTTAAATGTTAGAAGTCAGTAAGGAAAGATAAGACATTTTGCAAATGCCTCTGTTTAACTTTAGGAATAAAAAACAAATTTAGAAAATTAAACTCTCACACGCACGCATATCTTAAATAAGATGTATGTAATCTTATTTTCTAAACAGAACTCCACCTACGCACAGGTATTGTACTTTAACTAAATTACAAACAAGAACCATCCGTACACAAAGTTATCTCGCCCGAGTTGGAGACCTAACTCACGTCGTGTCCGGATGTGAGGGACCCAACCGAACGTACCGATTCCATTTAGTCACGCCGACGAAGTAAACGTGGCGATACGGTCCGCCACTTTCTCAAACACCGTCCCGCCATCGTCTCCCGACGCCTCCGACGACGGCGACGACGCCGCTTCCAACAACTACTACCGCCGCCGCCGCCGTCCGTTCCATATCGGTGTTCCATCCACCCGTTCGCGAACATTAAAGCACTGTTTAATATCAACATGGCCGACATCGCCCCGGTTGACACTTTACCGTTTCCGCCGCCTGGCGATGTACTTCCTGGTAAGCGCTATCAGCCAGCGGATGGGACCGTAATCCATATCGTTCCTGCGTCGCTCGAACGCTAGTTCAATTCCTGGAGGAAAGTGAAACGTTCTTTAAGATAGCGTCGTTCGGTCGCATCGGTCTTCGATGTTTAACGGCGCTTAATTCTTGTAAATGGAAAACGTTCGAGCGACACTTTTCATGTCCCGCGATCGATTCGATATGTATACATGGTACATGTTATGTAAGCGTTTTCTTCGCGTACAAGTTTTATCAGAACTGCTGCGAAAGTTTGTAGCAGTTCGCTAATTCGTTTTATGAACTGTGTCCCTACGTGTCAACTCTCAATGTTGAGATATTAAATGATGTGTGATAAGGGAAATGTATCAAGTTTAATGATATACGACCGGCCGAAACCATCTTCGTACACTTTCGAAACGGAGTTATTTTGGTTGACTTTTATATTCTTCCGCATCGAACGATTTGAATAGATAATGATTTTATTACGAACAAATATTAGTCAAATACATTAAAATTCATATATAGAGATAGATATATATATATATATATATATATATATATATATATCACTGATAAAATTGATATAAAACAACATTTTCTCATTTCATTTTTTACACTGATATTATTTATACAGATTTTTATTTAAAAAATCAAGCTTATAAATTATTAGAAATATAAATTACTTTATCGACTT
This sequence comes from Neoneuromus ignobilis, assembly GCA_029203775.1. Taxonomy (NCBI): domain Eukaryota; kingdom Metazoa; phylum Arthropoda; class Insecta; order Megaloptera; family Corydalidae; genus Neoneuromus; species Neoneuromus ignobilis. Next base: position 25,366,220 of record CP092091.1, on the reverse strand, counting down.
CTTTAAGAAAACTGAAATTATTTGTAAAATACAAAAAAAGAAAATAAGTAACAATAATCAATAGTCAACTAAAATTCTATTGTAAAAATTAAATGTATTTTAATAATTTATTTTCTGATGAAAATTTTTAGAAACAAACTATTAATTTGTTATTGTAAATTTTTAACCTATTAAATCACCTTGTTGGCAAAGTTATTGTTTTAACAGATTAATTTTACATCAATGTTTGTTGTTATACATAAATATTATTACTATTTAAAAGTTATTAAATATTTCAATTCCAAGAGGAAATCTTTAGTAGCTGTATTTTTATTGTATATAAATTAATATATGCATTTATTATTAATAAAAGTGCATATGTATATATTAATATATATATACTTATTAATAATTATAATAATATACAGTTTTAATTATCGACAAAAAATAATAAATTATTATATATTGTATTAAATAACTATTGGACTAATAAATAAACATGTTACAAGATTCTTCAAAAAATAAATATTTTTTAAAAAAGTAATTATTCCCAATGCTATAATATTTTATATAAAAATCAATCATCAAATAATATCAGCATTCAATTATCCTTATTGTTTATATTTTTGTAAAAGTGGAATTTGATAATTTAAGACTTTTAAAATAAAAAATCTTGAATAAATTTACATTTATTAAATTTTCACTAGTTTACATATATAGAGTTATTAATCAAAAAAAATCATAAACAGAGAGATAAAATAAATACTGAATTTAATTAATTTTATAAAAAAATAAAATAGTTTATTCAAATATAAACTCATGTCTTATATAAAAATCTATAAATTTTTTTTTTTATTAATAACAGTTACTATGGTTCAAAAATATACTCACTGATTTCGAAAAATATTATATATATTTTTTAAAAAAACCTACTAATGTATACTTATTCTATAAACAATCGATAAAACGTTAAACTTTATTATTACTTTTCGTGTACAATACTGTTTTAACAATACATTATTAATATTGTACTCTTAATGTCAACATTGATCATTTTATGTACTCATAAAATATCAAACTCGTTATTACATGGAAATTCAAACAAAACATTGAACACCGTACAAAAGTCAACACATCATTTCAATGAGACTACAATTTGTTTGACTTAAGTACATATATATACATATATATATATATATATATATATATATATATATATATATATATATATATATATATATATATACAGGCAAACTTTTATGTAATGTAAAATGCGATTATAAATCATAAATAATAAAATTTATTAGGTTTTATGTTGTTTTTGACGAGAGATGAAAGCAGTGGTGAGCGTGTTCGAAACGATGGTCAGATATTACACAGCCAGTGTATAAGAACGTGCGGTTCAAACATGGTCATCGATGTCGTCTTGTTATACGACAGGTCGTGCAGCGAGGTGGGTCGTTTGTTGTGCGAGATAACGGCCAACGACACGGTGTCCCCAGAGCCTTGGACCTTTCACGACCGCGCGACATAACATGGACATGACCGCAAAACCTATGGGTTTGGCGCAGAGGGATACATACGTACGTACGTACGTACATACACACATACATATTACATACATACATACATACATATATATATATATATATATATATATATATATATATATATCCATCCGTACATATTTCGTAACATACAGTAGTTCCAATGTAAGTTTTAAACATGTATAAATGTCTGGAATGTCACTTTTTATTTCTATTTGTTTCAAAATTAAATTTGTAATACGAGTTTCAATTTATAACAATAACATATGAAACATTCTGTATATAGCTTTTAAATATTTAAAAGGTGTAATAGACAATAAATTCCATACAAATATGGCTTGAATACAATATATCCAATTCTATTAGATATGATGAATAGCTTTTGTAGAAGCTATGATCCCAATCCATTGGATTACAAATTATGATTGGTTTTAAAAAGCATGTTGTACTCTACTAAACAATCAAACATTGAACTTTTGAAAAGTCTCTTATTAATGTAATACCTAAATTTCCAATTAATCAAGTACTTGTGATATCGTATGAGGGCCATTTGTATTTTATTTTATAGAATTAATTGAATAAAACTAATTAATTATATATAAAAATATAGCCCAAGTCAAAATTTAGCATAATTATAGTTATTTGCATACAAAAAAAATATAGAAATTAGTGTTACATTTTTTTGGTTAGTACGATAAAAAAATTTCAAAAATTTTGATTGATACTTTAGATAAATATGGATTAAAAAATTAATAAATAAAAAATATTTAACATAAAATATAACTACATAAATAAATAAAAATATTTCTACATTTTTTATTAAACAAAATAATATTAAGTCGAAAAACGATCTTAACAGTTTATTATAATGTCAATCTGATTTAACGCAGTTTTATTTTTCAACTTTCCATTATGTTATTAAAAAATATTATAAAACCTTAATAAAAATCCTAATTTTAAATCCATGACTCGACAAAGATTGATAGTCTTTGATAAATATTAGAATTATTATAACAACATTATAATAAATTCATTATCGAGAAATAACATATTATTTTTTAAATATAGTTATTAAGTTTTGAGAACGTACTAATCATATATCTGAATCTTAATTGAATATTTAAATTTACATAGATTATTTATTTAATATTTCGTTTAGTTTTTTTCACTGTACTCAAACGATCAAAAACAAAGAAAAAAATGATTATTTCACATTAATTTCAAATAATGATCCAGGAAAGTTAGCAGCCGTTTAATAAAACAGCACTTCATTTGATAACTGAATTTCCCGTTTAATATCGTTTACGAGCACCGATTCTGCGGAAACAGTCGGAGCAACCCTTAAACATCGACCGTAACAGAATTAAGCACAACGCGAAAATAAACCTGTAAATATTTTCACGCGACGGATCTTATTCCCGGCGGTCGAACACAGTACCGCTCTAAACTGAAAATAATGTTATTCAGTATCCGCTTATAACCATTTAATTTAAAAAATATCCTTATCTCGATAATTGTATCACCGCCTCGTACCCGTCTCAGCTCCTTTTCAAGGCCGTAATATTATTATGTCGCGACCTGGTTGCAACGCGTCCCCAGTCGACGAAATTATCTTCGATTCATAATTTCAGTACCGAAGATTTACACACAAGACGGGTAACACCCAACAGAAGTTCGCGGCGAAGAAAAAGTTTTTAAGTACTGAAAATAGCTACTCGGGATCCGTCGGTTGTGTTTTTACGATGCGGCGAGACTTGATATTTTGCTTCGAATCGCGTAAAACAATTATAGGGAAGCGTGAATATTTTCAGTGGCTGGAAATAGGGGCTGTGTGTGTTTTATATATTTTTTGTGGCCGTGTCTGTCGTTTAAAATTATGTTCGAGACACATATGAATGTTAAAAAGGTCTCGCGGTGCATATTTTTTCTATGTATGTTCCGTTATATGGACTGGAAAATTCTATATGCGGTTTTATGTTTCGGTGTAAAATTGATAATATATTAGAGAGAGCATAAATGGGTTGTTTGCGTTTCGGTACGAATATTTTGTAAGTCTAATCAAAAACTAAAATGGTAATTTAGTACGTAACCATATTTTCATTGATATAATAATAAAACCATGAAAATATTCTTACACTCTTCCTAGAGAAAAATCACTAAATAATTTATTTTTAATTTCAATTATTTTATATTTTATTTTTATATAATTTATTTATAATGTGGAAATATTTACAAATATTTTATACATTATATATATGGAGAAATTTTAAACTTGTTTCTGTCATTGAAACTAAATGAGACATATTTATACTGCATTAACAATCAACTGAGACGTTTATCGTTGGAGTTGAGACGCCGTTCTTAAATCCTCATAATCGTACCATCTCGTCTGTCCAAATAAAGTACGAGACGATGCCAATATTTTTCATTTCGTACCAACATCAGCGACACGTACGTCCATCTCAACCTGTTTATCCAACTCCTTCGTCCAGATGTGATGTCTTGTACAGTGATTTCAATAAAGTCACGAGAATTATTTACAATTTCTTACGAAAGACATTAGTGCGAGCGTGATATCATATCCATACAAAACTGTAGAAATGGATTCTTGTCTTTGTCTTTTCAAAGACGTATCGTTGGTTCATTCGAGTTTGTATATGTACAACGGTAGCATGCTCGTATATCGATTATCTTGCTCACAGAATCTGTTTGCTACGACATTAATGTTGAACATAAATTGGATAGTTTGCGTAATCGATTGAGATAAGCTTCGAATTATTCATCCGTCGCGTTCGCAGAGTATTATTGTACAGGTATTATTTTTCAGTTAATTAGAACAGGTGTTTGTTTCTACCTATGACTGAGTAATCCAGAAAAAAGATACAGTGTCTCCACACACCAATCATTCGATAATCTTGTTTTATTTTATATATGTGCTTGTAAATCATTGAATTTTTTCAATTATACACACATACATATTATATATATATAGTATATATATATATATATATATATATATATATATATATATATATATATATAAATGTGTATTATATTATAGATCAATTTATATTTACACATCTGTATATCAAAAAGTAAATGTATAAAAAAATTATCCCTGTATTAAATCACACAAAAAAAATTTCACTCGATTTTTTTAATAATCCGAAGTGAAATGATAAAATTTATCTAGATTCACTCAATGTTTCATTTTTCTATTAATTACATTGTAACTGTTTTTTAAATTTCAAATAGTATTACTAAGGTACTATTCATTAAAATTATTTATAAAGTAATTAATTAAATATTACTTAACAATTCAATTAATATTTAAAAAATAAAAATAAAAAAAGGAAGAAGTAAAGAATATGAAACGAGTTTTTATAAAAAATTAGAGAAAATATTGATTATATAATTTATAGAAAATAAAATATAAAAAATTAGTTAGAGTTTTCAATAGAAACTTTATTCTGTACTTTTATTTTTTTTTAATTTACTAAAGAACAGTCGTTATAGAAAATATAATATTATATCGATTATAAGATTTAATGAATTATGTATCTAAGATCAACTGATTTAACTTATATTTTTAACTGTTTTTTTTTTTTTTTTTTGGAAAAATGGTAAAATATTTAAAATTTTCTTTAACTGAATCAACACAAAAATGAAAGTAAAAGTAAGAATAAAATTAAAGATATCAAAAAGCTCCAATCAAATTTTTAAATAAAAAATGGTTAGAACTAAATACACAATCAATAAAATATTTAGAAAAAAAATAGTATCTGTATATTATAATTATTAGAACTAGCGTTAGTAGAAATGAAATCTACGTCATAAAAAAAACATTTACTCTTTAATGTAATAAAATTATTTTTACTTGCCAATCAAATAATTTCACTTTAATATAAAATTTATTCATTTAACATTTTGTGGCTTCTAGATATTCTTTGAAGTTCAAATAAATTAAATTATACATTTTTGAGAATATGAAGAGAAAATTTAAAAAATGTATACCTTTTTTAAATCTAAATCTACATAGTTCTGATATTAAATCCAATATAGGTAATTGAATTTTAGCATAGAATTATTTATCCATATTAATAGCTATTATAAAATATTTTAATGATTTTGTAATTAAAAAAAAATATTTTAACAGTGAAAATATCTCGCTTCAATATATGAAAAATAGAGCAACTTTGTTTCAAATCAATAACAACTAATTTATGTATTTCTATTTGTAATTATAAAAGTGGTTTATACAAATCACTGTTTCTAATAATCAAATCTCGTATACATACATTATATAATATATGATATTTTTTACAGGTATTACCAGTTTTTTTTATATAAAATCCGGATTTCAATTTCGATACACAGTGAAAAATGTCTTTTTCATAAATAAATATTTAATTCCTCATAAATACATTTTAATCACCAGGACTAGATCTACAACAATGGGCAATTTATTATGTACGTGGGATGTTATTAATAGACGATATCAACATGACAAGGTGAACTCGTCGATGTTGGAATTAATTTCAAATTATCTCGTTGAAATATGGAACCCACTTCTACGTGAGTTACTATGTCAACGTGATGTAATTGTCGTACAAAATTGGTGCTGACATTTGGAACGTTCGACGGGAAAAAGTTATGTCTTTCTGTGACGGATATTGCTTGCTTAGACGAAAACATTTTATTAGTCGAATTTACTTCAAACGATATTTGTTTGTAATACAAATCAAGTAAATTTTTACTGCAAATTCATCTTTCAATTACTAATGCCATATTTCACTGTAATATATTTAAATTGCTAGTGTCATATTTCATTTCTTCAGTATTTTTATTACTTGCAGGTAATTTTATACTTTACAAATATTACGTTATTACAAGGTGTCCCAATTGAAACTACAAAATAGGTATATCTAAATTCCTTACTTTTATTTGGGTCACCCTATATTAAAAAGATATCTTAAAATATACGAGTACAGAAACCAACATTAAAGACTCAGTTTAAATAGTCAAAATAAGATAATTACTCTATACTTATTATTTAGGTACAAATACTTAACTTTACAAAATATTATTTGTTGTTTTGGAACTGTGGCTGATTCACTTTCAACACAAATGAATTTTAATCAATATTTTGAAAGATTATTGAACACTGTATAACTATTATGGTGTTGAGATTAAAATTCATTTGTATTTAAGGTTATAAAATATTTTATGGTAATATATTAGGGGTACCGGACGAAAATGTTGTTTTTTAAATAAAAAGTCAACTTCAAAAAAAAAATATATATATTACCATATCAATTATTAATTATATATTCTCCCTCGATATCTACAACTTTCTTCCATCTTTCTAGTAATTTTAATATGCCATTTGCATAAAAATCTTTTGATTTCGATGAAAAATAGACATTGAGACCCGTTTTCACTTCTTCGATATTCTTAAAATTTTTGTCGGATAAAAAGTACTGCATTGATCTAAATAAAAGGTAATCCGATGGAGCAAGATCGTGTGAATATGGTGGATGAATAATTACATTCCATTCATATTCCATTAATTTATCCCGAGTAATTTTAGCTATATGATGTCTCGCATTATCGTGTTGAAAAAATATGTTTCCTCTATTGAATATTCTAGATCTTTTTATAGGAATTGCTTCTTTTAATCGTTCCAGCTAATCACAATAGAACTGTGCCATTATTTTCTAACCATATTTAAGAATTTCATAATAAATAATTCCTTTACAATCCCACCATACAGATAAAAGAACCTTTTTGACCGTTAGGTTCGGTTTCAGCGTTGCCAGTGGTACCTGCTCTTTAGAAAGCCACTATTTTTTACAACATTGGTTCGAGTACATAACTCACTCTTCATCCTCTGTCACTAGAAGTTGAAGAAATGTTGAATTTTCCTCTAATTTTATTAATTCTTAACACATTTGAATCCGTATATATTTGCTTTCATCACTTAAATGATGCGGTAGCCACACACCTTGTTTATGAATCTTGCAAATTATTTTTAAATGTTCTTGCACACTAGACCAAGAGTATCCGAGTGTATCTGCTATTTGTTGAATAGATTTGGTCGTATTTGCTTCAAATTCAATGCGTAACACCTCATTGTCCACTTTCACTACCCTCTCACTTCCAGATTTATTTTTAAGTAAAAATTTCCATTTCGAATTTTTTTGAATCACCTCTGACACTGCCGAATAGTCAATATGTCCCTGTAAATGTCACAATTTTTTTTTTGACGCAGTCGTTGCATTACTTTTTTGATGAAATTCATATAACATGCAATTTCGTAAAAATTGATTATCCGGCATAAATCCTTCCATTTGAAATAGGGTACAAAAAAAATGTAATTTCTTTTGAAAGTTGTGCTTTAGATGACCACCAATCAATAGCAAAAGAAATACGTGTTAACAGATCGACAGCCAAAACACAACTGTACCATTGAAAAGGACGTTGTCAAAAAAAGACATTTTCATCCGGTACTCCTAATATTATTATTAGCGAAAATATTAAAAGATCCAAATAGAGTTCAACATAAGATTTATACAATTATGTAACTAGAAACGTTTTAAAGAATTTATTATACGAGTTTCAAGGACTATGATTTATCTTACAAAATATTTTTTTTAAAATTAAAAAAATAACAGAACATAGATGCAACAAAACACAAATACAAAAAAGAGATATGGAATAGGATCAAAAAAACACATTCATCAATAATAGATAAACGCATAAATAAAAACATGTATATAAAACTCTAAACTAATTCGATTTTCGATATCGTAAATATACGTATGTATTAAACACAACAAGATTAAAACCAACGACTATTCACGGTCCGTTCACAAAGTCCTAGCTTTGTTACGTGTAATACGAACCTAGAATGTATATGTATTCATATATATGTTTTTATATATATATATATATATATATATATATATATATATATATATATATATATACATTGGGGTATGAAATGTATGAAAGGGGAACGATGTTAAAAATTTGCATCACAGAGTATAACAGTCAACAAAACATCAAGCCGACGTTGACCGGCGGCGACGCAGACGATTTTAAACGAGTTTCAATGCAGAAACGCAGAATACGTAACAACGCCGTTATAAAATTTCATTGTTATCCCGAAGGACAAGACGTTGTTTCATTTCTGCATTTCTTTATATTGAAATCATATAATAAGAGATATGGATTCTTTGTGCATAAGAAAAATAGAATAAGTTTTATTAATTATTTTATTAATTATGAAGACTTTTAATGATTATTTTCTTAAAAAATTGAAATTTGAAATTCACTATACTAACTCCCTTATTCCTACATAATTATTTTTTTATTTGAACATAGTAAATAGTATTCAATATAAATGTCAATAAAGTATGAACATTTTTTTAATAAAGAACTATATACATGGAGTACAGTTACAAAATAAATGAGTAATTTAAAAAAAAATTTTCTTTACATGAACAGTTTTTTTATAACTACATATTAAATTCAATATAAGATCTATTGTTTATTACTGACATGGCGTATCAATAATTACTTTTCTGTTATACTTTAAGAAAAATTCAACGATCAATTTTTAGTAAAACTTTATTTATTCTTTTTTTAATTCATTGAATGAATCAAACAGAAATGATAAATAAATCTGATTATTAATGATTTTTTTTAAAAAAAACCTTCCGAAGCTAAATTGCGAACATATTTTTTTCTCTTTTTAGGCAACCATATTGAAACATGACACTTAAGTCAACCCCTAGAATTCATTTAGTAATAGAGAATTTCATACTAATATAAAAACCTCTATACGTTAATCTTTTGAATGACAAAGTTGTTAAAATTGTTCAGTTCTAAATAAAAAATTGTTTGAAATCTTAGTTCTTTTGTATATCCATTTTTTATTTTTATTTTTTTTTATATAGCAGTAACTAAGAAAAGTTGAGAAAGTTAATGACAAAGTAAATAATTGAAAAAAATGTTCTAACAAAAAAAAATAGTATGAAGGATCATGGACAGACAGTGATCTTGAAATGATTCTAATTTGAATAATTATTATAACTAATGATTTATTATATTCAGTATATTGAAAACATTTCAACAAAAATAAAAGTTAGCACAACAATATAAGATTTTAAAAATGTCCAATAATCACTTATTATTCACTTAATTTTCTGATATGCATTTTAATGACTATACTATCATTCTCAAAGCTCTAGATTCTAAAATATTTTATTTTTTTATCATATATTAGGATATAGAATTCTAATAATAATATGGTTATCGAAAAGTACATGAGTAAATCAAATGAACAAAAGTAATTATTGAACACATTTATAAAATATTATGATATTAGAGTAAGTGACTAATTTGTGAAAAAGAGCATCTGTCACGATACCAAATCAAATAGTATTTATAGGAATAAATAATTATTTTTACATTATTTTTTCCTTTATATAATATTTATTTATTCATGTTTTCGTATTAAATATAAAATTGATCAAATGAAATAAAATTTACAAAGATAAATTAGGATAATAATTTTTTTAAAAATTATTTACATATTTATATATATATATATATATATATATATATATATATATATATATATATATATATATATATATATATATATATAATTATATATAACGCAATATATATAAGATTTCCACCTGGATTTATTCAGAGTAATAACTAGAATTCAATGAGCAAAGTCAGTATATCTATATTCGTATGTCGTATATATATTTTTTTATTCCCGCGAATTACACAAATAAATGAAATTCGATATTTTATTACGACATGTTTCCGCGAAATCCATCGGTTTTATTTCGTGTAATTTAGCGGAATTCATCGGTAAATTGGTATTTTTGTAGGGAACGTAATCTAAAAGAAATTTGATATTTTCAACATGAGTTGATTTTTTGGTAACGACCGCTGACAATCACAAACAAATATCGTGTATATATATATATATATATATATATATATATATATATATATATATAAACGTTTTTGTAAGATTTATGATACTAATGATCTTAATAAATAACATAAAGATCAAATCCAGTGTTGCAATTACTTCAGGTGGATTCAATAAAACGCAAGGACGGAAATATGTGAAAATATATTACACAAAAAAATCAAATTCATTAGGATAATGACGGGAAGTGTTCTTTTTATCCACTCTTTTGGTATTATGTGTGTTTCTAAATAATATCTGTCATTTCAATTTTTTTATATAATTTCAAATTTAATTGCGGTTAGTTTTTATCAAACATCTTGGATAATTTAATCTATTCCAGATCAAATGTGATAAAAAATCAGTGCATTATATATTATTAATAAAGTTCATTTGAACAAATAATTCATTATAATCAAAGAATTTGTTAATTTGTTTCCTATTAAAATCAATATTTTTTTTCGCAATGCATTTATGATTCTTCAAATACTTTCAAAAGCATTTCGTAGAAAATTCATTCTTAAGCACTAGAAGATTTTTAAATTTCCGATAATAACTTATCGCTTACTTTTATATCGAAGCAAATTTTGTATCAATTACCTTCAAAATGTAATGTTATAAAAAGCTTATATAAGTGAATATAAAAATACTTGACTTTAAAAACAATAAATAACTACTGAAATGGGCATTAATAAAAAATATTCTATATTTTGTTTTCGTAATAAATTTTTATTTATCATTTTAACATAAAATTGTTAATTTCCCTTTATCTCTCTCTCTCTCTCTTTTTATATATATATATATATATATATATATATATATATATATACACGAGGGTCGTTAGATAAGTATGGTAAAAAAGTAAGAATAACTAAATTGAAAAATTAAATTAAATTAAACAATAAATAAATTTACCTTACTTATAAAACGAACCTCGTATATATCGTCTATAGCTAGTTTCAAAATGTTAAAGTAAATTAAATTAATAACAAAATACGAAAATTAGGAATATTAAGAATTTCTAGTAAAAAACTAGGAACAATTACTCATTGTCCGTTTTTTAAGTATCTAAAACTATTTGAAATTCATACTTTGTATAATTTGTTTCAAAAAGAAAATTAAGAAAATATCGTTATCAAAAAAATTATTAACGAAAAATCTTTAAGAAAACACACACACACTGCTAATTTTCCGCGTATGAAAACCGTCATCGTTACAAAAAGAAACGTCCAAACAATAAAGTCAACATGAACTTTCGATAAGTGTCTAAAAGGTTTCGTTTTCCGACTGAAACGTACTATTTGTATATGCGCGCCGCGTAACAGGAATGTGTTTGTGTGTGTACGTACGGGTGGGTAGATGTGTAGGAACACACACGTGCGTACGCGTGTAAGTGTGTGTGTGTGTGTCATCCTTTCGCGTTTCGATTACGACAGGTACAACGGTTTGCACTTAAAACCATGTTGAAATTCAGAAAAAGCTATTCGTCTTCCGTCAAAACTCAACTTGGCTTCACGACGAAATCCTCAGACTCTCTCTATATATATTTTCATTTTAAATGATTTAATATGATGTATCACGATATCGAACGCGCGATTGCTGAGTTATATTTACATTGATTTATTCACGAAATGGTTCATATGTCAACAGTAATATCGTAAAATTAAACTCATTCATTTATCATAACAACTTTATGAAATAAAGGATATTTTATGATTTCTAAGATTACAAGCTTATATTTTGCATTTACTGACATAACATTTTTAATATATATAATTAGATAAATAGCTATAACTTGAAGTAAAATATTCATAACCAAATTTAAATATAATAAAGAATAATGTAAAAAAATTATGTAAGAAAATTAGTATACAATCTGATATAAAAATAATTTATCGATAAATAGAAAAATGAGCAAAATTTGTTTTTTTCTTGAAACATTGTAACAAATTATTATTTTCACTTGAGTACTAATTTTTCTCAATTTTTAACAATTTATTTAATAATATAATATAAAAATTAATGTCTAAAAATAATAATGATAACTATTATTAATTGAAATTTGAGTTTTATAAAAATTAAAACAAGTAGGCACAATAAAGTAAGTTAAATCAAAATAATGTAAATAACATTAATTGATTTTATTAAAAAATATGTAAACACTTACAGAGATCGATGCAAGACGTATATCGAAACCAAATCAGAATCAGCAAGAGAACTTCTATCTTCATTTTGAAACTAACAACGTTCATTCTGATTCACGACATGACAACTGAAACAAAAAATACATGAAATTAATTGAAATATTTTATAAGCGTTATAATTATTATAAGTTTTACATAAATACACAAATATGGTATGTGTACACGCACCCACACACATACACATACATATACATATATATATATATATATATATATATATATATATATATATATATATACATATATTACAAAAAAATACACTGAAGGAGAAGAAAAATAAGTTTATTAAAGATTATACAAATTTTCTAAAATGATTTTTTTTTTAAATCTAATGTATAATTTATATGACTGAAAAAATCGAATCCATATTTTATAACAGCCCTCTGATAATAATTACATCGCTATTGAAATGTGTACGAACAAATAAAATGAACAAATAAATGATTACTGATAAGATTTATGAAATATTGTGATACTGGAATGAGTGATTCATTTAAAATATATTTTATCATGTTTTAAGCAAATAGAACTTTTTTAATGGATATTTAAAATTAAAAAGCATGTACACACAAAATATACACACACAAATAAGTAATTCATTTGTGTTAAAATGAGCAATCCAATCTAAAAACAATATTTACAAATGTATTTTACAATTGTGGAAAAAAGATATTTACAAGAAAAATATTAACAATGTAATTAAAAAATAAAAAAAAATAACACTTAATGTCTTTCTAGTATTACAATTTTGTTTGCAATATATGTGTTTATAACTTTATAGTTAATCAGTCTAATCAGAAACTGATTTTTTCAGAAATTAATTTTAGAAAAAAATATCCCCTACTACAAAATTCTCTTTTTAGATTATTGTTAAATAGAGATCTAGAAGAGCAGTGGTGCCAAAATTACAATTACTTCTAAACTTATTCCTTATTGAAAATAAAATAACTAAAATTCTGATAATTTCTTTTAGAAAATAAAAAACTCATTTACAATACTCGAAATAGCTGAAATATTCTTGTTAATAAAAACTTAATTCAATAAGTAAGTGAGTATAAATTTTATTTTCGTCTTTATTATTATAAATAGTAGTAGTATTAATATCTTCAATTGTAATTTCATTAATCTATAACTTTAGAGAAATTGAATGATCAATGCTTTTAAAATTTTTGGTTTTTAGTATTTTTTAAAAAACATCTTTAAATATAGATTTCTGAAAAGTATGTATTATTATTATTATATTTTTTCAATGAATGCATTCCAAAAAATAACACTTCTAAAAGTGGAATAATGATACCTAATTATACACAAATGTGGAAAATAACAAAATTTAATGAATTTTCACAAAAACACACTGGTATTCAGCTCAGGTGTGATAAAATGACTTATATATGAGGTCAAATTAGAACATGTGGGTCAACGGTGCATATCCCATAGTAATGGATGTTCTATACGTAACCTAATACCCGTTACTCTTTTATACGATGACCAATATTAATTTTCAGACAATGAAAACAGAAATGTAATGTTAACGGTAACAAAATATATCCTATGATATATCCAAAATAGATCCTATGATATATATATATATATATATATATATATATATATATATATATATGTATGTATGTATGTATGTATTAGAAGTACCCAAGGGGTTCGTGCAACGTTGATGTTTCAAAAACAGCATCTGGATATTCCACGGTTGGTTTTATGAAAGATTTAAACACAATCCCGTAGAATAGATTAGTTGATGCACGCTAAGCCTATTCAATTCGCCGCTGAACGAGGTGGAACACAACTGTCGTCCCGTCGGTTGGTAACGTTGAGCGCTCTCGGCGTAGTATGAACAAGGCGTGGGGTTTGCATAATTCATTGCTTGTTCCATAGTTAGCGTACACATACAACATATATAGGTGTTGCTGGTTCGTACATACGAACCTATGTACATACGCGGTATGCAACGTGTTCGATTTCTGGAACAGTGATGGACGATGTTCCACGTATTTACAATTAAAAATAGATGTATTCAAACTGAGGCAAGTGATTAAGAAAAAATAATATCGCTGTTTAACGTCTGAAGGAATAACTAGCCATCAATCGTTTTATAATAACAAGTCTTTGAGGTTTTTATATCTTATGGAAGATTGATTCTCAATTCAAATCTCAAGAACAGTTCAATTAAATTAAATTCTTTCAGAATATTTCATAGTCATATATATTACTTTCTAACTATTTTTCTCCTAAGCTTAAATTAAAAATGAAACACAAATGATTGAAAAAATACTGAAAATATTCAAAAGATGCAACTGAACTTCCTAGAACATAAATTAATTACTCAACACATAACAATGTTATACTCAGCAAAACCATGCGATAATGAGTAATTTATTTAAATTAAAGTAAATTTAAGTTAAAACAAATAATCCATTTCAGAGAATATCTTTAAAAAAAATCAATCATTTTTTGAACATTTTCATGATTCACTAACACAAAATAAAAAATTCTTAACCGATATACATACTAGTAATTACTTTACAAAAAAATTATCCATAGTGTAGAACAGTGGTTCCTAAACTTACTATGAACATGGACCTCTTCTTATAGCAAAAACCTGACCATGAACCTCCATGTGAAATAACTCTACATAACTACATAATAGAAAAATTACAAATGTCTTTTAAAAATTAAAAATAAAAAGTAATTTTTAAAAATTACTTTGATGTCTTGAATGGTAAATGGAGACGTAAAAATAAAATATAAATAAAATATTTTGATATTAAAACTAGTATTTATTGAAATTGTAATTTTTGTTTTAAAATGCAAAAACATATTATTTTTCTCAATGAGATGGGTGAACCTGATGATATAAAATTATTTATGTTCGGCTCTATGTTTGTGAGTAACATTCGTAAGTCTCCACGAGCACTAATTTCCAGTCGGTTTCTTTTTTTCGTGATGAGGCTCATAACTGCACTAAATCCACGTTTTACTAAATAGGAAGACAGGAAAACAATCAACAGCTTATATACAGTGACCCATAATGCACGATATAAAATTGGTATCTGTTTTTGTAACCACAATTTCTGGTATCCTTGTTCAAACATTGGTTTCAGCTCTTCATTTGTGGATAATTCAATAAATTGCTCCTGTACTAGTATATATTCATCTGAGTTTGTGGGTCTACTTGTAAAAGGGTTCAACACTCAATCGGGGATAACCAAGTGAAGAAGGTCTTTAAATCTTTAGCTGAGGTCAGAATGAAGAGCCGTTAAATGTTGACAATAAGCAAGCAACTCTTCATTTCGTTTTTGCAATTTTGAAAAATTTAGAAACTAAGAGCATTCTCCTATCCTCAAGTTTTGTTTGTAAAAGTTTTGAAACAAACGCAGATATTATACTTTTAGTTTTAATTAAATTTAATTGATCACCTTGTAGCTTCAAATTGGTTTCGTTAAATTTGACAAATAAGTCAGTCATATAAGCTATGTAATTTTTTGAATTAATTAAATTGAGCCACAAATCATTGTCTTTACTTTCCAGGAATTCCAACACTGAATCAAAGAGTGCATAAAATTGATCCAAACATGCACTTTTGATAAACAATGAACTTTGATGTTAAGTAGTAAACGATTATAATCTTCATCATTTTCCAAACAAAGTATAATGAAAATGGGTTACAATTATTTTACTTTACATTAAAACTTTCGTGGCCCCCCCAACGTTGTCCACGCACCTACAAATTAATTTTAATTTGCCACAGACCCCCTCAGCGGTCACAAGGACCCCTGGGGGCCCGTAGGAACCACTTTGGGAACCTATGGTATAGAATAACATTTTAAGTCATATTGTCTATATAGATCTAATTTATTTGTTAAAAATTGACTAAGACTACTTAAGAGATAAGTTTGTGTACGTTATATTGATTTATATATCATAAACTATAATAAAATTTTGTTACATCGACACTAGTAATGTAAAATGTATGATTAATTACTATTAATCATGCATTTTACATTTTTAATTCTGGAATAAAATATTTAATAATCACAAAATCTTAAATTACTATTTATTACCTCCTGACTACTTTTCTCTAAATTAAAATTTAAAATATAAGGACAATGAGCTTTTTTCAACAAAAGAAAAAACACTGAATTCTGAAATTTCGAAATTCAATTTCCTGATGGTTATTCCTAAAAAAATCTTTAAAAACATTTTATAATTTATTGATTTAAATGGAATCTATTTTAAATAATTCAAATAACAATTTATTTCTTGAAGAACATGTTTTTTAAATTAATTCTGAAAATTTAGAATATACTATATATATTTCTATGCACAGAAAAAAATATATACAGTGTTGTATGCAAAAAACATGTAGGATGTTTATATTTATGACCATATGATCTGGTTATATTTACACAAAGCTAGTTCGTTGTAACGTGCCATAAACAGTTTCATCCTCTCATGTTAATTTACATTTTACCTCCTTATATTATTGATTTACGGCCGATATTAAGTCGGACATATTTTATAAATATGAAACCATACAAAATTATTTGTTACATGCACCTGAAATGCACTCGTCCGTTAAGCGAAACCAGTTCAAGAGATCGGCAGTGTTTCTATAATTATTCAGCATCCAACAAATGTGTACACAATTTATATTCGCTCGTTGCTGCTGTCTTTGTGTTTGCTGCATTTACAAGTAACTACAACAGCGGCGGTTGAATAAAAAACCGTACAACTCTTTCTCAACTCGCTTTTATATACGTCAGTAATGGATTGAGTTTGTTAGTGAGTTTTTTTGTTGCTCATTTTCAAACACCGTTAATAGATAAAAACAATATTTGATTTTTATACAGTTTCATATGAAATACATTTAAAAATAACCATGAAACTAATATACAATCGTGCAGCCAATTAATTTACTTTAATTAAAAATAACTAATAAAATATTTATTATAATATGTACTATAAGAAATAAATATACGTTTTAATTCAGCTGTACAGTTATTTTCAAATTAAATTAAAATGTTTTAAAATATTTCATCAGACAAAAAAAAATCAATACACAAAACCGAATATTTCAATCATGTATCGCTAAAGTAACGAACAGAAACATGTCTGTTTATTGCGATTTAATTAATTCGAAAAAAATACAACGGACATCAATTAAAATCGTGATTCTATGAGTGGGGCGGGTCAATCGAAACGAGATTATTCAATTAAATTTTACCGATTGTTGTCAGTAGTTAGCTGTTAATATGTTGTTTATATATGTACACATATACATACACACACATATACATATATATATATATATATATATATATATATATATATATATATATATATTTATATTGATATATTTACACACATGTATCTGTTTTTCTCATATAAAACCACTTCTGTTTGTGCGATTCAAATTTTAATTAAATTTTTTCAAAAAATAAACACATATTCAAACAAATCCTTTTGAACTAATATTTATTTGTAATATAAATTAATTATATATGTAAATTTAAAATAGTTTAAAAACTTTGTTAATGTTTTAAAAAGTAATAATTAAAATACTAATTAAATGATTAAATCAAAGTTATTAACCAAATTTGTTTCAAAACTAATCAATATCAAATAATTTAACCCTTATCGGTCGTATGTCACCTCTGACGTGACATTACAACTTTACTCTATCAGTCGTATGTCACGTGCGAGGTGACAAGACTGAACAAGTAACAACGTCCTTATTGCTGAATGTACACACTGTATGTATTTACAATTTAATTCTTATTCGATAGCAGACAACACGTTCTGTCATATTTCAGCAATTATTTTACTTATATTATAATATTTTATTCCTCCAAAAATGAATAAAGAAAACTATAGCAATGTGGAAAATAACAGTGATAGTTGTAATGAAATATGTGAAAATGTTGAATATTCACCAAGTGATTTTAATTCTTGTGATGAAGGAGACAGTGATACAAGTGTTATTCAATATTCAAGTGAAGAGGAAAGCGAAGTGGAAATAGAAATTGTTCCCGATTGTGATGAAGATTGGATTGAAATCGACAGTGATGACGAGGACATTTGAAGTGTAAATATAAATATTTTTATACACAAAACTATATTTTTATATCAAGTAACTTTAGTTACTTTTCTCTTACAATAAGCACTCAAATATATCTCCGACCTAGTGGAAAGTTAAGTACAAAATGCTAACGACCAATAAGGGTTAAATTTTTCCTAGGACACATTTGCATTAATGGGTCATGCTCAGTCAGAATGCCGAAAATTTCGATTTTTAAATTTTAACATTTTCTATACATATAATATCTGGATAATATTCCCTAGAAATTTAAAATTAATCCAATTAAAATTGATGGACATACAGGCACATTAGTTTTTTTACAAATACTTGTGTAAACTAATTTTGAAACTTTAGATGTGTTTATTGTAGTTTTCAATGGAAAAATTATTCTTATTTACAAAATTTCTAATTTTTAGATAAAATAATCTGCTCGTAAATTTTAAATTTGCAACGAGTATTAAAATATTTAAAGTCAAAATTAAAAAAAAAGAAAAAAACTGAGTTGTAATGAAGATGCAGTGAAATTTTATAACTTAATTTTAATAATATTTTAACGATAGAATATAGCTCATACATGAAGTCTTATTTATACAATAGAATTATATCGTATTTATTAATCAATAATATTGTTAGATGAATAAATTACAATAATCTATAATACGATTAAATTAATCAAATTTCAACATCAAATGATTTTTTACAACTTTTCAATAATTACTCGTTGTACATTCTTTGTTGCCAATGTACATTGAAATGTTGAAAGTATCATTTACAGAATTCAATTAGTATTTAAAGTTTCAGCTATTTTTCAAAGATAAATGTCACTATCACAATAAGCTTAAGAAACAAATAGCAGGTAATGAGTAATTATGGTATTAATTTATTTTGTTTGAAAAAAATACTATTATAATTTAACTATAAAATAACTCAAATGAAACTCAAGAATAATAAATATTAATAAGCAAATAAATGCATAACTAAACCCTTTAGTCTTATTTGGGCTACCCTATAGAAGCTGACATATTTTTAAAATTTTCTAAATACTGATATAAGTTGATCATTGTCTAAATTTATTTGATTAAGTAAATAAATTAAAATATATTCTTTTTACAACAAAAATAAAATTTAAACGATAATAGAAAAAAGAACTATTAATCCAATGTTCGATTCTCAATAAATAAACAAATTTAATTAATTCTTTATTTAAGATCTTTTTACAATAGTACTTAGTAGAAAACTCTTAGATCAATCGATAAATTTATGAGTAATTTAACTCACGTACATACAATTTCTATATATTTTTTATATATTTACAAGAAAAATTGTTTAATCATTGACGTTAAATAAACATTAAAAGTTTTAATTACAAAACGGCGATCCATTTGTTTATGTTAAACGTAATCTGTCCAGCTATAATGTTATAAATATTTGATGAATAATTATGATATCATATACCGGTATTACACATGTCTACATAATAAAATTTTCTTATAAACAGATTGTTGGCGCGTTGCCAGCTGCGGTCTCTGCGAACTGTACATACTCGTGATTTGTTCGTTATGATTTCCGTTGTTGTTTAATGAAGAGAAATGTGATTGTAATACGAGTGAAATTTCCTTCCATAAAACGAACATTAACGATGTTTTTTTATTTTATGTCATATATACGGATTTGTAGTTATGATTTGTCGATGTTTGAACATCGACTTTTCTCTAAAAGTGTTGAAAGTTGATATTACCCATTTTAATGTATTTCAATCAATTGGTGTTTATTTCTTTAAAGATTTCTAATTTACATCTTTTAAATCTGAAATACTTTCGTATAAATATCGATCTTTCAACAACTTGTAAATAAAATAAATAATCCACTTTTTAAATTGTATATCACATGAAATAGTTTTTTAATGTTTATTTGAAAATGTTACTTTTATATCAAATCATTTGATGGGAAAGTTTCAAATACTTTTCATATCATATTTGAGCTTATATACATAATGTGTGTGTGTGTATAAATAAATAAGGGAAATTATTGATTGAGAATCTAGATATATAAGGAGACCTATGAATAGATGAGACAGATATAAGAAAATTTGTCAACATGGACTGGTAGAAAAAAGCAATAGAAAGTTTTGGGAGGAGGCTTCATCCAGCAGCAGAGAGAAAAATGCTGTTGATGATAATGATATACGTGTGTGTGTATTATTATTACTTTAATTTGTCTTAGTTATATTTTTTTCTAAAACTAATTAAACATTAAGATTAATTAACATTTACATAAATTAATCACGTTCTCAAATATCAAAAGATTTTATAAAAGTGATTACTGAATATTTTTATAATTTTTTTAAAGATAGCGTGGGTAGGTGGGTGAGTGAGTGAGTGAATGGTTGAGTGAATGGGTGAGTGAATGGGTGAGTGAATGGGTGAGTGAATGGGTGAGTGAATGGGTGAGTGAGTGAGTGAATGAGTGAGTGAATGGGTGAGTGAGTAAATGAAGTGAATGGGTGAGTAAGTGAGTGAGTGTGATTCACTTGTACAAAAATCAATTCTTCAAGTAAGTATCTTATCTAAACTACTGTAAAAAAAAACAATAAACGTAAAACCTTTTTAAAAATATTTCTCAAGTAGAAATTCGTAGGCAAAGAGAAAAGCTCACAATAATTTTTTTCATTAACTCTATTATTATACAATATAAAAGCATCCATTTAATATTTTTATTGAAGTGATTAAAACTTTATATTTTTTTAAAAAAATACATTTTTTAATAAAAATATCAATTAACATTGTATATTAATAACTATGACATAATTATCCTACAGTAATTCGGAAATGTATTAATAATCTCCGAGCTAAAGATGTTATTATTACCAAAATACTGCTTTAGTGTCTCGTCGATTTTATCTTTTGTATCGATAATTTTTAATTCGACAAGAATTTAAATATGTAATAATATAATGGATATAACAACATTTCTTATTTTAATTACAAACATTGTTTTCAATTGATTACAAGTTAAAATAATATTTGCAATTAAACAACGTATTAAACTGTCAACAGCAGATATCGACATCAAAGAAATAACTGTTATACAAAAGTTTAATGTACCATAAACTTCAATGCACATACAAAAAAAATACTAACTGTCGAACAAAGTAAAATTTCATAAATGTTTATCACAGATCTAAAAAAGTGTACGACGCATTCAAAATAGCCGACATTTCGCACATAAAATCTACCCACCCCTAACAGACAGCAGCTGTGAAGTGGACGTGATTTTATAATAAACGCCGAATGTAACTAATACAGTTGACTCCATTGCAAACGGCGTCGTACAAAACCCTATTAATCTGTCAAACGTTACTCTGCATCGAATATAATAACCTTGTCCAATGTTAGACACATTTGTATATATATATATATGTATATATATATATATATATATATATATATATATATTGTTCTATGAAATCAATACTTTAATGCAATTAAAATGAAAATAGTGACCGGTATCGCTTCTCATAACAATACAATCGAGCTATGCTGTCAGTGTCAGAAACGATAAAATCTAAGTCGCATATCATATATATATATATATATATATATATATATATATATATATATATATATATATATATATATAACGTATAAATGATATGTAATAAAAAAGTTCATTCAATTTTAATACGAAAATGGAATTTTAATTTAGTTGCTTTCAAAATATTTTCTCTGATTAGAAAAAAATTAGCCCATACAATTTACCAATTTAATAAACATTTTCCAGACATGTAATATTATTTACTTCACTTTTTTAAAAACTATTATATTTATAAAACATATTTGTCAATTTTAGTTATCAGTCCCTATTCTAATTTATTGAAATTTTCATCTTTCCTCTTTTCACAATCTATGGAACATAAATAAAAATAAATAAATATTATTTTCAATAATTTTTAGTGTAAAAATATTGATATTTCTTTGCAAGATCAAGATTTTTCATATTTCATTATTATAAACCTTCTTATGTAAATTCCAAAATTCGATTTGAAAAATGTTCAAATTTATCTAATTAAAAATAAATCCGCCCGAGAGGAACTAAACTGATATAGTAGAAAAATAATTAAAAATAATGAGTTATTTTTTTAAACTATAACTAATATTTAATTTAACTTGAAAATGAAATCTAAATTGATGTATAATACTGATTTGAAAAAATTTTTAAATTCAGATATAAATAAATCTTATAATATATCATTGCTTACACATTAAACAAAACATAATATAAAGCATTTAACATTTCTTTATTGATCAATATAAAATATTATTTGAGGTATTCAATAAAATATTCTACAAAATAAATGATTTTCAAACCACAATAGTTATTTAATACCGGCTTTTTTAATTGAATATCATCTGTTTATTTGGTATACACAATAACTATTTCCTTTCTTAAAAATAAAATATTTGTAAGATCATTCTATTAACAAACTTTTTATAAAAAAATTAAATGAAATTTAAAAATGAGAATTTATTATTTCAAATTCATTTTTATTATTTCAATATATACGACGGTCGTTTGGTAAGTATGGTAAAAAAGTAAGAAAAACTAAATTGAAAAATTTAATTAAATTAATTAATGAATTAAATTAAACAAATAAATTTACCATACTTATCAAACGACCCTCGTATATTGTATAATATATAATCAATACTTTTTTAATTCCACTTTTGAGAATTAATTATGATTAGCCTAGTTATTCATTCATTTTTAGGAGATACCAAACTTGTTTAATTCGAATATTAAATTTTTAAATCAAATTAACTCTAATTTTTGAAAATTAATATTAAATTTTTCATTTATTAAATAAAATAAAATGAAATCGATTTTATGATTTTTATTTTTTATAGAGTGATCTCCAAATGATATTGAAAGGTTTAGACACATATTTATTTTTTTACTCTTTTTTAGTAATCTTCAATCACATTTAAGTCACTCTACATAAAAAATACATTATTATTTTATATTCAAACCTTTATTTACAATAAATTATTTAAAAGTTTGACAAATACTAGAAATTATCATAGAAAAAACATATTTTAAAAAAAAACATTAGATGGAATAATAAAGATATTTATTGTATATCAATATTTCATAATTTATTATAAAGAAAATATAAATATGAGATGTGAAAAATTTATGTACTTGAAAATTTATATTACTTCATCAACACTGACGTATATATTATGAGATAGTAGAGTAGAAAACTATTGGAACACATCCATGTAACTTTATATTGTCTCGACCTAACGTTAGATTATAAAGACATTCCAGGCACTTTTATTGTCATACTTCATACATCAATATATATATATATATATATATATATATATATATATATATATATATATATATATATATATACACTTGTTTATTCTCTAGACCGCAACGACATGTCATAAAACGCCATTGCATATTTGCGGTTTTTGTTACATTGCGGATAATCTAACCTGAATGTTGACGTCGAACGTCTGACGCGACCGCAAAGTCAAAAAAGCGGAATCGTACCTCCGTCGAGTACGTTCCCGAATGATTGACGGATAAATAGAACGCGGTGTGTACTCGAAACGTCAGATTTAATTAGTCGCGAGAACACTCGAACGGAACTGAATTTTTAATCAGCGTTCAGTTCGGATATTCGAATTATGTATGCACGGTTGTGTGCATTGTACGAATCTTGACAGTTGATCAAGTGCGAGGCACGTGCACGTACTTGAATCGAAACAAAATCTGATTTGATAAGTCGATTGAAACGTTGTCAAAAAAAATTATACAAAAAATGATCGGCGTCATGGTTTAAAAGCTCAATATAAAAAAAACATACTTCTTTATCAATTAATTTTGTTATATTTATATTTTTTCTATTTAAGATCCAGATATACTGATAAATAACATTTTGATTGCTTCATTAACTTAATTCAGATTAAAACATTCATTTTTATTATCAGTATTGTCAACTCTCAATATTATCTTTTCAAGTAAGTATTGTTATATTCAAATATTTCACCGCAATAATTAATTTCTATACAAAATATGTTCAATTTCATACATCGTAAAGGTTAACAATTTTAACTCAGTTTCCAAAAATTGGGACAAAATGTTGAGAGAAGTTTTTCAAGTAATTTTGTGATTGAATTGAAAAAATATCAGTTATATATTCAAAAATTCCAAATATAAAATGTTTGAAATATATTACAAACAAAAAGACAAATAGAAAGTTCATTAATGGTCTGTACACAGCTCAAAATAAAAACCGATGACTTTGAAATAAAGATAAACAAATGTTCGCCTCAATCTACATTTTCAAATCACAGATCTGTGTGAAGTGACAAATACACAGATCTATACAAACGACCTCGGTGTACACACAATCTCTATGTCAAGACTTCACTTTTTCCGGACGAACGAAAACGGTCTACGATCTAAACGAAATCGTGTGAGATTCAAACGATCACATTGTGCGGTTTATATCACAAAGTTGAAAAGAGCAGTACCACCACTGCAAACCACCACTCACATATTGAATAATCGCTTCGTTTCACATACGAATAGATGTTTGTGCACACATACTTTTATGTACAAAATCACACACACATACATTATATATATATATATATATATATATATATATATATATATATATATATATATATATATATTGTATGAAAACATGTATATAAGTTGAGATAATAAAATTCAGAGAAAAATATAAAACATTGACGTCAACGTAAAAATGAATAAGAAAAAGCATGCCAAGTCAGGTCAGAATTTACATTTAGATTCAAATATAAGTACAGGAATAGCTTGCATAGTACGGCTAATCGGTTCCACTGATTTACCGGACTAATCGAAACATTAACTAAATACAAAAAACGTTAATTGGTTCCAAATAAACATTTTTTCCAGTTTTTCAGTAAATAAAACCAGGGTAATATATTCAAATCTATGTATGTATCAACAAATTAAAACCAGGGGTTTATACATTCATTTTAAATTCATTTTCAAATGGGTTATTAAAGTTTAATTATCAAAAAATCGACTTTACTCTAGAGTTACGAATCGAAAACTAATAGAAAAAAAGACAACAAAACTAAAACTGCGCATGCGATGCGTATAATGTGCGCATGCGTACAATTTTTTTTTTGAAATTTCAAACCGTACTATAGTGAAACCGTATTAATCGAAGCCGCACTATGCAAGGTATTCCTGTATACTTTAATGATTCTAAAATGTAATATTGTATTATTTCAACTTCTAAAAATATTCAATTTGTTACTTTTTAAATTTATTTATTAATTTTATTTGATATATTATAATTACTTGCTGGTCACTTTTTAATTTATTTATGTGCATTTCAATATAAGATTTATATAAAATTTTATATACTTCTACCTGAACTCAAGAGTTTTAAATACCAATAATATAGTTGTTAGTACAAAAATCAAAATGGATACCACCTTTAAACTACCAAATTTCTTTAAATAATGAATTTTTTTTTATTTCACCACTGAAATTAATTCTACTATCTTTAGAATTTTTTTCACTTAGTTGTAAAGATCACTATTTGTTTTAGTACTGTTATTAATTCACTTTAACACAAAGATATCACTAGCATAAACATATTACTCAGTACAAGATTTTATAAGAGTGTTCAATGATTATTTACTTATTTACCGATGCTCATATCGATAGCCAATCATCAACAGAACAATACATTATAAAATTATTAATCATTGTACAGTACAGAACACTAGTCATGAAAATATGGCCGTCAAAATATACATGAATGAATAAAATGAGTAAAAAGAATTACTAAACAGTCTTGTAAAATCTTCTAGTGTCATCATTTGTGTTAATTACAGATTCGCATCGCCTATACATTAAAAAAGTCATTTATAACTGCGTTTGGAGAGAAACGAGAAAATTAATTGAGTAAGTTTTCCTTAATCGATGTATGTGATGAAATACAAAAATCGTAAAAAATGTTTATCAAAAATTTAAAGTTTTTCAAATATTCAATAGTCACTCGTATGGTTCCATTCATTTCAATAAAAATTCTTGTGATTCATTTATATGCATTTAAATTTATTTAATAGTATAATAGGAATTATTTTGAAATAATGAAACGATTTTATTATCAATCAACCTAAGATCTTTCTGATTATAAGGTATTTTTAAAACGAAAAAATATATTTACAAATTATTACTAATTTTCCCCAGTATCTATCTCTCAATCGACAATATTACTTCTTAGGAACTATCATTTTTTTTTCTTTGGAAGTAAAATAGCATTGATGATAATTTTTTAAAAAAATTCAAAACAGAATTGTGCGAATAAAATATATAAACAATAACATTATGAAGAAATACTAAAGAAAGTATTTATATAAATATATTTAAAAATGTAATATATATATATATATATATATATATATATATATATATATATATATATATATAATAACATTACTATATACCGATGTTTAAAAAATCTTTTAACTTGGCAAAAAAAATAAAATAAAATAATTATGATTTTGTCTGCATTCTTAAGATTTTATTGGAGCACCTCGTGCACGTTCATAAACACACAAGTACCATTTTATTCATATACATATATATTTGCATTGGTTGGTGCCAGTGTGTGCCGTTTTCTGCTAATTACAAGGCAATGGGCTTGCTGCAAGGCAATATAGTCTAATTACTACAGATCTCTACTACACACACGATATACATGCATATATATATATATATATATATATATATATATATATATATATATAAACGCTAGTATGTATACGTGTGTAGTGTAGTGTCAGATGCAGATCCCAGACAGACAACAATTCTTAGGGGTTGGCGGCGACGTAGATATTGTGAGAACGTTATCAACGAACCCGCGGCTCATAGTCGTATGTACGAGATACTATCTCTCGATTTCGCTTTGTTATCATAATTAAAGTTCCTTTTCGTTGCGCGATTCTCGATTTTAGAAGAATCGTTTTGCGCTTTTGTAGTTCCACTGTCGACGATTACTTTATTATATAAGCTGAACGGTTGTCGTTCGTACTACTGCAAATTCGTTCATTAGTAAGCGATTGTTCGTGGGATTAATTAATAATTTTATACTACTTGTGCATATGTTCCCGAGTAATAGATTATTATTTTGTACAAGTGGAAATAAGAAGAGATAAATAATTTCTATAAAATTTCAATTATAGGAACTTTGTACGATTTAACAAAATACTTAAATTGAAATGTTTCTATTATCACTTTTTTTGTTAAAAATATATTTATTCGTGAGTATTTCAAGTTAATTTCATTCGAAATTCATTTATGAAAAATATTTAATTACGTTCGGAAACATAATAAAGAACTATTAAAAAATAATTACAAGATTCATTATAAATAAAAAAATAACATTTTTTTATTAGTAAAGTTTGGTCTATATTACAAAATCAAATAAAATTTGTTATTTTTAAATATAATGTTGCAAAAGTTTTTTTTTAAAAAAAAATACGTGCTGTCTATTAAAGAATCTCTAACAAAAATTAACCATTATTTTTGTTTTGGAACTGTGGCTGATTCACTTTAACAGAAATGAATTTTAACCCCAACACTACAATAGTCAACTATTGTAGTGTTTGGGTTGAAATTTGTGTTTAAAAAAAATAAACCACTCACATATATTACCGTAATATTTTATAAAAATTATCAATAATCATAATATTATATCAAAATGTTCCATTACTATTTACTTTATTCACTTTTGTGCATTTAAATGAAAATTTCTATAATATAACTGATTTAATTCAGTATTCTAATAACAACTGGTGAGGATATCAAAATACACCTCAATCAAATAGAAATAAATAATTATTGAATATTTTTTTGTAAAATACGTTGATGTTGAGATAAATGAATATACTATAATATTTAAAAAAAAGTGATAAAATAATATACAAAATAAATGTTTTTTATTTATTAAGGTAATATTTAGAAATATTTTCAATGCAAAAAATGGCTGAAATAATTAATAATGATAGTCAAATAACTTTGAACTATTTACTAAAAACATAAAATACGTATTAATAATAAATGGTGAAAATTTAAACGTTTCGCCTCAAATAGATATTTTATTTCTCATGGAGAAAATTATAGCCACTACAACACAAAACTCGATTACATGGTTGAATAATTAATAGTTCATTAATGAAGTTTGTACTATTATCATTATCAAATTTTAATTAAACATGATAATAAAATATATAGTAAATATTTAAAGCTGAACAATAAAATTGAAATGATAAAATAACTCTTGATAATTGAAAATTTTAAGTGGAAGAAGAAAACTATCATGTAGATCAATGACTGCAGATCTTTAAATATTGAATATAAATAGCAGAAGGCTATCATTCATGTCTCATGAGATTTGAAGAAGTAACTGAAACTATCATAAAATTTTAAACAAGATAAGACCGTTAGTTAGATCAGTGAATTTTAGTCAAGTTGGTTAGTTCAGACTTTTTAATTATTGGTAATCGATTTCGTAAGATAACTTTAAATATTAATTAATTTTGTATATTTGAATCACTTGGGGAATTTTTAATATAGGCATTTTTTTAAAAATAAAGACCATAGATAGTAATAGAAATATATAGATAGATATATAATATATCCCAAATGAGATTAAAGGGTAGTAAAAATAGTAAATGGATAGTAAGCAAATAAATGCACGTTTAAACCTTCTGTCTCATTTAGGCCATCTTACATATATATATATATATATATATATACACGCGTCCCTCAAATTATGCGGGGCTTTTTTCACGCGAGTTTTTTTACGCGGTAAATTATACCTCTATTTACGCGGGACTTTTTTACGCGGCACTTTTTATACGCGATCAGTTAGTTTTCATTTTATATAATTTTTCATGGAATTTATTATATATCAGAGTGACGCAAATTCTTACTTAAACGTATAAAAGCACGATATAAATATATAAAATGTTGATTGTTTTGAATTACAGTACCGATAGTGACACCGAATGAAAATTATCTACTTTTGTTTTCTAAAAAGACATAATTTTTTTTTAAGCTATGTGAAATAAATATGTGTTACTAGTTTTTATTTCCAATATTTTTTCTATTGTACTGACAGACTCAATTTACGCGATTTTTATTCGCGTAAAACAAATCCACGTGGAACGGATACTCCGCGTAAATTGAGGGACGGGTGTGTATGTGTGTGTGTGTGTGTGTGTGTGTGTGTATATATATATATATATATATATATATATATATATATATATATATATAAATGTAAATGTATATGTATATAAATATATGACTATATGACAGGTACAAGAACTTTTTACGGGTACCGCAAAAGTATCGTTTGCAGGTATAATGAACGCCGGTCGTAATCCGATCCGCGGACGCGTCTCTCGGCTACCACATGTCACAACGAATGGCTTCTGCATCGTTACTCGTTTTCGTTTTTTTCCTACACACACACACACACACACACACACACACCATTTACATACATACATATATATATATATATATATATATATATAATATTATATTGCAGTCTTCCACTCCTCAATATGGTGTCGAATTTCCGCGGTGGTGTTTGTTTACGAACGCCACGTCAACATTGTACGGAACGCGAACGACGATGTTCGCGACACACACACACACACACACATACACACAACTGCCTAATCTCGTCATATTAGATCGCGGGGCTTCTTCCTTCGCCAACACCCGCCGTTCCCAATTCACCGCGGATAATAATGATTCATGAATATTCAACGGACTTAATCAATTATGAATGCAGAGTTTCATGTTGAAATACGAATCGCTATGAATAATTTGCCACTGTTTATATGTGAGCTTTTATATATATACTTCTATACATACGCACACACATACACACACATGCACGCATGTACATACATAAATATACATGTATGAGGTACCTTTTTACTGTCATGATTGGTACCTTTGAATATGGATCACATATGGTGATTTTTACTCTAAAATATCTATTTTCTACATATTATTGTGTGTGTAACATATTTTATCAATATAAAGTACACGTGATATAATAAAAATAAAATTTAATTTGAATATAAGTATGATTTGTTTACTCAAAAATATATATAAATATTGTCTTTGTATTAAATTTTAATTTATTTTTAACATAACACTATTGTAAGGTTAACTCACACTTTATTCTTTATCTTTACACTTTAACTATTTTTTAATACTGTTTAATAAACATCCAGATAATACGTATATATCAATTTCGAGGGAACTCAAATCGACATGCAACTAAATCAACTCTCGGGATTCTCCCTTTATACATGTGTGTGTTTCAGGGGTAGTTTATATGACGATACAGAACAGACAGTACAAACCTCACTGTCCGCCACACGCATTCCAATAAATAAAACCAAATCATTAAGGTTCGCCAAAGGGGGACACACTGATATATATATATATATATATATATATATATATATATATATATATATATATACGTGTATGCAGGTTAATGGGGGAAATGCGGAACCGTGTTTTTCAATTTCGGTTTCTACCCACCACGTTTGTTATTTTTTAAATTGGTAATAATATATCTGTAGTGTATCGTTTGATTTATATAAAATTTATTCATTATATTCGACGTAAATAATCACATATATCCAAACAATTTCTCTATCTCTTTTTCTCGAACATATAAAACAATATCATTAAGGGGCACGACTAGTATGGCACTTTCAAAAAATCGATTTTTTTACATTTTTCGATAGTCTATATCTTCAAAAATAACATACTAAAATTTCAAGTGCGGATCTCATAGTTAATAGTTATAGAAAATAGTTATAGAAAATAGTTATATAAATAGTTAATCTCATAGTTATAGAAAATAGTTTTTGAGCTACAGTCTTCTAAAGAGTAGCTATTTATAACAATGAAATCAATACTTTTATCTTTAAACGCGTTTTTCTCAAAACTACATTTTTAAAATTTGCTGCAGTTCTACTCGATAACAAATCATCCGATCGATTTGATTTTTGTTTTAGCATATTTGGTATTTGTTTCTCCATACAATGACCCTCCAGTTTTTCGATTGGATAAAAAATATAATTTTGCCATGCCAAAAACCATCAGATTTTTGAGCGAAATTTTAAATTTTTTTTCGAAACTTCGCCATTTTGTTAAATTTCATTTTTTTCACAATCCTGGGTCATTGTATAGGCAAAACCTTCTAGTTTAACAAACTTTTTTTAGTTATTTCAGGCACTGTGAAGGCCACAATCACTACAGCAGTGGGAGAACGTTTTTTTGGAGACTCGGGAGATTGCGAATAACTTGCTGAAAATGGAACATTTTCATTCAAAAAAAATACTATGTATATATTATTTATACACAAATATATCCTCAAAATTTTAAAACATTCCATGCAATACTTTTCTTTAAAAAAATTCCCGAAAATCACCTTTTTTTTAGGCGGTCACACTAGTCGTGCCCCTTAACAACAACAAAATGAGTACTGAAGATAATTATTGAAAACAAGTTTTCGATATAACACAGTAAAAAAATAAATAGAAAAGTAATAATTTATTATTATTAGTTTTTAATATTTTAACGAGAATATCAATGTTCAAACATGACAAAATTTACAATGATAATATTTATACAACGAGATGGAACAAGACCGCGTGTATGCCGCAAATTCTGGATTAACTACATTATCATTTCCATTATCAGGTAATCTCGGAATCGATATTCTTGTTTTCAAATATTGATGGTCATAGTTCTAAAACTCATCTGAATATAATCCATGCTGTTATTACTAAAAGATGTATATAGAGACAGTTATACCTTTTATATATATATATATATATATATATATATATATATATATATATATATATATATATAATTTAATTCTTTTATTTGTTTGCATGCTCTTTTCTTTCTGACAGTAAAATTAGTTTTATTGTTTGATTAGCTATTTATCAGGAAAATTTTGTTAATTTCATTACATATCATATATTTTGTATTTTTCAAGCATGCTCATTTATTAATATGCTCGTCTGAGAAAATTTAGTGGTGAGAAGAATGTGGATTATTCTATAGCATTCTACAATATTATATGAAAAAGATATAAGAGGCTGAGTTCTTTTCTTTGTTGTATGTAAACAATATGTATAGTGTTCAATAACCACTTATTGTTCACTTATTATTTATAATTATATAATCTATAATTATATCGGCTAATGCATTTCGATGGCGACGTTATCATCGTCAGAGCCTTTCTGATGACGTCGCCATCGAAATGCATCAGCCGATATAATTATAGATTATATAATTATAAATAATAAGTGAACAATAAGTGATTATTGAACACTTTGAATTATTGTGGTGTTGGGGTTAAAATTCATTTGTGTAAAGTGAATCAGCCACAGTTCCAAAACAACAAATGTATAATGTGTCAAAATGTGTAGTTATTTAAAAAAAATCTGTAATATTTTAAAAAATATTAACTATTTTTAAATAAAGAAGTTAACGTTTTTATTATCTTTTTACAAAATGGAAGTTAGTATTTATATTTTTGGTAAGACAGTTCTTCAATTTTGTACTTTATAATTTTAAAAGTCAAATACAATACTTTACTACACTGTTATAAAAATTAATAATAAATATATTTTCTAGATAGTTTCAATTATAAAAAATGAGATTATATATATATATATATATAAATGGTCATCCAAATTTGACAACTAGATTTGTGTTATATTAAAAAGAAACTATGTACATGTTTCTCTATACACAACCCTATTCACATCTTTCTTTTTAATAAAACAGAAATCTTGGCGAAAAAATCAAGAAAGAACGTTTATTTTGATTTCTCCTAATTTATAGGTTTAATTATAAATAGTTTTTATATAGTTTCAAATAAATAAAATTGATTTCTATAAATGTTTTCCTAACTTAAAGGTTTTAGTATATATTTAACTGTATTTTTCAAATAAAGTAATAAATTGATTTTAATATTTTTTTTATTTCATTTACAGGTTTTAATTATAAGTTCATTTGTATTTTTTAAAGTAAATTAACTCATTTTTATGTTTTTTTTAATTTTCAGATATTAACTATTACGTCGTGTAATTTAAATGTCTTTTTTCTTTGATTTCCAATTGAAAAATTCGACATTTCATATTACATGATCTAATTAAAGTTTTATATTCATTTTTTTTAAATAAATAAATTTATTTTTGTGTTATTTGTTTAAATTTATAGGTTTAAACTAAAGTTCTATATAATATTTTTAGGTTCTCAGATTTTATTTATAAATTTAGATTTTATTTTTAATTTTAATTTTATTTGTATGTTATGCAAATTTTGTATTTTCGAATAAGTATTTTTCTGTTTATATTATATTTTTCAGAAAAAATTACGTGTATATATATATATATATATGTGTGTGTGCGTGTGTGTGTGTGTGTGTTTTGTGTGTGTTTGCATACAATAAAAATCATTTAATTCCTCAACCATTACAATTATTTTTGATGCATATTATTATTATTTATAAAACTTGAATATAATTAGAAACGTAATTTTACAAAACAGAAAAAAAATCGTCAATAATTCAAGTTGACAATATTTGTCTCAAAAAAACCTCACTTCATTTTCAAAGTTTGTTAGGATTCAAAAGTTCTTAATATTATCAGTTAAATGAAAAAAAAATAAAGAAATATGTTATTTATTAACGTATGTTAGATATTAAAAAAATAAATAAAATAAAAATGTTATTCAAGTATTAAAATATTTGAATAGATATTATTTTTAAAATAGTATATGTATTTTTTAAAAATCTGTTCTTTTAATTACAAAATAAAATTACTGTATCCCTGAATAGTTTATTGAAATTTTTTAATTAAAATAATTACATAGAATGATATAGATGTTCTATATTTCTGTTCTAAAATTGACAGCAAATTTTCTACATACATACTAATGTATTATTATAAATAATAATAGATGGATATATATTGTAATAAAATAATATAATACATTATATATTAATTAAAACGCACGAGTAATGAAATACGAAAAAAATCATGACAATTATAAAAAAATTATTCTTCTATTTTTCTATGGACTTTGTATTTTATTTCTGTATAATATATACATTTTTATGCAAATCTCCGAAGAGAAACAAAATAGTTTTTCCCTCAACTATAATATGTGTATATATATATATATATATATATATATATATATATATATATATATATATATACATAGAAATATAATAACTGTATATTTGAAATCCGTAATAACAAAAAAACTGCAATATACAACAAAAGGTGCAACATATTATAGAAAAAAATAAAAATATAAAAAGCGTACATATTGAGCCGAACATCGTTGGAAACCGTGTGTTTAGAATCACTGCACGCGACGTAAAAATCCGAATTTCTTCTGTAAATAGCATAAAGCGTGTACAGTGAAAAACATGTATGTGTGTATATTTCTCTCTCTCCATCGCTGAACACGATACAACCAACAACAGCTAATACCAGGGTGGAATAAACAGACAGAATGCGTGCCCACATTCAATGTACTCCCGATATGAGCACATTTCAGTGAGTTTCTCATATGTACACACACACATACATGCATACACACACTCCCTCGATTTAAACTCAAACCTCTGCTAGTCTCATAGATTGTGTGCACACATGTACATCGTGTATGTACAGGGAATCTCTCGAGAACTGATACATAATAACTGTATTAGATACAAATAAAAAAAGTGTACGAACAGATACGTTGGAAATTTTGTAACGGAGTAATTTTATGCATAGAGTTTCGTTACATGATTGGATTAAAAAAAATGTACACTAGACGTATGGAAAATTATGCATGTTCTTTCGATTTATATTTGTGTTGTAAACAACGTACAGTTGTATCGTGTCAACAAAATTTTCGCATTTTTACTGTTAATTATTTTGAAATAAAAAACATGTTTGTATAATTACAACAGATGTAAATTGTAAATCTACATCATACGGTTAATTACGACTTCAATTTCGAAACTTTGTATCAAATTCTATTTTGTAATATATCCCAACTGAATATGAACAATTATAGAGTACATGTAAACATGAAAAATACATTTAGGTAACATGTTCATTTATTAAACAATGAAAATAATATTTCGATTTTATTTTTTTATAAAAAAAATGTTCGGCAGATAAAATAATTATTACTGAATTTATTTTCTTTCGGATTTATTAATAAATATATTTCTTTCAAAAATTTTAATTATTATTATTTTAATATTTTTTATACTTAACTAAATTAAAAATAATTAATACAATAAAAGATTTTTTTTAAGTATTTAAAATTATTATAATTAAAATTTTATTGTTTTTACATCTCTATATAAACCTATTTTTTTTCATTATAGAACCTCAGGATCAATCTATGCTATAAATTATCTATTTTGATTATAACCTTATAATTATTTTTATTTGAGGTCACTGTAAATAATCATATGATATTCAAAACAGATTTATATACAACTTAAAATATAATATGAAGTTTTATTAACACATATTCGTCGGGTAACTTTTTGCACCGCCATTCACCAAATGCCGGCATTTTTTGACACTATGATTTGATTATAACCTTATAATTATTTTTATTTGAGGTCTTTCCTTAGTTAAAAAACAATTAAATTCATAAAAAAGTTTAAATGTTATTCTCTTTTTTTAGATGAAGTAAATACTGTTCGAAAATCATATGATTATATTAAAAACAGATTTATATACAACTTAAAATATGATATTAAGTTTTATGAAGAGTTTAATTGGTTAAATTATATAAAGAAAATTTTAACTATCAAATATCAAAAAATTAAATATTTTTTTGAAGAAAGGTACAAATTTAATAAACTTCATATAATATACATACATCAAAATTGTACAAGATAGCAAAAGATTTCCTTAGACGAAAATATTTCAAAAAAGTCATTACTTCAACAGCACAGAATTACTTATTATTCATTTATAAAACACAGTAATTTATTATTCAATCAATAATAATTAATAAAAAAAACATTATCTTTAGAATATAGTATAAAATTTATATCAGATTTTAAGTATCTATCCTTCGAAAATAATGGCGTCTTCATCAAAATATGAATTAATAACAAAAAGTGAACAAAATATATTTATAAATGAACATTTTTGAATTTTTTTAATAATTTTAAGATAGTTGTTCTTCCATATAAAATATTTAACCACAGTGGCATATTATATTGTGGGTCTGATACTTTATACTAAAAATTTGATACAAACAAAATTATTAATTGGATGAAATATAACGATAAGAAATTGAATCCTTTAAAAAGTACCTTTGTTCAATTTCATGTAAACATTTTAGTATCATATTACAATTATCTTTATAATTGGATGAACATATTTCAAGTATTGTAATAATGGCCATAAAAATCTAAATTTTATAAAAAGAACAATTAAGGGATGTAGTAAGTCGTTAGAGAAAAAGAATACTAGATTTTGGTAAAAAATTGCTTGAGGGAATGTATGGAATACGTATTCAATAACAAAAATGCAAAATTTAGAAACAATTTAAAGAAAGACTGTGATTCGTGCTAAATAAGAACTTCAGGATGGATAGTTTTAGTGAAATAAAAGAGAAAGTCGTATGAGAAACTTTGGAAGGTAGATAAAGGTAGTAACTTTAGTTAGCATATTTAAAGATTTTATGAAATACTGAGGATTTTAATCAAAAAAAACCTTCACCTTCTTCCTATAGTAGAAATGATCAAGTACTAAAAATTAATTAGAAAAATTGAAAAAACACATTAAGAGTAGTAT
Source organism: Neoneuromus ignobilis (assembly GCA_029203775.1). Lineage (NCBI taxonomy): Eukaryota > Metazoa > Arthropoda > Insecta > Megaloptera > Corydalidae > Neoneuromus > Neoneuromus ignobilis. Next base: position 25,328,424 of record CP092091.1, on the reverse strand, counting down.
AATCTTTTACAAAATGCTAGGATTTAAAATTCTCTTCATTCAGTTATTTTCAAAATACACGTTTCTTCACTGAAGTTTTTTAAAAAAACGCATTAAGTGGAGTAAAACTTATTAAAGTCAAATAGTTCCGAAATAGTAACCCCTGTCACCAAACGTGTAATCGTAAATAGACATATTATTAATATTGTTATTATTAAAATGATCCAGAAATAATAAAATACGGTTGAATTCCAATTCATAAAAAATTACAGTATTTGAATTCTTATTTACTAATAATCAATAGTATAATTTAACACAAGTGTAAAACAAATAACCTTAAAAAATGTGTACATGTATCTGACAGCTACAATATTTCTTGTGTATTTTGTATCTGTATATAAAAACCGTACAAGTTTATATTATTTCAAGTAGAAAACTGTATAAAAATAATGTATAATGGTAAACGAAAGTGCAACTTTTTTAGAAACCCTCGCACTGTACAGATGACCTGACAACATAAATCTTCGCGGGTGCAGTGTCGCGTGTGGAATTTATTCCATCCAAACATGCATGCACCGTGCACAGGAAGTTGATCTACGCATTATATTTACGTATGCACGGATACTTCACCGAGGGAAAAAAATGTACTATTTACATTAACGTACCGAGTAATTATTATTGTAATAAATATTCTAAAAAAAATAAAAGGTGTGACAGTATTTCCATGAATTTTATAACGATTCTTTGTTTTTATAGAGAACTTAACAAAAAAATATACATATTTTTAATTAGATTTTTTCTTATCGCCATAAAAGACTAGTTTTTTAATACTAAAAAAATGACAAAATAATACGTATCTAAAAACGTGTTATTTAAGTTATGAATGACAAAAACTTTGATGATAATTAAACATATTTATTATTTATTCAACACTAATTATTTTTCACTCTTAATTTATTCACTCTATATTTTTTTGCTTAATGAATAAAATAAAATAACTTTTGAATTCGTTTTTTCAAATATAAAACCAAAAATATTTGTTTTTAACCTTTTATATTCAGTATTACAGAAATTAAATCTTTGAAAAAATAAATGTTAATCATTATTTTTACAGTATCTTACTATAAATATAATGACAGTTATTGAATTTTTATTTTTTATGAATTTTAAAATTATATTTGGAATCTTTTTTTATAATTATTTTTTTATTAATTTAGAATATAATGAAAATCTTAGTCTATCATCTACTCAAATATCTAGATTTATACACCACTCAAATAAAAAAATATGAATTACAAAATTTAAAAGATTTATTTAGTACTCTAGATTAAATGTTATAGAACTAGAAATTACCGAAAATAAATAAAAAATTAAATACAAACTTTCTATATAGACAAAAAATTAACATCAAAACAAACATATTAAATAGATACAACGATGACTTACATCGACTATTTTTAAAAATTCGCTATCAATTTTACGGCAATTTCAAAGAAAAATACTTTAACAAGAACTAATTTATTTATGTTCTCATAAAATGTATAATAAATTATGTACATATATATATATATATATATATATATATATATATATATATATATATACAAATTTTTTTAAAAAAAGAAAAATATTGCAAATAATATATGATTATTGCCGAAAATCCGTTTAAAAAATATTTCATGTGACAGCGCATGAATCAGTTTTATGACGGGAAGTTCAAAGAATTGGTAAAACATGTATGTAATTTAGTATGTGTGTATGTATGTGTGTATATATATTTATATATTTGTTTGTATGTGTATAAATGAATGTAACGAAACTCGTTCGAAATTATTTATTTTCCGAACACTATTTATAAAACTTGTCAGCGAAATAATATCAACCAGCGGTCTCTTCACAACGACTGAACCCCACACGCGGCACTCAGACCATTTACTGTAAATTGCATTCATTTAATATATGTTTATTTTCACGACGTTTCACTTGGAACATTGACAAGCGGCAGGCGCAGGACGAGAGATAGTTTGTTTGAAATGTTAAAAACATAAGACATTTGTTTTCAGATGTATGTGTGTACATCTTGTGGATGAGAATGTGTGCGCTTCTGTGTTTTACGTGTATCAACAACAGATAAGATGACGACGACAAGGCCGGTCGATGTCAAACAAGTAAAAACATAGTAAAAAATTCTGTAATCAAGAATAAGTACAATGATATTTATTTTACATTTGTACACATTCAACAAACTCGTTTTCACAACGACTTATTTTATTCTTGCCTAGGGTCAGATTAGAGCATTTAGAGATTATAAACATTAAAAACATTATAGGCGTTGTATTTAATCACATAACGAGCTCATTATTTTATGTGTATTTATAATTATTTTAATAAAATATTAATAACTTTGATATCTGTTTACTAATATAAAAGCATTGTTGTGAATAATGATTCAAAAAGAAAAGCAAAAAATTTAAAACTTATTTATAAAAATTCAAACAAGAAACTACTGTAATAAAGAGACACACCCAAAGAATTAATTTTACATTGAGATAAGGTATTTTTAACAATCATACTGTATAGATTTGTTTACAAAATTCAGACATAGAAATATTAATTTTGAAATCGAGTATTGAAGAAAATCTAAAAGTATTATAAGAATACTAGGTTAAAGACAATAATTGTAGATAACCCAAGTGCAGTTGTGATAAATTTGGCAGCAAATAAAGAATTATTTATAGATATAGTAAGTAGCACAATTCTATGATAAAAATAAAAAAAATTAATAAATGGTCCCGTCGAGATTTAAATGAATACTAAAAATGTCAATGTATAGAAATGTCTTCATCACTGTTTCTAAGAAAAAAAATAGATTCATTTTTAATGCGAGTTGTAATAAACAACAAATAATCAGAAGAGATATGTGCAGTGGATGGATATTCAAAAGTCCTGTTTCCAAAAAATACATAGAAGCTATTGCTGCATTTCAAAAAAAATAATATGATGGTCAGTAAAATGAATTGTCTATTACTCTTTTCTTCGTGAAAGTGAAATCACAAAATTATAAATAAATTTATATCATAAATAAAATATAAGAATAGCGTAATTTGAACCTAAGAGAAACGTTAGTCTATCCTCTTACATGAAAACAGAAGACCTCATGTTACGCAGATCAACATACAAAAGTTATTTTTCCCCATACACCATATTTACTTTTCCTTTGTCTAACAAATATTTGTCTTTTTCGGATTTTAAAAATTAGTGTTTAACAGAATATGAGGATATCAAAATAACTTTCAAACAATTTATTGACTGAGAATTTTTCAAAAATATATATTTGACCTTGAAATTTGTTAAAAATGATTGCAAAATCTAATTTTAAAAATTAATTACTACTGATTTTATATTTCAAATTCAAAATCTACAAAAAAGCAAATACTTTCATATTTATTGCATAATTTAAAAAAAATTATACTGTTTGTAAAAAAACTTTCGAGATTAAAAAATTAACATCTCACATTGAAAGTATTAATTTGTAATATACGCAATTTTTCTATTTATAAAGGTTAAACCAACATTATACTTAATCGTATATAAAACCTCAATGTCACACAAAATGTATGAATACTGATTCGAATCAATTAAAAAAATACTAAAAAAAAAATGAATATAAATCTATGCAATCATACAAGATCAGTAACACAATTAACTCGCTCGCTCAAATCTGTTATATAAATATATACATTTTAAGGAAATTAACGACCGCCGTCGTCCAAGGTTGAACATATTACGGCAAGAAATCGTGAACGCACGCGATCTATACATCAATTTTAATCAGAAACGTACAACAGAACACACATATTCGTACAATTAAACAGACATGCACGCGGTTACATAAAAATATTGGCCATTGAATTCAATCGGCGCCAGTAGCCACAAATGCTCCATTATCCGGATTATTTTCGACCGAATATTAACAGTTAAGGGTTGAAACTATAGCTGGTATATACGACATACATGTATGTATGTATGTGTGTGTACATGTTCAGTTTTGATTATATTTTAATAGCCACGTTCAATGTCCTAAACATCTGTATTTAAACTGTTTTGCGGTTCTAGTTTGTATCTTAAATTGTTAATATACACAAAAGCACACATCTATACAAACACACCAACACGTGCATACATATATATATATATATATATATATATATATATATATATATATATATATAAATACATTTATATACAGATATCTATTGAAATAATGATAAGATGAAATTATTAAATTAAAAAATCGTCAAGTCTATTTAACAATAATTTCTCATTACATAAATATGATTGCGTAAATTGAAAAATATTTCTAAAAATACTCGAAACTCTAAAGTAAAATAATACTGGAATCACTTAGAGAAGAAATAAATATTTAAAAAACCATTTAAAAGATAAAATACTTTAAAAATTATAATAACATATTACTATAGCTACATAAAATAAATCAATTTCATGGCAGGATAAACAAATCACCTGACTTATATTACATGATTCGAATTTCTCCTCAACACAAATACAAGACAAAAATAAATTTTCTCAGTTAAATGTAAAATTCAAATTTATTCCACGAGTTAACAATTTACTGACCACCGAATATTAATCAAATTTTTTTATTCTTATATAAGAGAATTTTTCTTACTAACTTGGTCATTTTTTCTATATTTCTTATTTAATTTAATATAAACTAAATATAAAATATAGTACATTCCAAATAGAAAATAATATTCAGTTTGAAATATTAAAAAAATTAATTAATTTAAAAATAACGCTCATTATACACACATACAAATACATGTGTGTTTGTGTTTCCTTTAAATTCCTAATTCAATATTTTAAAACAATGAAAATGAGAAAATGGGATTCTATGAAAAGATACTGCTATATTATTTTAATATTTGTACAAAAGAATTAACTATTCAGAGAATTATTTTTTTCTTAAATCCGGCCAATGTGATGAAATATCTCATAAATACACAAGAAGGTTTAATGTGGTGAGTCACGATTTCAAATATTTTAAAATTAAACAAATTTGTCTGGATTGAAAAATAAAAGTGTTCGATCGTTGAAATTAGAATGTTTTGGGGTAAAATCGTGGATAAATAAATGCTGGTGTTAACGATAAAGATATGTATGTATGTATGTATATATATGTTCCATCATTGGAATTAGAATGTTTTGAGAGAAAAAAGTGGTTAAAAAGATGTTGATGTTAATGATGATAATTTTTTACGTACACATATATAAGGTGAATCAAATGAGAATGAAATATTTAGACTTGTATTTATTTCCCTACTAACGTTTATTATCATTTACTATCCTTCAGTCTCATTTAGACCACCCTATGTATGTGTATGTGTATGTATATATATATATATATATATATATATATATATATATATATATTTATTTATATACATATATTTATTTAAAATTAATAGAAAATGTTTAACAAACTTCATATTTTATAAGATTTTTTTAAATTAAAATATTCTTTAATTAATTACCTCTAACATTATAATACAAGTAATATTGTTACCTAAGAAACTTACTTCTAAAAATTTTAAAGCAAGAATCGATAAAAAATCAATACTTTTTTAACTGAATTTATTTTTTTAAAAAGACACAGAATTAACATATGACGTGTTAACAAACCGTAATTTATGACTAATATTATTTTAATTATGTTAATTATAATAAACAATATTCTTGTACAAAAATAGTATTAATGAATATTTTAATTTAATTTATTGAAAAAAATATTAGAAGAATTTATCAAAGAGCCTTAATATAAAACTGAAACCTATTTTCATTTGACTATTTTTCTAATTAAGATAATTTAAATTGCAACGAATATAAATCGCTAAAAAATCGTATATAACATAGATTTATTTATTTAAATTATTTTTGAAAAAACTTATCCTCATATAAATGAAAAATATCAGTTCTCTAGACAATTTTTCAAATATAGAAGTCAATAAATAAAGTTTAAACTGTATGCAAAATTTTATTGAATAAAAATGTGTATATATATATATATATATATATATATATATATATATATATATATATATATATATATATATATACATGGAAGATTAATTTTCTCAGTCTACGTCAGATTCTCTCGAACGCAAAGTAACAAATAAAAAAAAATGCCCGATACGATCGAATACAATACATAGTTCATTGTTGAACGATGCATCATATCCGATTCGAATATTTTGTGAAGTGACATTCCTCGTAGTTCTGAACTATTTCGTATTAAATTGTTCGCCACGTCTCGGTAAACATGTAAGAGCGACGTATGTGTGTGTGTCTGCATGTATATACGTGTATACACACCGAGCAACAAGAAGTTTACACACTTGTTGAACGAGAACCATTCTTCATTGACTGGTGAGTGATGTCGCTAACGGGTTTTATGAATTCTCGAAACACCACTGCGCCCGGCCACACATTTAAATGCTTCCGCTCGAGATCATCTATGTAAATATTTATGTCAAATAAAGAGTGCTCATTTGGAACAGATTTACTTTGGTGGTGATGTATATTTAAAATACGGCTATGAAACGATTTTCGATAGACACACACACACACACATACATACATACATACATACATATATTGTGTGTATATATGTATGTATATATATATATATATATATATATATATATATATATATATATATATATATATTTGTGAAAAAATGTAAAATATGTTAATAGTTCATAAATTACTAAGATAAAATTTCAAAACAGATTCTTACCCAATGATTAATTGACGTAAATGTGACGAAAGATTTTAAAATATCCATGACTCACCTGAAACAAAAACATTCGATTATTCTAACAATTCTTGTAATTTTTTGAGAAAAATAATTAGCATTAAAGTAAGAAAAGAATGTTTAATATGTTCAGTAATTCATTAAAAGATAATATTATAAATAAACTTCTTAAAATACAGCCGAAAATTTTAAAAATATTTCCAAAGTTAATTTACAAGATTTTATTTTTTAAAAAAGGATATTTAAATATTTTTATAATTATTTTACATTTTTCAATTGTTCTTTTTCTGTTTGCCAGGGAACTCCACTCTACTCATTTCGCTCCCGAACTCTTCGAACCCCGAACTGACTTCTGTTTAACAACGTACTGTAATTCTCGGAAAACACCAAAAACGAAATTTTCACATCAAACCGGAGCACAATTATTTTTTAAATAGAAAGATAACACTTTTGTTTTACTTATATTAACCTTTTTACTACTAAAAACCACTTTAGTCACTTGCCACTCTTAAGAAATAATTTTTAAATACTAAAAATAACTTCACTCCTTCCCGAAACAATCACAACGTCTAAATAAAATTTATATTCAATAGAATTTTACAAATAAGATCATTTTACTTGTATCAATACAGTATATTGGGTGTTATGTCATAAGTACAACTCGTAACTTCTAATGGGGGTATTTACACTAGTCAACATTCATACAGTATTCACGGCCCATTACCACTCGTCTCACACGCTCTTACCAGAAAACTAATTTTTTTAGGTGGGGGAATTTGGTGATAAGAGGATGTGAGACGAGCGGTAATAGGCGTGAATACTGTATGAATGTTGACTAGTGTAAATACCCCCGATGTCGTAACCACTTATGTTGTGGTTGCTAGTATTATTTTGTCAATTTTCGGCTGAAGTCAACCTAGTAAAAGGATTAAATATACGAAAATACTTTTGATATTTTATTCAATCTATCCTCTATATATTACTATAAAATATACATTATATAAATTTTATATTATTATTTAAATTCATGTTTAAAAAAATATTTATTCGATATATCAATATTGAAATCAGATAAATTTCAAAAATTAATGTACTTGTATGTATACATGTATGTATGTATGTATGTATGTATGTATGTATGTATGTATGTATGTATGTATGTATGTATGTATGTATGTATGTATGTATGTATGTATGTACGTTTGTATATATATATATATATATATATATATATATATATATATATATATATATATATATATAGTTTTTTTAAGCGTGATAGAACTTTAAATTGAATGTCCATCGAAAGTTCTATCTAACATAAAAAAACATTTTTTATGTATACATGTATATGTATGTATATAAAAAAGGTATGATAAGTGTTTTTTTAGGTTAGATAGAACTTTCGATAGGGATTTAATTTGAAATTCTATCACGTTCAAAAAACATATATATATATATATAATGTATGTGTGCATAAGAGTTATGCTATTAACTCTAAAATCCAAACTTACATTTTGTAAGATTCTAAGATAAGTTCTGATCCATCATTATGTTTCCGTGGTCGATTGAACGTGTTGCACTCTTAGTCACCGTGTCGACTAATTAAAAAATAAATCCGAAAGAGAGTAAAGAAAAAGAATAACAGAACGGTTATTTAAAGGACGGTCCATTATACGACGAGCATAATTCATAAGATAAAATCGGAACGTGTCGGCGCCATTTTCTGACTCCTCATTGTTCCCGCATGACCCAAACTCGTACGATAACAATCTACGTCTCATGCCACATTAACAGTGATTTTCATCGGCACACGGTTTTTATTTGGCCGTTGTTACTTATGCAGAAAAAATATACTGGTAGATGAGAGGATGCAGTGTAGTACCATCTTCGTTGTACGTGTCGCTCGATTTATATAACTGGTTGTAAATATTTCGATGTATAAATATTTATTAGCGATTGCTATACATTATTTAACACACTGAGTTATATATATATATATATATATATATATATATATATATATAAGATAGTGAAAAAACCTTTCAGTGTATAAAATAAAAACATTTTATTTATTTTTTACTTAATTGATTATATCATTTCTATTTGATATTTTCTGTTAATTTTAAGATTTTTTTTTTTGATTATAAGATGCATTTATTTTTAAAAAGTGTAAATTTTATTTCAATCAAAATAATTTCCATTACTTACTACAATTTTTTCCACATTTCTGGCATCCAATGAATTCCATGACAGAAAAACGACTTATTTTTTGAAACAATCCATTCATCAACCCATTTTTCGATCTCATTAATGTTTTTGAAATACATATCTCAAAGCTCACATTACATCGACCGGAAGAAGTGATAATCAGAAGGTGTAATATCTGAAGAATACTTGATGTGTAATAAAACTTTCCATTCTAATGTCAATAACTTTTCTTTTACAGTCCATGCGATACATGATCTAGAATTATCTTGTAAAAAATCACTTTACTCCTTTTGTTCACTGTTTATGGCCATTTTCTTCTTTCAGCTTCTGTAATTGCTGTTGATAACGATCATCTGAGACAGTTTTATTTAGTTTTAGCGATTTGAAATACACGATACCTTCCGAATCGCACCTAACACAAAAATAATCTTCTTTTCATGAATACTGCATTTAAGTGAAAATCATAGTATTTATAATTAATAATGACAAAATTTTATAATACCATGCTTTAATAATGACAGCATGGCCGTTAATATACACGTTAATAGATAAAGTGAACAGTAAATAATTATTGATAATTTTAATAAAATCTTGTGGATGTGGCAATATTTTTTAATATAATTGAGAAAATAAATTATCATAAAAAAACTACATAATTTTTTTCTAATAAGCTGGATCTGTTTTTGTGCGGATTGTTTTAATGCGATTTTGAAGTTATACAATTCATATTTTTTCTTAATACCTTCTTATGCGAATTTTTTTAATGCGATTTTGAAGTTATATGATTCATATTTTTCCTTAGTATCTTTTAAACGATTTTTTTAAGAATTTCTTTAAGCGGTTATTTAATTCAACGAAAAGCTCTTCAGTTTTATGAACAAATGAAGGAATCAGAGTCATTTACTTCCGCTTCTTAATCTGATAAGTAATTTTCGGCTAGCAAAGGATGGTTAACTGGGTTTTTAAAAAGGAATGCTCTGCATAAAGTGAAGATAACGGGCGCGATTGCATCGGTAGATGAAGAGGCTGCCAAATTTTTTGTTGACAACGCACTAGGTCATCTACGTTTAAAATATCCGAATGTACGAGTAAATATGATCTTTTTTCCATCCAATACAATAAGCATTATTCAGCTATTAGATCAAGGCATAATTGTAACTTTTATCAATATTAAATGCATTTTTCAATTTATATTGGATAAACTAGAAAATGAGTCAATAACAGTAACTGACACTTGGAAAAAATATCTATCTTTGACTTTATAAATCATGTTGTTTTTGCTATTACTCAAATAAAACCACACACTTTTAATGCCTGTTGGAAAAAGGCTTGGCCTACATGTCTTGAAAACAGTGCATCTATTTACTTTCTTTTTTATTTTATGTTTTTTATTCTAAACAGTTCAGCTATTATTGCGATGATGATTAAAATATGTATGAAAAATTCTAAAATAAATTACACATATGTACATATCACTTTTAATAAAATTAAATAGTTAATTAAAAAATAAAGTAAAAAAGTTTTGTTTTGTATCAATTTTCTGCAGATATTTGAATTTTTTAAGCATTCTTTATTTCCTGATTTTTATGCGAATTTTAGAGTAATTTCACTTTGTAGCTTTGGTTTTATGCGGTTTTCGAAAATTACGGAACGTATCCCTAATTTTTCAATGTAAGTCTTTTTTGTGCGATTTTTTTTTAATGCGGTTTTCTGCGGAACGTAACTACCGCATAAAAACAGATTCAGGTATACTCTATATGATTTTTTTACAATATTTAATTATTGCTATAAAAAAACAATCAGTTATATTTTTCAATGAAAATTAGGTAGTTTCTATGTAAAATAAAATATAAGGTAATGTATTTAAGGAAAAATATCAAAATAAATTTCATAATTGATTTTAATTTACAATAAATATACATTGAAAAATGTTGAGAATTAAAATAAACATAGTTGTTATACAACAACGCCCCATAGATCTAACTACATATAGTTTTTTTAAAAAAAGATAGCAGATAAATCGGTACGAGTACAATAAATAGTCTATATATACTACTTGTATTTTCACAAAGAATAAAAAAAAATACAACCCACTCAATCGATTCTACTGATGGCACAAACACGCCAATAGACGTTTCAACTCGTGTCTGTGTATGTTTTATCCCACACACTGACGATTTCATCGAAAACAATCTTTTTATTGAAATGACTATGTCGAACGTTTAGTAGATCGGCGCTATTGTATGTATGTTACCCTTTCTCTAGTCAGAAAACGACGCAGATATTGGGACTTGATTACATAGAAAACATCTGCACGCACACACATATATGTCTATGTATGCATGTACATATATATATATATATATATATATATATATATATATATATATATATATATATATATCACTAGAGGATTCGATCGAGATTTTCCCACTGGAGAAGAAATATAAATATTTGTAAACGATCTTGAACTGTTTCGATGTTTTATTGGTCTTTTTCTTTCGATATCGTTAGTCTAGATGAAACGAGAGCTTTGTTTTATTTACTTTGAAGCAATTAGTTGATCGACTGTATCCTGTTTATGTCGATTGAGACTCAGTTTGAAGCAGGTTTTCACTCTATTTTTGCGAAAACAGATTAGTAGATGTGTGTGTGTGTGTGTGTGTATACTAAAAATAATCGAAACGATTCGGTTCATAATTTGTGCTGCAATTAGAAACGTCAGAGATGTAATATAAATAAACATTAGTCTATAAAGGAGTTTTTTTCACGGTACACAAGTTCAGATGTATCGCAATGTGTCGATTGGGAAGTGAATCATGCGTTCTTATTTATAAATTGCATATTTTTCTAATTTTGGTTTTCATTCAACTATCTCGAACTACATACAGTGAGTCAAAGTGAAACTCATACAGAGTTATATTTCCAATAATTTTATACATATATTTTAATATAATAACAATTTTCTTTATTTCTCTTGGTTAAGTTCTTTATTAGGGTAATTTTTATTATATTTGAAAATTTCAATCGTAAATTAATACTTCTACTCCAGAAAAAGTAATCATTTCTGAAAAATGAACAAAAAATACATCAAAATGAAACTCATACAACAAATTACTCTCACTTGAAAACTGCTGTGTTAAGAAAGTATAGTCTTCAAATATGTGTTTGGTCACTTTGGTTACAAAAAAAAACCTATTGTTAAGTCGTTTGTAATCATTTTGTAAAAAATATAAGTTGGATTTTCACTTTGAGTAGACAAAGGGAACAGCCATCGACGGACGAGCGAAAGCTAATGATTTTTCATTACAAAAATGAAAAAACTCTACGGAAAATTGAGAAAATAGTTAATAAAAGCCATGCTACAATGCAATCTGTAATAAAAAGATTTAAAAATGGTCAAAGTGTTGACAATAAATTGCCAGCACAACTGGTAAAATATGTTCATCGATTAGGAATTTAAAATGAAATGTTTCATTTCTTCATCTTAAAAATTTATATCTTGTAATAAATTTGTATTGTGTACAAAATTATTTAAAAATGTATACTCATTAATATACAATACAGTATTTTATCTAAGTTCACTTTTACTAAAATTACTTATCTTAAGTAGTACAATTTTTAATAAAATATTTAATATTAATATTTAATTTCATACTTTATACCAAATGCTTTTATCGTCAAGAAATGGGAATATAAATTCTGAAATGTTTAAATTACATACAAAAAATAATTCACATGGAAGAAATTATTATATTTTACTTGGCTATACTTTGAAAATGATCACGAGTCTATATAAATGAAATATGTTAATTTAAAGTACGAGATAATTATAATATTAATTTATAATGTTTGAGGTAGTAACGCCTACGCATTTAAACCAATTTCAAGTTAATAATATAAAGTTACATCATTTCAGGTATAGCATATTTAAATATAAATGAAAAAGTCGTTACTAAAATTTAATAATCATTCATAATGCATGAAGGACCAAAGTGCCAGTATGCGACACGTTATCTTCTTTTATCAATTTATCGATTAATATTCGTCACATGGCATCCGCATAACCGAAACAACATCGTTCGAAATTTATGTAAAACATGTTAGTCGAACGATGTTTCAAGATTTGACGGCGCTCGTCAACAGTAGTTGACGCGTATCAGACAGGGTTTCAAGACCATGGCGGCTGTCTGTCAGCGCAGACACGTACGCCGATGACGAGGCGCTGATAACCGTCGACTGAACAGTCTAATCATCACACGAGAAAACAGAATACGAAAAAAATAACAACAACAACATTGAGGAGAGAATATCGATGGGGAAGAAGAAGGATGGAGCCGATGCGGTCGAAGAACGAGATATGGACTTTCATGTACATAAATATGAATGTGCGGATGTCGATTTTTGCAGATGTTAATGGTGTTTGTTGCAGCCGTCGTTCGGTGGAGAGGCTATCGCAGGCTCGAAGCTCTCATCAACGCCATTCGCGTTTTATTGACCCCGCTGCATCGCTAACAAACACCATATATGTATATGGATTACGTTTCTTATCTCTTTCGTATAATATTCACTCTCGATTTTTATTTGTTGTGAAGAGATGAACGATTTCTTTACTTGGTAAACAGATTTCAAGAAAAAGACAAGTTTGGTTGCAAAGAAAACAATTTCAGTAAAAAAACTTGTACTATGTTATTCAATTTTTTTTATACTTTTTAAATATGTTTAAAATCATCAAATTTTTTTTAATTTATATATATATATATATAACATGAAAATATTTTGTTGTCTCGGAAATAAAATGCCACTAATAAAGAAAATAACAATTGGAATTATCTAGAAAAGAAAGAAAATATGAGAATTTATAAAATAAATTCAATAAACAAATAATGAAATTAAAAGAATTGCAATCTGTAATTTTTCATTAATATTTAAATCACATAATAAACTCATTTTACTGTGGTTTTATCTGTGAGTAATTGAAATAAATTTTGAACTGAGATCAACTTATAAAAAAATAAAATAGATCACTATAACCTTTATACTGCTATGTAGGATACATATTTTACTGAAAGAAGATCATATGTGATCTGCATTAAATGAATTACAACAAAATTGGAAAAATCACAGGTTAAAGTAAACTGTTAATAAAAATCATAGATATTTAGTTGAAACAATCATTGTGCATTGCTGGAATTTCAAAATAGTAATTTGATTCATTTTCAGATGAAGTATATATCGAAAAATCAAAAATTTAATAAAAAAATATTTAAAAACAGAAATATATTAGAATCATAAATATTAAGATATAAACTAAAAAATAAAGATCTCAAATAATATAGTTTTCAAGTAATAAAATGTTGAAATGATGACAAAATGAAAAATCACATAAAATCAAAAATTAAGAATTGAAAATTAGTAATTCAGAACAAAACTATCTGTCTTCAATTGGTGCATTTCAAATAAATCTATTTTTTAATATAAAATTTATAAAAATATAGTATTTATGAAATTATAAAAGCACGTTGAAATTATAATTCAATTTATATTAAACTGAATTACTATCTCAAGCTTTACATATTGCAAATATGATATTTATTGTCCATTTTTAATTTTCTGATACAAATTCAATATCAACATTATCATCTTTGAAAAGAAGTACATGAAATCTGATTTTATGGACTTATGCTCTGAAAGTGATGATTTTAATTAAAACAAACATAATGTAAATAGTGAACAATTATTGAAAAAAAATAATTAAATCGTTGAAGTATTAGAGATAGTAATTTATTTGATTAAAAAATATGATTTAACTTCCTTTGCTGCTCTATATGTTTTCAGCAATGAAAATTTAAACTTAACAATAAACAAATATACATGTATTCGTATTATTTAACCAGAAATATTTTCTATGTTTATCCTAGTATTAATTTAGTCAAAATAATACATACAAACATTCGTACGAGCAACAGTAAAACAAAATCAGACAGTATCAGGATGTTAAAACAGCAAGCCACACGGTGCGGTTACTCCCGAGGTAGAAAGAGTGGATGTATGTTCTCGAATGTTGAGACTAGTAGACACACGACATGAGGCAATCGTCAAACCAGCTGAGACGATGGTTTGAGATGAGGTTGGAGGGTAATGTTGATACTCTAATGTCAGTAGCATGACAAATACACGCGCACAACACACGTACACGACACATCTACCGGTACGCAGGGCAGGACTCGACTATATTGTGCAGAAGACATGCAGAAAAATAAAAATGATAAACAGGATTTCTAATAGATGAAAATCATAAATTATGATGTATGAGAGAATAATATTCAAAATTTGGATTGAATTTCAGAATTCGTAAATTTAGAATCGTTGAAAATATCATCAATTTTTTTCTGTAATACTCGTATATAATCAAAAATTCCAATTCTTTATTACAATATATCCTGGTATATATTAAATTATTTTATCAGAATGCAAAAAATATTTTTCATGATGAATTAATTATAGTTTTATACAATAACTAATCAATTTAACTTTGAAAATATGGTAAAATAAATACATTTATCAAATTGTGTAAAATTTTACTTGTTATTATTAAAAAAAATATTGACTACTTTAATGAAATTATTTGAAAATTATTTTTTTGGTATATGATAAAAAACAAGTGGTTATTTATTAGACAAGTAAGAAGATTAAAAAATGAAAAAAAGAATGACAAATTATAAATTTGATACACGTCTCTTTCACTTCCTGAAAAAAATCCTATTTGTTAGAATCCGGAACTGCGTTAAATACATAAACAGCATCGTCGTCGTCGTCGAAACCATTCAGCCGCACGCCAGCGTACTTGAGCGAAACAAATCCAACGGCGGTGTCCCTAAAACTTCCACCGCCCGCCCACTTAAAGAGGGTGACAATGTCAGTGCACAGATTATAAACCATGATCCGTTGTCGTCGTCGTCATCGTCGACGACGACGACGGGCGTTTCATTGTTTATGTAATTACTTGACGCGTATGTCAGGGTAATACAACCGCTCATTGTTTCGAACTGAATGGATGAACAAGGAATACGTTGTTGTACGACGATATTGTTGATCGTCGACATAACTAATGTATCATTGTTTCGGTACGCGCTAATATACGGAAGATTGGTTAGGGTCGTCGGGTATCTTTTTACGGACCTGTTTCCGATTCGGATACAACGAAAAAGTATGCACGTTTTGTAACTGGAAGAATGAGTACTATTGTAGTTTATTATGTTTGAAAGAAGTGATAATAAAATCAGATCGGATAATATAAAATTCTGTAATAGAAAAAATAATATAAAAAGACACCAGGTATTAAATTACAAATTCCATTCTTAAAATTTGAACAATTTAGATCTTCACATCCTTAAATGAATACCAAAATATAAATAAATATTAAATTCAATAATTGTTAAATTAATTTTTTTTGATTTATTTAAAAAAAAATCAAATTTAAATTCTAATTACATTTTTAAATACAACTTCATTTATTATTTATTAATTATGCAACTTATTATTTTTCATATTTTTTTATATTACTTATATGCACTAAACAAAATATTTCAATGAATGATATTTTTAGTTTATTATCCTTAAATCTGTTTTATAATGTTTTTTTAAAGGTAAGATAGATGAGACCGAAGGATTTAGACATACATTTACTTGCTTATTATCATTAACTATACTTCAGTCTCATTTAATTCATTCTATATATTGAGAGAAATAATTTTTAATAATACTTTCTGTTAAAATATTAGTAAGAATAAATCAATAACAATACACTAATTATAAAATAACATATCTTATATGAATTTTAACCCCAAGACCATAATAGTTTAAAGTGTTCAATAATTCACTTATTATTTATAATTATATAGGCTAATGCATTTCGATGGTATCATCATCATCATCAGAGCCTTTCTGTTAAAATCTAGCTTTTAACAGAAAGGCTCTGATGATGATGGTATTGCCATCGAAATGCATTAGCCTATACAATTATAAATAATAAGTGAACAATAAGTGATTATTGAATACTTAAATTATTGTGGCGTTGGGGTTAAAATTCATTAATGTAAAGTGAATAAACTACAGTTCCAAAACAATAAATATCTTATATGAATTCATCTGCTTATTATAAATTAGTCGAATTGAATTTTTCAATTTATTATAAATCATTAAACATTTAATGAACAATAATCATTTTTATTAAATTATTTTTAATTAATAACCTATGTAAAAATATAAAAGTAATTATTGAAAAAATCTGATGAAAAATAACAACCATTTTTAAACTGAAACATTTCTTTAATCATTTCCTTTAATAAGATCTGAAATTTTCAAAGCAGCTTTCTATTATAATAAACTTTATCTATAATCAAAATTCTAGTCCAAACACAGTCAATACATTTTCAATTTTCATCTTGTGTAGTATATAAATAAATTACCGCACACCTCATTTTCTTCTCACTCATCACCGATCCCATCTATACTAAACACTTCGTTCCGTTCGAGAGTATTTGTTCCGAAAGTTAACTTATTCACAACGCGCTCGAGTCAAACACGGACCCTCGACACATTCACTTAAATTTCGCCGACTAGACGGCTACAAACAGAAGGTAGTTTAATCTGATCTTACCGGCATTACCTAAACAAAGCTATTTAACAATATTACCAAGTAAGCGGATTAACATGCTGCGGTGAACGGGGCGGCGTCGCCGCACAACTGCCAACAAATGTATCGCTCGTTCGTTTGTACGTTCGTTCCCGCCACCATTGTCTCTATTTTATTTCGTCCGAACTTCTACCGACTTGATTGAGAAAGATTTTCAATCGTCATTGTTACCGAAATTAGATTACTTCCGATATGCTTCGACGGAGCTAATATTGTAATCGAGTTATGTGTTTATTCTACTTGTACGCGATCTGTTCGACGGTCGAGTCGCCGATGAAAGCATCAAATATTTAAATTCAATTATCTTTTATTTTATGATTACACGCATACGATTACACAATCGTAAATTTTACTTTTAAAAAATTATAACACTTAATAAATTCCTTCATTTTCTACGAAATTAATCTCAACACAAGTCAATCTGATCTTTTGTAACTACATTAGTATTTTTTTAGTTTATCTTTTGAAAAAACCTTTTTAAATAATGCAGGAGTGTTATATTCTGATTTTTTTACTAAAAGCATCAATAATATTTTTTAATTAAAACTTAACTTTAATTTCACTTATAAATTATCTATGTAAACATTTTTCAATTTCATTTTTTTCACAAAAAAATGCATTAAAGTATACCACTTAATTCAATATTCTCTATGCTTATTTCGAATGAAAACCAATTATCATTTTTTTTTCATTTTTATCGAACAGTAACCACCTTTGCTTCTTTCCATGTAAAAATCTATTTGTTTGTATTTTCTAGACAATTTGGCTACTATTGTACTGATTAATAAAGGTTTTAATTACATCTTGAGATATTAATAAATTCTCATTAAAAATAATAAATCAATTTTTTATTATTGCTTAAGCAAATTAAAAAAAAATTTAATGCTTCAATTAATAAATGAATAATTACTTACATTGAACCACTAAAAGATTATTTTATATAAAATTCCACTTTTTAACAAACAAAACCCTCTTTAACCTAACAATATTTTTAAAATGTTGAATATAATCCACTACCATTTTTTTGCTAAAGCACATTAAGACACCTACATCAACACCTTCATTGTTTAATATTATAAAATCTCAAGAGTAACATTATTTTATTTTTACCAAATTTACTTTCGCAATACAAATGAATTATTACCCTCAACAACACAGGATTTTATAAAAGCGTTCAAATATTATTTATTATTCATTTTATTCACTAATTTTCAATTCGATGGTTATATTAATATTTTCAGGGCAATGTATTCAACTGGATTATAAATATTGGATAAGGCAACGCTTTAACGATAACTGTATAACCATGAAAATGTGCATTAGGGAATAAAGTGAACAGTAAATTATTATTAAACCCTTTTATATTACTTAATTTAATATTTAGTGTTGGAGTGAATAGTGATTTGTATGTGTTAAAATCTCAAAAATAATTTGATTATAGGAAAGTCTTATATTAGTGTGAAAAATGTTTTTCATATATCCGAAACTGTACAAATAATCAATATCAAAATTCTCTTGAAATATTATTTTAAGATCATTTGGAAAATTTTAGTTTCATGGAGGACAGAAGAATTATTTTAAAATAAATTCCTTTAATAATAAAAATTAAACAAAAAATCTTTTTTGATATGCTTCCGTTTTTTATTATTATTTCTAAAAATAAATTAATACCACTTGAATTCTTAAGATGCAACAGTAAAGATAAATTAATTCTATGTTCATATAATGCAATTTTAAATCTAAAATAAATTTTGAAAGTTCACTTTAATATTTACGATTTTATGAAATATTTTTACAGAAATAAAAGTGTCAAGGCCTCTTAAACTTCCGATCTAGAAAATAAAAAAATATATACTACCGACATAATTGGGTAAACTAAAAATTCATTTTTTATGCTAAAACAAACAACCACAAACTTACATATATATATATATATATATATATATATATATATATATATATATAATCTGGTTGCGAGTCTCTTTCGATGCGAACGTATATTATTTATTCCACGAAATCCACGTTGTACCGCATGCGGGCACGATCCCGCAGTTAATTTATAATTAGAATCTGCATTTATGAGTTCTGTTGATTTATATCAGTACGCACGCGTCGTCGTCGACACCGATCGACGTGCGACGCTTTTACCTCTCCGCAGAACGGAAATTGTTCGAAATTAAAAAAAAATGTATAACAGAATCATTAAATAACATACATTGTATCATTAATTATAAACGCATTAAGAATGTTAATTTCGTTTTATACAAGAACCGTTTACGAAGTACACGCGTCGAAAATTATCTAGGAACATGGATAACATTTACACACACATAAAAATAAACATACATGTGTGTATGTATGTTTATACGAACAAACAACAATACGAACAAACAACAATGTATATATATATATATATATATATATATATATATATATATATATATATAAATATATGTAATGTATTAATTCTTTCCAAAAGACTTGTTTAATAAAGTTGTATTTTTTTCTTAAGATAGCGTGTGATAATAAATTTAATATAATTTTAAGTTTCGATCAAATTAAGTATATATATATATATATATATATATATATATATATATATATATATGAATATTTACATATTCATCTTAATTACTTAGTAATTTTTATTTTATAGATCAAGGTCATTATTTTTAAATAAATTATATAAGGTAAATGGCTAGACTTATGTAAATTACATTTTAATAGTCGAGATATAATTTTTTAATTAGTTCTATAAAACTCAAATAAAATATTCCTTTTTTACAATTTACAATTTACTTATTAATATTATATTTATATTTTCTTTTCTTTTCTGAGAAATTGTTATGTGTGTTCATTATAAACCAACTTCTAAATCTATTATTTTTTGTAATAAACAATAATAATATTTAGAACAATACAACACGGTTTGCTATAAAAACATCCAAACTTTGATTATAGGAAAAATACTAGTGACAATGTATTTTGAAATAAAGTAATATTTTTAGTTTAATTCAATTCGATGGATATGCTAGTAGTTATGATGCTAAATGTAACAATACTTTTTGGACAAATTTTAAAAAATCAGTTTACAATAATAAAGATCTAATATTAAATTTTATATAAAATTAACAAAAATATCTACGAACAGGTTTTAGATATTAAATGAAGCTTATGTAGAAAAAACTATCACATACAACAGTTTGAAAATGGTACACAAAGTTTAAAATAAGTAGAGAATCGTTAAAAAGTGAAAAATGCAGCAGAAATACTTTAATCAGTCAAAAGGAAATGAACTATGGAGAAAGTGCGTGAATTAATTGGAAATAACCATTGCATGTCTATTAATTAAAGATTTTACTGGTGTTATTAAATTATAAATTTATCAAAGTTTGACTAAAGATTAACAAAGAAAAAATCTGTGAGAGATTTCTTTCACACTCTTTGAATTTCAATCAAAAATAAGAAAAAGTACTTCATGCATACGATATTATTTCAACCAATAATAATGATCCAGATTTTTTAAAAACCACTATAACTAATAAAAAAAACATGTTATTAATATAACTGATTTACAAAATGCTAAATGTCATTTTAGAAAAAATGAAACGAATTAATGGAAAAAAATCACACTCTGAAGTCAAAAGTAAAAACAATACTTAACCTTTTTTTTAATTTGACTAATATCATGCATAAAAATCATTTAGAAAAATCAGTCAGTTAATAGTAAATAGAGTATCTCGATCTTATGAAACATTTATTGGATATAATTGGTCGGATTCATCATCAATATCGAGAAATATATAATTCCTTTTTTTCACAATAATGCACAGCTTTACAAATCTATCATTGTATGCAATTTTTAGCATCAAAAGATGTCATAGTGTTTAGAAATTCACTCTAATTTTCTAAACTACTTTTTATTTCCAAAATCTAAAATAGAACTAAAATAAAAGCAATTTAACAGCATTTCAGAGAGTTAAAACATTTTAACCGATGTCATTCCACCATTCCGAAAAAATACTAGACTTGTTTTCAAAAATTGTATAGTCATTGCGAAAGTTGTATTTTTTTAAAAAGAACTATATTTAGGATGATTATTAATAAAAACCATAAATATTATTCAAAAATTTCTTTTTTAATCAAAGTTCAGGTACTTTTGGGACAGACCTTCTATGTTATATATCCAAATATTTTATAATCAATATTTATTTAAAAGAATAATTTTATTCAGTTACTATTTGAAAGTAATTTTAAATTACTATAGCTCTACAATTTTTTATTATTTAGATTTTCTTGAAGTAAAAAAAATATCTACATGATATATCTTTCATAGGAAAAATATGATCCTTTAAATAAAAAAAACACAAACTTTTTCTCATTTTACAAGTTTTTTTTAAGAAAAATACTTTAAACTATTCTAATAAAAGCTGTACTTAATTTATACAATAAATTATACAAGATGTTGCATGGTTCACATACATTACTTTGTTATAAAGAAATAATGTTCTTGTAAAAATTCTGAACGATTGAATTGTAAAATAGAAAAATATGTGAATATGTCAATTAAAGTACTATTTGTAATTGAGTTTAAAAAGAATACAAAATTATGAATTAAAAAAAAATAAATAGAAAACTGAAAGAAATACAAATAATTGAATTAGATTTGAGATTCAGTTTTAAAATTAAATAAGATGTAGTATGCAATCTATTTATATTGAAAATTTAAAAAAAAAACTATCCTTATGTTTTATACAGAAGTTCACATTGCTATTATTATTATTTTGAAATGATATAAGTAAAAATATACTGCACATTTATATGCAGATCTATGATAATGAAATACGACAATACCATTACGAAATTATGTTTAAAATTAGGTATATCTTTAACTAAGTAAAATTATATATATATATATATATATATATATATATATATATATATATATATATATATATATATATATATGAGTGTAATGTGTATTACATGAACATACATTTATATGAGGAAATATCAGTTGATTCGCGTTGACAGCAGAGCCGATCTGTCAGTGCTCGACTGAAAAGCGTCTGCATGATACTTTATGACAGTTTCAGGTTTATTTCGGTTATCGTTTATGCGTGCACGAGATAATTCGAAGATTAGTTTTCGGCGCGTATTAAAAAGTTATGACAGTTTATTAGTGATTTTGAAATATGTGTCGGCCAGCTGGCTCGTCATACGACATATCAGGTTGCTAAAAATAAACAGATCTTTTATGGACGAAAACATCATTAATTTTTTTATTATTATTATTATTTTAATATAGAAAGCTGCAGCGATTCACTCTCCGTCTATTTACGATACGGGGCGAGGTAAGATTTTTATATAATTTTAATTATAGACGTCGTTATGAACGAACAAACATACACTCCATAGATAATACGTGTTTACTGTACAGGGAGCTGCCTTGTATTTTATTTTTTTAATTAAAATACTTTACATGTGTTTATGTACGTAGTGTTTATGAAAAACAGGTGATAAATACCTAGAGATAAGAGACGATTTAATACAAATTTAAATCCGACTGTAATAAGCGGTTGAAACTTAGTACCATCTTCGTTTGATTAACAAATATTTCTGAAAGCGTTTATAAAACAATCAACATACAAATGGTACAGAGATTCTTTGAACGAGCAGTGAAACTGTTACGCCTTTCGATCCACTGGTATGCGGTCTCTTCGTCGCTTATTTACGCGCTGTATCACTTGGCCAAGAGAAAGAGTCTTTTGTATCATTTATGCACTTTATATGCATATGTTCTTTTAAAAATATTTAAAGCAAAATTTGAATTTATTATGAATGAAAAAAAAGAAAGTTATTTATATTTTTCATTTTACATATAACCAAATTGTGATAAGTAAAAAGTTAATTTGGTAAAGATATTATCTAATATTTTGAAATAGACACCATGTCTATTGGCATGATAATTATAGTGGTAAATAAAAATAATGACTGTGAAATATGTCTTCTATATACTTTTTTATTACTTAATTTCTTAATCATCTTCATCACTTAATAAATATAAGTCAACGATTTCTTTCGAATTAGAAAATATCTTCAGATTAATAAATCGACGTAAGGAATCTATTAATTTTAGTTTACAATCTATTTTCTTTAAGACATCGTTCATTTATACATAATTTTGTCTAACCACATAATCTATAAAAAATAGAATCTATTATTACATCTAGTATACGATATATGCAGTAAGAGTAATTACCGCAAGGCACACTCTATCAACTGACCGTAGGGTCGTTGCATCGCTCTAGAGTATATATATATGAGTGTAATGTGTATTACATGAACATACATTTATATGAGGAAATATCATCTTGTACTATTTGTTACTCGTTTAACACAATTGAAAGAGTGATTAAGAAAAAAATATTCCATAATAATAATAATATGATGAAAATTATACATAATTATATTAGTAATCAATCATACTGCTTTTTTAAAATTGGAATTAAAATCAATTTTAATTTAAATCTTCATATTTATTGACCAGTATTTCCATTTTTCTCTTTTCTTCGTTTTCTATTTTTATTACATAGCCATTCAACTTTCTTAATCGAAAAATGTCTTAAATTTTATTTTCATACTTAATTTAATATTTTCTAACCATTCTAACAATTATTATAATTTTATATAAATCATTATATATCAAAATTAGTTATTACTTTCTTTTACTTTCCTTTAAGAGCAGTAGCATATATTTTATTTCGCACAAAAATTCACTCTATTTTCCAAAATCTTTTTCATTAATTTTTAGTGTACAAAAGAATCAAAAATTCCAAAAATAAAAAGAGTTAGGTTTTACAAGTATTTTTAGGAATTTTAAAACTGATTTTTAGAAAATATTACTTAACATGAATTTTAAGTATTATTATAGTAAAAATCCAAGAATCCATCTTTAGAAATAATTGTACATTTTTTAAAAACAAATAAATGAGTTTTGTAAAACATTTTTCAATCTGCTATATAGAATTTTTTTTTAACTATTTAACACGATTTTAACCAACAATGTCAAAAACATAGTGAATTATTATTAAAGAAGATAGTGAAATTGTGTTAAATTCATTTTTTAAAAAAATCATTAATATTATAACGCCATTTACTTCTACACATTTAATTAAAACTTGTCGACATTAATACAAAACGAAAAAAAAACAATTAAGACAGTAAAGCAAAAATAAATGAAAAAAAATATCTGGGATGCAAAAAATTAATCAAACATTTAAAAATCTAAGAAAATATCAATTTAGTCCTGATATTTTGAAGATGAAAGTATTATTATCATAAATTATATCGGAAATAAAATATATAAAACTGAAAAATATTTTTTATCTTCACGCAAATTTTACTAATTAAACACTATAAGATATTGTAAAAATTATCAATAATTTTTTTTTTGTTCACTTTATTTGTTTATAAGGTAAAAAGCATTCTGATATTGATTTTTTTATATTTTAGTACAAAACGTACTTATATTTCAATTCATTTCCACAAAGCATACGAATTGGTTTGGTGTAGCATTTTCGCCAGTGGATATGTAGCTCGCTATCAGCGACATAATCTCGTTGCATTAAACGCGTTGACGATGTGAGACAGACGTGTACGAAACGCACACACATATTTGTAAACAAAACGTCCGTTGTGTGGGCCCGCATCGGCCGAGAAAGCATATACACATATGAGAGCGGCGAAGTTCGGTCGACAATTGTCGCTTTGTGCCTGCCCACGTGCGGTTTCGTGCTGTTTTTTCATTAACGCTTATATCCGTCTGTCGAGTCCTTACGACCGTTGTCTCTGTTTCATCTCAGACAAAAAGAAAAACGAGAAAACAAGCAGAAACGGGCTTTATGAACAAATGAATGGATCGAATATATTTTTCTAAAAATGAATCCAATGTACTAATGTCTATTCAGAATTTAATAAGAATTCTGTTAACAAAAAGAATTTAGTTTTTTAATCAATAATTTGTTTTGATTCAAATAATATCAGAAAGGAGACTGAATGTATACAAAAAAAATAGAATTTCTTTCTTAAAAAAAACTTGGATGTACTTTATTTATTATTAAAAATAGAATGGAAATAGTGAACAATATTTTTCAATAATGACCTATACGCTTACACACTGGAAGAATTATACAATATATCAATATTCAAGCTAAATATTAAAACATTTTTTTAAATTAAAAAAAATATCTTTAACCCTTTGACATGTGTTAAAAATTTTATTCATTTAATATATTCATATTCATTAATTATATTTTATCCCGTTTTGTTTCTAAATTTATAAAAAAATACGTTTTTTTAAAAAAAAAACATTTTTTATGATTTTCAAGGAGTTAATACTAAGTATAACATGTGTTAATTATTTGTGAATGTAGATTGTAAATAAATCAAATTTTCTAATAATAATTACATAGAATTTGATTCTTACTGTAATATATTTCAAAAATTTCAAACATATTTGATAAAAATAATTAGAAATCAAATCAAAATATCTTACCAAAAAGAAGATATCAAATACAATACAACATACCTGAAACAAAAAAAAAATATGTTAATAAGTTATTCATAATAAAATACAAAATATCTAAAGACAAAAATATATTAATGGAACTAGAACATTATATAAATCCCAAGTGTTATAACTGTCATTAATATACATCCATATGTATATATATATATATATATATATATATATATATATATATATATATATATATATATATATATATATATATATATATATATATATATATATATATATATATATATATATATATATATATATATACAAAAATATATTTGTTTTTATATGTGTATATAGGAAGTTTTGTTTTCCAGAGAATAAAAAGCACTCATATAATTTTCTCACTTCATCTCAGAGATTCGAAATAAACCTCTAACTCCTATACAGAAAACGTCATACCCACAAATACAGACATCCATGCGGATACACCTTCTTCACATCTCATCTCTTCATCCATACGACTTCTAAACCGTACCGGTGTCACTCTGAACGGCATTCAGCGTCTACAGAATAAATAGACGCGGTGTGGGAAAAAGCACGGCTTTTTGATGCGTTCGCGGAGATTGAATTTTTCTGTTTATGTTTATATTTTATCAATGTCATCATGTTCACTGAAAATGTACGGTGATATTTTTCCGGCAACACACAAACATAAGCCACTATTTTCGTTCGCCGATGTCGATGGGCATCGGGTGTCGAGGGGACACGCGCGCCTCGAAGGACGGGCACGGTGTCGTAGTAACACGGAACGGAGATATATAGAGATTTTATGTGTCGTCTCTGTGGATTTCGACAAATCCCCGGCCGCCGCGTCGGGACGGTCTCGGCGAGAAATTTCTCGGGTAATAAGAAAATTATACGGGACCTGAATTCCATTTCGGAAGACGGCAGAGCAGGAGTCGTCGTACGATGCTACGACGACTAAGAAGAAACGAAAGAAGAAATGAGAAAAAGAAAACGTAATAGTTGTGGAAAAAGATGCTGATAACGTGTCGTCTTTTGTGACTTTCGCTTTTATTCAACGCTACAGGTTGGAAGTTCGATGTGATAAATCTATAAATTCAGTATCTGTATGGGAAACGTCGAGGAAAATACCACGTGACGGTTATCACTAATGAGATAAGTAATTATTATTTCACACTTCGATCGTTTCGGAGTTTCTTGTTACGAAACAACATTTTAACTTCTCAACCCTCATAGATTATCTCAGAAAACTACAAGAGGAAAATTATAACTATCAAACAAGAAAATATTATTAAACTTAAATGAATATAATAATTATTTATCGTTCTTCAAAATATAGGGTAACCTAAATAAGACTGAAAAATAGTAAAAGATAGCAAAAGTAAGTAAGTACGTGTACGTATAAACCCTTCAGTCTCATTTGGGCCGCCCTATATTTTTATACTTTAAACTCTTATTAAAAAATATGGATTTATCACTGTCATGTTAATTTTTTTTTAAAAAATTAATAATCATTTTTTTTTGATAATACGACTTTAAATGATAAAATCTCATCTGAAATTTTAGAATTAAAAACTTAATAATAAGATTTATATATGATGTGCTTTGTTAAATTTCATAATTTATTTCAACCTTCTTCTCACATTCTGTTTTAAATAAGATCTATCATAAATAAAAAATAACTATTATTAAGTTTTACATAGCTATGTAATATATATATATATATATATATATATATATATATATATATATATATATGTATGTATGTATGTATGTATGTACGTGTGTGTACATTACCGTAAAACGCGACATTCACTTTAAAATCACTTACAAGCCGATGATGTTGACTCGTTCACTTAGCGTGAAATTGGATAGATCTAAAAATAAAATATGTGTGTTTGTTTTCGTCGGTGCCCATAATACATCCAATTAACGCTACCGCCAAACACACACACACACGCGCATTTTTTCCTGTTACACCCGTTAGTGGTTCTTAATAAAAGGGCACTGCGGGTGAATGAGAATGTTAAGTAGCGACTAATCACTTTTATTCTAAATTATAGGTTCTTACGGCCCTCGGTGCAATGTAATTATTTAATGACGGTGCTGGAAGTGGGAAAAAACACACGCCGTTCTCTGTACGTACGAATCGGTGTGACAGTTGTGTCACGACAGAATGTCTTAATGAAATTATATCAACAACGTCTCTCCGTTTAATTTTTATTTATATCTTGTATGAGAACGTTTCCGTACACCGAATCGTGTGAAATGTTCAAATGATCTCATTTAATTATATTTAATATTTTTTATTGTTATCATTAGTTCTCATAAAAGTTTTTATAAGGGTGCATAGAATTTTTAATCTAACTAAATCGTGTAATTGTTTGAAATGGTTCAATTCTATTTTCCCACTTACTGTGTTGGAATTGTAGTTTTATACAACGAAACAAAATAAAACTCATAGACTATAATTGAAACTACTATATCTTACAAAAAAGGAACATTCATTCCATTAAATTTGATTGAATATTGGAAAATATTTATTTTTTCGGTTAGAATAAGTTTTACTTGTCCAGATTTGATTTTTTAAAACCTCACAAAGTAAAAACAACTCTTTAATTTAAAACCCTTAATGTAAAACATAGTAAAATAAAAAAAGCATGATAAAATATAGATAAATTCACATTTATAGAAAAATATGGATAAACATATGTTTGAATATTTTTTTAAAAAAATATATTAAATGACCGTTTCAGAATATTTTCATTAATTAATTTTGAATATTATTTAAATAATTACTTGTTATTATAGTGAACATAAAAAAGACATACAGTTTCTATTTTTGTCCAAAAATTATTAAGCTACTCCATAAATATCAAACATCAGTAAGATTAAAAAAAACGATCAAGTAATTTAATTTAAAAGTTGTTGAAATTTAGGTTACTAGAAGTGACTAGGCTATTAAAGCTTTTAAATTTCTAAGCTACTAATACGATATAAACAAAAAGAAAATATGGAAATAATAAAATATTACATCTTTGTAAAACAAACATTCAATCTTTTTAAAGAGCAGTAAAATATCAAATACAAAGACTATCTTATAGAACATTAAATAATTTTAATTATTGTATTAATACCAGTATTTTTAGATATAAATATATGTGAATACGTTTTAATTTAACGTAGTATTTAAAATTGAAAATTAAATTTAATAATATTTACTTATAATAACAGGGATATAAACTTTTTATTTTATGAATATATTATAATCTATTAATTTACGGAAATAAAATAAATTAGATGTATAATAAGTGTTTTAAAATAGAAAATAAATGTTGCATTAAACGTATGAATTTTTCAGTGACTCACTGTAATTCGAGAAGAAAATACTGTAAATAACATTCTCAAGAAATAAATATAATAGAAAATTCAAATTTCATTATAAAAACTTTCTATATTTATTTTTATTACACATTATGTGAGATGAAAACATTTCTCAATCCGTCCAAACACTGAATATTTGAATCTCTCGTTGAATCCATTTACAGCGATCATATCTTCAACAGGGTGCGAAAGGGAAAAAATCGGTCAAGGTCTCACCAGTCGATTTTTCGTACGTTATCAGCGACATCGGCATAAAATTTTAACACTGAACATAAACCGAGCCGAATATTACTTCAGCAATCCGATAAAAAACGACACGCGGATTTGACATGAGAAACCGGTACGTCGATCGCCACGCGCGTCGAGATTCGAACCAACGGAATCGGGCGAGAGACAAAGTCGCCGTCATACGGCATCGGCTGTTTACGCTATTGCTTTTTAGAGCAATGCGAAAATCTAATACATAGAAATTTCCCAAGAGGCTGTCCGAAGGAAGGCACGATGCGAGAAAAACAACGCCACAAAAAGATATCTCAACGTTATTTCGTCCATAACTTCTTGTTGGCTTCTAATATCATCGTTTCGGCCGGTATTACTGGCTGGCATGGTTGCCGACGCGCCCGTAGTAGTTGCCACTGTTGTATGTTTGGTACTGTTGTTGTAGTAGTAGTAGTAGTGTTAGTAGTAGTGGCGGACGGAGTGGTAGTAACAGCAATAGTGGTCGTTCGACCCTCTGCAGATCAATACATTACCGTTACAACTGTGTTCCGACTGTTACTAGAACGAGATCTCGTTATTATAGACTTTATTATTTGTGTAGACCGCTATAAAACACTATATTAACAATATTTTGAACACGGATAACGCACTTGTACTATATTTATTAGCTTATTTTTTGCTTGTCTTCTTTTTTAATGACTTCATATATATATATATATATATATATATATATATATATATATATATATATATATCCTATCAAAAATAACAAAGAAATATAAAAAACATTGAAAACACTATAATTATTGGAGGGGGGATAAACCATTTATTGTGAGACAATAAGCACTGTACTGTCTGATTCAGAATAAAAAGCTACACATATCGACGTTTTCCAAGTTAGGAAAAGCTGAAATACACATGTGAAAGCAATTTAAAACTTATGAAGTAAAATTTCCTGGAAAATCGTTATAGTAATAAAATAAAATCAAAATTCAAACTATTATTAACTATATATATATATATATATATATATATATATATATATATATATATATATATATATATATATATATTAGTATTGTTCAAAGCAGTCACCAATGATAAAAAATAAAATGTTTTAACTTTACTTGATAAAGTCAAAAAATTGGTATTGTCATGGACCACAATATCAAAAGTAATATACAATGAATTCATAGATCGAATTGAAAGAATAGAAATAGAGAAAGTTAAGTGTACTTAACACGTTCGCAACCAGCGTCACATATATGTGACGACCCGGTTTTCTTGCCTGATCCCGGTGTCACAAATATGTGACGACTCGGTTTTCTTGCCTGAGCCCGGTGTCACAAATATGTGACGACCCGGTTTTCTTACCTAAGCTCGGTGTCACAAATATGTGACGAGTCTTCATCATTAGTTTATGATAATTGTTTGTACCAAATCGTGCCTTATACAGATAGGTTATGTTAAAAAACATTAAAATAGATACAGTATGTTATCGATAATTTGTCTGCCGATTATTATATTTTTAATCATTTAAAACATTAAAAATACATCACGAAAATTAATGAAAATTTGGTATCATATTTAAATAATAAAATGTCTGGGCTGTGGTTGGAGGTTTTTCTCCTGAAGCCCTGGTAGTGAACGGGTTAAGAAAGATCATTATTACAAAAGAAACAATTTTAATTAAAATGAACAGGGAAATAAAAATAAGATGGTGGTAAAAATGAGGAAAATAGATATTATTCCACATAACATTATGAAGTTAAATGTCTCGCTAAATTTAAAGAAAACGTTTTTGATTGATACATCTTCCCTATTTTCGAAAATGGGTCATAAATTCTAAAATAATTTAACAACACCAAATAACAAATAGAAACTTAGAAAGATATATGTTAGGAATAACAAAATGTTTAGAGAAAGCCAAAGATACAAAAATTAATGAAAAGAGAGAAAATTTTTAAATGGAAATGGGTTGATTCTATAACAATAAGAAAAGAAGACCACCGATGAACAACAGAAATTAATAATTGGTAACCAAAAATATAAAAAAAATCCCCCCCTCTCTCAAAAATAGACATAGATATGTGGATATAGACATGAGAAAATTCATCGATATGGAATGGAAGAGAAAAATAGTAGATCGCTGGAAGTGAAAAATTTTAAGAGATATTTTCATCGAATAATGAACAAAAAGGTGTTAATACTGCTTATATATATATATATATATATATATATATATATATATATATATATATATATATAAAATGTGTTTTACTTGTATATTTTGTACAATTTTATAAAAAAATAGCTTCTTAAATATTTTTAGCATTTTTTTAAAAAATATATGAATACACAATACGAATCAATTTAAAAATAATTATTATTTAAACAAACACAACAAAATCGCAGATAAATTATACTGCAATTTAAGAATTACAACAAAGCTAAATCGATCTTTCCAGGACATTTATTATGGAACACCCGTACAATTGTCTAGTTTCGAAATAAGCGCGCGTTCTCGTCATGAATCAGTTGGTACGCCATTTTACGTTTCATGTCCTTTTAAATGTTTCAACGACTCGTCGTTTTCGTATCCGTTTTTTTCCAAATCCTCACACAACGACCCCGGCCATCGGCTTGTTTGTTGAACGCGATTCAACGTACAGAGATTTATTGTATTCTTTTAAACGGTTTGAATAATTGAACGTTTATTGCGTCGTTCGGAATTTAGTACAGTGTAGTCATGAGATTATGTACAACGAACGATGAGCTTAATTTGTAAAACGACTCAAGTGTAAATAGTTCGAGATAATTTCTGTAGATTTTTCAGTCAGTAACGACGAACTATTCCATTTGTTCATTTGTTATTATTGTTTTAATCCATGTAAATGGCCATTTTGTATCGACATTCACGACTGATATAAATTACGAACGGGTTTATTAATTATATTAGAAAAAAATACAGAATTGTTTCATTCTAAAATAAATCACAAAGCAATTAATATTGTTTCAATGCAGTATGTACAAAAACCTTGGGTCATTTAACAGACTTAAGTACTATACAATGATCATAATATTATTTTTGTTTTCGGATTTTTTACATATAAATCATATATTAGTAATGGAAAATATTTCGTACAAAAACCCACCTTTTTAATAGAACTTATAAAAGATTAAACCTTCCTAACATTTCTAAAATATTTTTTTATATTATTCAATTTATATTAAAAAAAATGAACGAAAATCATCTATTTCAATTAACAAAAAATACATTATCAAAGAAAACGACAACGTGGAAGAACAGCAAAGAAGATGAAAAATCATTATAAGCATAGAAGAGAGCACAAGTGATTTTGAAGAAAAAGTTAAGATTTATATCCGTTAAACAATTTTTTTGAAAAAAAATACTCAATTGAATATTATGTGTTTATAACTAATTATTTTTTAATTTTATTTCTAAAGTACACATTTATTTGCAATTGCATAAATAAAGTCAAAATTTGTATTAAACGTACAAAAAGTATTTAAAACAAAAATGATGAACGAATCGTATCAATTGAAATAAAATATGATTAAGTATATTTTAATAATGTGAAACTTAAGTTGCTTGCAACAAGTGTATATTTCTACTTAAAATGTACAGCTGATTAAGTGATAATCAGACATTTTATTATTACTTTTATTGTTTATTTTGATAACATAATAGGTATTACAATGATTATATTTTAATCATAACTTAAAAGATTTATGTAGATTCATATACTGAATTTAATCCTAATTTTATATCTGAATAACAAACAGAATTAATATTATATTAAATCATAATTCAATTCGTATTTTTTTAAAGTATAATAACACACAAACAAACATATAATCTGTAAACTCTGGTTCCGGCAGAAACTTAGTTGTTTGTGAACATGTTAAGTACTTTGAACTTAGATTCAATCATCCAACTGAGCACAACAAATATTATACCGGACTGGTTAAAAGTTTCGTTTCAGAATTTACGAAGTCAACAATCGCATTAAACTGTTTATAATTAATGCGAAATTTCAACTACGAGTTTGTTGTATAGTCATGCTTTTAACATGTCGGTAACGTATTCGTTGCCCAGAGAACTTGCAATTCTATAAATAACCCCAAGAACAGGAAGAAGTGAATAATAATCTTCTATGAGTATTTTTAGATCCTACCTATTTCAATTATGAAAAATATACGTTATTTAAATATATTGAATCATAAGAGATTTTCTCAAACTGTTTTTTTGATTTTCATAGAAATATTTTCAGGAATTTTCGAATAATTGAGATAGGATTTTCCAATAAGCGTTTCTGAAGTTTAAATGGAAATACAACAAAAAGTATTTAATTAATTATTTTTAAGCATATTCTATGGTATTAATGATGGAACACAATTTCACTCATAAGACCACCACAACTTTAATTGACATTGTGTATTCGTTAAGTCTAATTTTTAGTCACTTTTTCACATAATTGTAATCCAATTTCATGAATTACACGTTCAATGTTTATTTTTAATGGTTCTGTTGTTTGTGGTTTATCAGCATAAATCAATGATTTTACATAACTCCACTAAAAAATCCAATTGAGTTAGATTACATGATCTTGGTGGCCAATTTATGGATCCATTTCGTAAAATAATGGACTCATTAAACTTTTGTTTCAAGAAATCTATTGTTTCCATAGATGTATGGCACAAAGCACCCCGTCCTGTTGGAACCACATAACGTGCAAACAATTTTTTAGAAAAAAATCGATAATAATGTTTCAATAAACACAGTCAATTTACTGTTACATGATCTTCAGCTTCATTTTGAAATTTTCACTAATAGAAACAATATTGGCCTCACTTTTTACATTTCTTAGTCTTACAGGCACTGCTGTATCATATAAAGTAAAATTGTTTTCAAATTTTGCAACAATTTGATAAATGGCATGTTCATTTGGACGATATGTTAAGTTTTACGAATCGAACATTGATTTCTGTAATAAGTTTTTACAATTTCTAAGCGTTGTTAAAGTGTTAAACGTTCCATGATAATTTGCCAAACTAAATTGAGTTTAAGTGTCAAAATAAGCTTAAAAAACTTCAAACATGGCTACCACCAGCTGTCAAAATTCTGACATTCTTATTGAAACTCCCTATATAACATTATCTTATTTCATTTTAAAGTAAAAGTTTTAAATATCATTAGGTCTATTTTTCTATATATCATCACCATATAAGCTTATATTAGCTCACTACTGAGTGAATTCCAATGAATATTACTATTCACTAGTATTTTGTCATATTCATCACGGTGACCAAATGGGTTGATAAGAATTTTTTATTCAAAATTTACTCATTTAAACAGGTTGTCTTTACCTCGGCAAACAATCCTACCTGCCCTACATGTTTGAAAATCAAACGCAATAATTCTTCTTCACAACAAACGATTATACCCGTCCCTCAATTTACGCGGGACTTTTTTTACGTGGCAAATTATACCTCTATTTACGCGGGACTTTTTTTACGCGGTATTGATTTACGCGGTACTTTTTGTACGCGGTCAGATAGATTTCATTTTATATAATTTTTCATTATATGGAATGATAGATTCCATTTTATGGAATTTATTATATATTAGAGTGACGTAAATTCTTACTTGAACGTATAAAAGCACAATATAAATATATAAAAGGTTGATTGTTTTGAATTACTGTAGCAATAGTGACACCGAATAAAATTTATCTACTTTTGTTTTCTAAAACGTCATTATTTTTTCGTTAAGCTATGTGAAATAAATATATGTTTCTACAACTTTACTAGCTTTTATTACCAATATTTTTTCTATTGAACTTACAGACTCAATTTACGCGATTTTCATTCGCGTAAAACAAATCCACGTGGAACGAATACTTCGCGTAAATTGAGGGACGGGTGTGTGTTTGTGTGTATGTGTGTGTATATATATATATATATATATATATATATATATATATATAATATTTAAAAACATACTCAAATCATTTCTATTATTTTTGAGACAACTGTATAAGAATCACAAAAAACCGTCTTGTTCGATTATTCGAAACGTATCTCCGGCGATCCAATTGAGAAGCAATGTATATATGTATGTATAATACATGTATTTTTTGGCACCGATCGAACAACGTTAAGGCGGAATGATCCGGTTCGAAAATAGATCGGGCCGATCAGCAGGCCGGACGGCAGATGACGCCGCGACGCGCGCGCCGGAATCATTGACGACGACGACGGTCGACGCAAAACGACGTGTTCGATCCGATGCCACGCGAATGTTTAACCCGTTGTTAACGAGACGTCGGAATGATAAGTGTCCGCTTTTATTGCCTTTGCAGCATATTCACGTGTTCATTCATT
Organism: Neoneuromus ignobilis; assembly: GCA_029203775.1. NCBI lineage: Eukaryota > Metazoa > Arthropoda > Insecta > Megaloptera > Corydalidae > Neoneuromus > Neoneuromus ignobilis. Next base: position 25,292,142 of record CP092091.1, on the reverse strand, counting down.
CGTTATTTATAGTCGATAGGTGTGTGTGTGTGTGTGAATCTATCTATTAAATCCATTAGAGACACAACGAGTTCATTAAAAATGACTCGATCGGTTGTATTGTTGTGGTTTTGTTTGATGTCATTGTCTGATTTTTTTGTCATGTGTTTTCATTGATTCAGAGACGGAAAGTGATCGGTAACATTTTTATAGCATCATTTCAATTGTGTATGACTAGTGATGCCATAAATAAAATTATACATATAAAAGACTACTTTATACCAAATAAAATTGAACAGTCTATTAAATCGAATAACATGAAATGATACATTTATCTACATAAATTTATCATATTGTATATGTGTATATATACATATATATATATATATATATATATATATATATATATATATATATATATATGTATAAAATTTTATGTGACTTGAAACATTTATTCTTTTTTATTATATAAATCATTTCTAAAAAATCATTTTTAAATATAAACAGTAATTTAATAAAATCTTCACATACCTTCATTTAAATATATTTTCCAAAATTGCAAAAGTACTTATATATGTTTATACAAAAAATAATAATAAACTGGATTCATATTAATATTATTTCTGGAAAACACCACTATCTAAATAAAAAAATAAACTATCTAAACAAATTGCTATTTGTTATTTACTGCCTATACAGAAAAAACTTTAATTATTTATTTTCACTTAATCCTCTTTATATTTAAAATATTTATAATTTCTTATTTTTATGTTTTTATTTTATTGTTAAGAAAAATTTACTTTAATACAAATGAAATATTCATATCAATATCACAAGGGTATATAAAATGTTCAATAATCATATATTGTCCACTTTATTCACTGATATGCATTTTAATGACCATGATATCGTTAGAATACTACTTTATAAAATCTTCTAATGTAGATTTCATAACATAGTTTTCTGACAATGATGAAGTCAATAGAAATGTGTATCGCCATAATAAAGTGAACAATAGATGATTATTAAACAATTTTATACAATATTTTTTTATTTCTATAAGTGATTCATTTGTATGTTTTGAAAAAATATAAATTTATTTTTTAATTGATATTTAACATAAAAATATATATAAATATAAATACTAATCAAAATTAAAAAATATTACATAACTTTAAATTCACTTTTTTTCTATATACATATGTATATTTAACTAATACTTTTGAAATTTAGTAAATTAGTTTAAGTCCAATAACAAATTTCATAATACTTTACTCATAAATAATGTTTTAACTATAAATCAGTATATTTTTTCTAATACACAATTGAAGAATTTAATTTATTTCTATATATTTATAAATTTATCAAATTTTATTAGAAAATGTTTCTAATTTACAAGGTTTTTAAGCGATAAAATTAAAATAAAGCACTGAATTTTAAAAAATTGCATATATTTTTTTAAAAAAAATACTAACGTTGATGTAAATAGTGACAATTATGCTATATAAGCTAAATTTCAGCTATACAAAATCACATTTATTTTTCTATAAATCTATAATAATTACAAAAATATAATTGAAATAAATAAAAAATATAACACAAGAAATTTCTAAGATTAATAATTTGCCTTATTTGATTTAAATTTGCTAATTTATTTAGAAAAATGGTAGTAAAGAAAAATTACTAGTATAGTTTATATCAATATTTCATATTTATCAATCTAAAAAAATAAAAGATTTTTTTTTTATAAATAAAGACTAACATGAGTAGAGATTAGAAGTGATTTCAAAAAATTTGAATTCAATTTTAAATTAATTTTCTAATATTAAATCCAAGAAAATATTTTTATTCAATTTTATTCTTTATACAATATTATAAACAAATATTAACTGCAAATATTATAAATATTTTCAAAGAAATCCAAGTATACGGAAACGTACGTAAGACAATGTATATAAATCTAATAAATGTAACATCTGTTTTCTACTAATTCTTTTTCCATCCATTATTTTCTCGTTGTAAATTCATTCAGAACGACTATACGATATCGTTGAAAACGATCTGTAAGTGCATCATAATGACGGGCTACCTAATTTATAGATTCGGTTACGTTTTTATATATTTCGAGACATACTGGAATATTTTGTGAAACAGAGACATTTTATTAGACTCGTAAATAACGTAAAGGCTTGGCATTAACAAGTCAGGTGTCGCCGGGTTGTTTTATATCTTTTTGTCATGAGAGAAAAAAGTACACGTACGCTCATTCGAAAATAAATTATCGGTTGACTATGGTGTATGTTATTTTTTTACATTTTAATTTTTTTATTATTTACTATACTATTAACAGATCATATGTTTTATTTATTTTTTAATAAACCGTTTTTAACATCTAGTTATCAACAAGGATATCGTTGGTAAATCTATTTTGAAATTAAAAAAGAATATAATTTTTAAGAAAATTTAATAACAATGTATTAAGTAGGATAAAACTCAAAAATAAGGATAAATTATATTTACCAACTCAAAACGATATAAGAATGTAATTTATTTGAAATTATAAACTTATTTTTTTCTTATACATGAAATAAATTCAATATTTGAAGAAAATATTCATAAGATAATGTCAAAACTACAATTCTTTAAAATAAACTTGATGATTTCAGCAGAGCTTTAAGTATTTAGAAAAATTATATACAGATTTTGAGAAATGAACTTTGGTATAAACATATTCTAGTTTCAAGCTTATATTTTATTCTATACAGAAATCAAGTAGAAAAAAATTGTACACTATTTTTTCTAAAAATATTCCATAATATACATCAATAAGCTCCTGATTTAAAATTTACATTGATCTCAAAATCTAACGTTTTTAACCCTTAAAGCCTATTTATTTTTTGAAAAACGTTTTTCTAGACAACAATAAAATGAAAATAAAAAAATAGTAACACATTTATTGGATACCATCTGTCCATTTTATTTACTTAAAAAAATAATCAAAATCATAAACCACTGTTAAATAAAAAATACGTTGGAAAATGTGTTAAGATTTATTATTATGTATGTTATCTAATTGATAACTTACTTTAAAAACAATTTTGCTTTAGTAAAACAATGGAGCATATGATAAAATTTTCAAAGAAAGAAACTAACTCTGACTTCACAAAAGGTTTGATGAATGAATAAAAACGTTTGCTTAGCACAAAGTACATATTTGTACTTCTACTTCATGTCTATTACCGAATTAAAAGCAGTAAAGCAATTCATAGATAATTTAAATAAGTATATTAATTGTTATAAAAAACTTTATAATATTTTTTATTACTTTCACATGCACTGATTGAAAAAAAATAAGTTATTGAATAAAAACATTAAAATAATTATTAGTTATCGAATAAAAACATTAAAATAATAAAAATGTTTGAATAGACAATAATAACTTTGTCGTCTGGTCGACATTGAAAGATTTTGTAGACAATTTTCCGTGAACTGATATGCACCTAGACTACAGAAAGATTATTGTGTATAAATTGCAATATTTCACAAATTGGATTGTAACACGAGTATTAAATTACATTGTTTTACATTTGTATTTGAACTACAATATGTTCTTAGAATTACAGAGGATATTAGTGATAATCACGAAGAACAATTACCATAGGATATAAGGAAAATGAAAAAATAATGTTAGAGAAAATAAAAAGTATAATAACCTACTATTACTGATTGTTAAAATGAGAATTGAGTAACAAAATATCAAAATAAAAAGAAGAAACGTAATTTTAGAAATAAAAAAAAATAGAACCAATTATATTTTACACATTACAAATTGTATTAAAACTACAAAAACGTTCAACACAGCCCAAAAATAGTATTCAAAAAACATTTAGTATTTGCGATAAATGCTGGATTATTAAAGAATTTATCGAAATCCCAAAATAAGCGTTTAAAAAAATAATCTCATACTTAAACAATAAATTTTTTTAAAGGTACATGAATTGAAGGATAAAGTAACTCAAACAAATGATTTGATTAGTGAAATGAGTAGAATTGGAAGAAAAGAAATTAAAAACTTGCATAGAAAATAAAAGATTTTATTATGGAACTGCTTTCGTAACAAAACATTTCAAATAGAAATCAATGTGTATCTCAATAAAAAAAATATTTTTTCTCTTAAATTTAAATTATTACACTATTTTTTCTTCTACACAAATAAATCATATAATTTTTTTTTTATTAGAATAAAAGTTGGAGTTTTAATAGAGCTACTATATATAGGTGGCCTAAATTAAACTGAAGGAAAAATCAAGGATAGTAAATGGTAAATATATGTTTAAACCCTTTAACCTCATTTGGACCATTCTCTTTCTCTCTTTATATATATATACGAGGTGTGATCAAAAAGTAAGGTGAATTTTGAAATTTAGCTGGCTACATCCGTTCGATCTTCGATTTTTTTATTTGGTTATGTTGGTACACTCGTCTCGAATATATGTTCCAAATTTCAGCTATGTAGCATGTTTAGTTTGTTGGTGAGAGGCATAAAAGTTAGAAGTGTTTTGCAGGCTCCACGATTTTCCGCTGTTGAAAATTATGGATCAAAGAGTTTGCATTAAATTTTGTGTGAAAAATGGAATCAAGTGCTCCAAAACACTTGAAATGTTGAAAGTGGCATACGATGAGTCTACTTTAAGCCAAAAAAATGTTTACAAGTGGTATAAACTCTTCCAAGAAGGCCGAGAAGACACCAACGACGAACCTCGTTCTGAACGCCCCAGCACGTCAACAACTGATGAGAACGTTGAAGAAGTGAAGAAAATAGTGTTGGGGAATCGTCGAATTACCATTAGAGAAATTGCTGATGATATTGGCATCTCGTTTGGTTCGTACCAATCAATTTTAACGGGTGTTTTAGACATGAGACGTGTGTCAGCGAAGTTTGTTCCGAAATTGCTCAATTTCGACCAAAAGAACCGTCGCATGAGCATCGCCCAAGAGCTATTGAATGACATCAACGACGACCCAGATTTACTCGACAGGGTCATAACAGGTGACAAAACATGGGTATATGGTTATGACGTCGAAACTAAGACTAAATCATCCCAGTGGAGGCATTCCGGATCACCAAGACCAAAAAAAGCACGCCAAGTTCGATTAAATGTGAAGGTTTTGCTTACAGTTTTCTTTGATTGCAGGAGCGTGGTGCATCATGAGTTCTTGCCACAGGATAGAACAGTAAATAAGGAATATTACCTGCAAGTTATGCGCAATTTGCGCGAAGCAATCCGCCAGAAACGTCCGAATTTGTGGAAGAACAAAAATTGGCTTTTGCACCATGATAACGCCCCTGCTCACACATCGTTGCTTGGACGCGAATTTTTGGCTAAAACCAACACACTAATGATGCCGCAGGCACCGTATTCCCCAGACCTGGCCCCCTGTGACTTCTTCTTGTTCCCGAAACTGAAGAGGCCCATGAAAGAACGGTGTTTTGCAACGATTGAGGAAATAAAGACGGCATCGAAAGAGGAGCTGAACAAGATCACAAAAAATGATTTTTTGAAATGCTTTGAGGATTGGAAAAAGCGTTGGCACAAGTGCATTATATCCGAGGGGGATTACTTTGAAGGGGACAAAATAAAAATTGATGAATAAATAAATATTCTTTGAAAAAAATAAAAATTCACCTTATTTTTTGATCACACCTCGTATATATATATATATATATATATATATATATATATATATATATATATATATATATATATATATATATATATATATATATATATATATATATATAATGTTTTGATAATTAAAATAAAAAATGCGTAATAAATATGTTTTTATAAATAAAATACGTCCACTTATTTCATACAAAGACTTCATATAATAAAAAAATATTATTAATGAAATTTAATTGAATTAAATTGATTTATATAAAATCATTTTAAAATTCAAATTTGCATGAATGTATAAATAAATTTAGCGTAATAGACTTTTTTTTAAAAAAAGTTAATTTAAAATAGTAATATTGAACGTTTTAATTGAATAAATACCAATTTTTATTGATTTAAAACTGTAAATACAATTTTGTTCATAAAGAATTATTTTTTATAAATTTTGTCAATTTTATAACCACTATATATATTAAACTAGTTTCAGTTAAAAATATTTTATCTGCAACACGAATCCAATCTTTATAAAGTGCACGGATGTATAAAATATACAGTTTTCAAACCCGACTTCCAGTAGTCGACTACAAAACCTATTGAGATTCAAATGATACTCGAAAGTCATCTATACGAGATGAACACCGCTAGACCAGAGGTTCGACAATAAAATGTAAATGAACTAAAATAGACCCGATCGTCCCAGATCCCATGTACGTGTACGGCCTCGAATGTAATCAGTGTATCTGATGGTAGATAGGAACCCCGGCCGGTTGATTTCATATGTTGACATGTTGATAGGCCGCGTTGTCACCACACATACACACACACACATACCATTTATAAACCCACACGCGTGATATTCAACTCACACGACGAGCTTCAATGTAGCCCGTTATGTATGTTCATCCATAATATTTTCATTAAGCACTATTTAAAACGTATTTAGTGTTTTTAAAGACGTTTTAATGTAACGAGTCTCGACGGACGACGGCATAGGATATATTTATGTCAATACTCGTTCCGAAAAATACAAACACAACAACAACACTCGTCCATTCATGTCTGTCTGTGGCTGTACGTATTTTGTACACGATCCGTGCGGCACCGGTGAAGTATTTAACTGCGGAGGAATTGTTGTACCGAGGCGAGAAAATCCTGTAACATGACAGTTAAGTACTGGAGAATATAAAGGAATGTTTAGAGGCGCATTATGCTCGTTGTTTTTTATGTAGATTATATGAATTTAAATGAATCTCACTTAGTAGCTGTTTGTTTTCTCGGCCGTTGTAAAAGTTTGTGATGTATTTTTGCTTATGAATCTATTTACATAAACAGCAATAGTCTTAAAATAAGTACATTCATACATACATACATACATACATATATATATATATATATATATATATATATATATATATATATATTTATACAAAAAATAATTTATAACCCCTAAAACCAAACAATATAAAAAAATTGCAATAATACAATAATTACTTTTGCTCACTTTTTTGATTTATAAGAAATATGAGCTAGTGCGCATTTCGAAGGCAGTACTATCATCATCAGAGCATTGTTATACACATACAAAATGAACAATAGGTAATTATTGAACATTTTTTAATATCTTATGGTATTTGAAGTAATAATTCATTTGTGTGAAAGTAAATTCGTCACAATTCTGAAATAAATAGAGATATACAGCTGGATCTGTTTTTGTGAGGATTATTTTAATGCGATTTTGAAGTTATGCGATTCGTATTTCTTCTTAGCATCTTTTTATACGATTTTTTTAAGAATTTCTTTAAGCGGTTATTAATTCAACGAAAACCTCTTCAGTTTTATGAACAAATGAAGGAATCAGAATCATTTACTTCCATTTCTCAAACTGATAAGGAATTTTCGGCTAGCAAAGGGTGGTTAACCGGGTTTTTACAAAGGAATGCACTGCATAAGATGAGGATTACGGGCGCGATTGCATCGGCAGATGAAGAAGCTGCCAAATTTTTTGTTGACAACGCACCAGGTCATCCATGTTTAAAACATCCGAATGTAAACATGATGTTTTTTCCACCCAATACAACAAGCATTATTCAGCTATTAGATCAAGGCATAATTGTAACTTTTAACAATATTACGTTAAACGCACTTTTCAATTTATATTGGATAAACTAGAAAATGAGTCAATAACAGTAACTGACGCTTGGAAAAAAATTCTATCTTTGATTTTATAAATCATGTTGTTTTTGCTATTACTCAAATAAAACCACACAATTTAAATGCCTGTTGGAAAAAGGCTTGGCCTACATGTTTTGAAAACAGTGCAGCTATTTAATTTCTTTTTTATTTTCTTTTTTTTATTCTAAACAGTGCAACTATTATTGCGATGATGATTAAAATATGTATGAAAAATTCTAAAATAAATTACACATATGTACATATTGCTTTGAATAAAATTAAATAGTTAATTAAAAAATAAAGTAAAAAACTTTGTTTTGAATCAATTTTCTGCAGATATTTGAATTTTTTTTAAGCATTCCTGATTTTTTTATGCGAATTTTAGAGTAATTTCAATTTATAGCTTTGGTTTTATGCGTTTTTCGAAAATTACGGAACGCATCCCTAGTTTTTCAATGTAACTTAAGTCTTTTTTTGTGCGATTTTTTTAATGCGGTTTTCTGTGGAACGTATCTACCGCATAAAAACAGACTCAAGTGTATTATAAAGTAATGAATAAAAGGTTTCGTCCGGAAGCAAATTAAATTTATCTGATTAAACATTGCAATCCCATGAAGGGTCCTGAAAATTACTCTATTATTTAATAACATAAATATGAATTCATAAGATTTTAAAAATAAATTGGAAGACAATGTATTACCTAGGGTAAGTAAATTAATACTATTGGTACTAGCAGAATAGTAGCCTCAAATTTATTTTCCATAAATATTTCAATACTTTATACTTGTTAGAAATATAGGGTCATTCAAATGTAACGCCTAGATTTGTATTTTATTAAAAAGAAATATATATATATAGGATGATGTATAAGAAAACATATGTATAGTTTCTTTTTAATAAAACATAAATCTAGGTGTCACATTTGGATGAATCTCTCTCTCTCTCTCTCTCTCTCTCTCTCTCTATATATATATATATATATATATATATATATATATATATTAATATTGTAAAATGGATACAAAGTTTTCGCAAGATATCATATGCAGCTATTTGAATAATTAACGACTTAGAATCCAATATTCATAATCGTTGCCTCCTAACTGCACAGCACTGATTTCTGAACGCGTCGTCGGACGATCAGTCATAAAGGCAGCAGGTTCGTTTTAATGATCATAAACTGAGTGAGCGTCTCGCGAGGAATTTGCATCGTTATGAAATATGTGATGAAAATAACTCATTAACGCCTTTAATCTCGTAACGTTATCAAAGTTTAATTTCGAAAAAGTTACGAGCGATGAATAATTAATGAGTAGATTTTACATACACTTACATACCTGTATAAGTGTGTACGTTTATATGAAAAATATTTTATTTTAATTATTTATATTTTATTAAATCGTCGTCTTTATAATTCATGTCGAGTAATTAATCTAATACAGCAGAGAAATGTAATCGTGATTTTTAGGACAGTATTTACTTAGTAATTTATGTCGACAAATATTTTTTTAAGAATTATTATTCGGATTTTTTTTTTAAAAAAGTACGTATTTTATAAAATTGACTTTTGATATTAATACCTTTATATAATAATTTAATAGAAAAAGTGTGATTAAATCTCAGAATTATAAAATCATTTTATATATATAGATAACAATTTATTACAAATTGAAGAATAATACAAAACCATACCAGTAAGTTGATATACATACCTGTTCGAAATTCAATTAGATTCGTTTTTAATCTACCTACGTCCATTTCAAATGTATATCGACCATGAACTACTCACATAATATAATCACGTAACGTATCTATATTGAAGTTCGATCCTCGTACAAGCAGACGCAGAACAAAAAATATATATATACGAGAGAACACGTGTTCGACTCACACACAGACGGTGTGGAGAAAATGTGGGTCCTGGAAAGAATGCAGGAGGACCGAGTGAGGCACGCGCGTTTACTCATAACTATGTCTTCGAAACGAAACGGAATGTCACTCATATGTGCATATATTTCTCGGACACATTCTTTTACGCCACATGGACCGTCGACATCAACTATAATATGTATGACTGTTTTGTGATATTTGCGCCAGACGCGACGAGATTCATTAGATTTATCTTGTAAGGACAAACGTACACAGTATTTCGTAGTTCAAAATGTTATAAATCTTTCAATGAAGTCTGAATTTTGGCCGACGTATGGTTATTCATAGAAGAAATACAAGAAGATTCTGTGTAGAATGTATAAAATTCAGTTCATATTCATTCTGAAATATTATATTTTTTTATAGTAAAAGTGATTCATAAACTTTCTGTGTTCATTGAGAAATATCGAAATTCTTAAACTTTATAAAAAAAAAGATATAAAACTACAGATGTCAACGAGAAAAAACAACTTATCCGTCGACTAAACACGCATCACTCACTCACAATACAAATCCCAATTAAATCACAGCGCGCTCGCGAACGCTTTATATTTCTTGAAACTTGTTATTTTGAAAACCGTTCGACCGGTCGTTATTCACGCAGTTAACGAGCCACGACCTGATGCTCAATAAACTTTAGTTCGAATTGACACTTAACAACGGTATTAAAGAATTACCGTACGAGTACAAAAAAATATAAAAAAAAAAAACATATAAACATAGAGCAATAAGAGAATCGGTCGCTTCACTGTCTCCTCGACAATTAGCGACAGACGGAAATTATTCCCAGATGACGATTTCTTGTCTTCTTTTTTTATATGTGTTTGAAAGCCGCGTATCCAGGGATAAGTCGTTTAAACGATACAGATATTATTATCGTTCCTGTTCTAAACGTTATGGAACAGATGTCAACTTATTTTGTGTTTATATGGAATTTTTCTACGTAACTTCTTACACAATTGGTTTTTATGTAACCATTTATACTCAAAGGACTATGTATGTATGTATTCATGTGTATATATAGGTTGTTTTTCAAACATGGTAGAACTTTAAATTGAATCCCTATATAAAGTTCTATATAATGTAAAAAACATCCCTTATATATATACACACGCATACAAATAAAAGGTGTTTTTTTTTAGTTTAAAAAGAACATTCGATAGGGATTCAATTTCAAGTTCTATCACGCTTAAAAAACACCTCTCTCTCTCTTTCTCTCTCTCTCTCTCTCTCTCTCTCTCTATATATATATATATATATATATATATATATATACACACACATACATATACATTACCAGTTCAAAATTTTAAAGAATAGTTTAAAAAGATAGTTAAAAGAATTATTTTTACTATATATTATTTGATATATATCTCAATGTCTAATATTATACTAAGTAAAATGTTAATATTTTCTTTGTAAAATTTCTTCTTAAGGTTATTTTTAAGAAATCTGGTACATACTTTGAAAATATCATCAATATAATGGTCTTTTTTATTTCAATTTTAATTTAGAAAGATGAAGCTTTTAACAGTCTTAAACAAAGAACAATATTAAATTTTTGAAAATAAAAAGTTTTGAAAGAGGCCTTCATTTATCAGTTGATAGAAAGACACTACTGCTGCTGCTACTCCTGATTATGTACAATATAATCAGTCTCATTTTATCTTCAGCTGAATAAAGACCTTTCTTAAAATTTTCCAAAATTATGCAATGTTTTTCTCTTCTATTCCTTCGAATTTTCTTATATTTTTATCTTATTTAGCTATAAGTCTCTTCTTACACCTTTTTATATATCAAGATTCTCAATCGATAACTTTCCTTGACCATCGGTGGTTTGATCTTCTTAATATATTACCAGTCCATTTCTATTTCAAACTTCTCACTCTTGTTATATCAGTAATATTGACTTTCTGATCCAATCAATTCTCTTCTATATTCTTGTATTATTCTTAACAAACATATTTCCATGCTCCTTTGTATTATCTGGAAATACTAAATTATTTTAACATTTAAGACCTATGTTTCACGTCCATAAGTGTGTGTATATATATATATATATATATATATATATATATATAGAGAGAGAGAGAGAGAGAGAGAGAGAGAGAGAGTTGCCATAATTCCCAAGCATTGTTACGGGACGTTTAAATGCTAAATAAATAAAACATGAAAAAACTGGGTAGGTAATGGTTTATTTTACTCTGATAAAAATCAAAAAAAGTTTAGGCAATCTAATAAAATGAACACTTAGAATAATGAAAAAGTTGCAAGGCTAATCCTTTTTAGCCCAGTCATATTTTAAAGTTGATTTTACTTTCTTAATTATATCATTTTCTTCTTTCACATAATTATAAAATTGAGCGCAAGTCATTTTAAAATTATAATGACAAATCAAAACCATTCCCTCACGTAGTTTTTTTAGCTTTTGATGTTCTTCGTCTTCTGATGATCAAGTTCTTCGTTTCTTTAACGCACCCAGGGACGTATGATATGCCCCCGTAGCTCGTTATATATCTTCTTATCTGCTTGTGTCTTCTTATTGTTCTTCAGTCTTCTGTATCTGTACGTTATCAGGGAAAAATTACGCATAGTTTAGAGAGAAAACGGGACAAATAGTAATACGGGACTAGGTAGTGAACTGAGTAGTGAAATACGGTGACAATCCCGTATATACGGGACGTATGGCAACAGTGTATGTATATATATATATATATATATATATATATATATATATATATATATATATATAATATATATAAAGTGCTCTAATATGTATTTTCGTTATCGGATCTCGAATAAACTCCTCTCCAAGTGCATATATAATGTATGCTAATTTTGCGTGTCTTATATAAACTTTTTTTGATAAAGTTAGCAATTATTTAATCAGATTATATATACATACATACATACATACACACACACATATATATATATATATATATATATTCGTCTGTGTGTATATGTGTACATAAGACGTATTCAATGAATCTGAAGTGACAAAAACAAATACTCGACTGAATCTCATGTGACATTTATAAGCCATTTTAATCAGAGCACAAAGCAGATCCCGCCTTTGATGTTCATCTTCTGTTATGTAGTATTGTTGTTGTTTATTGTTGATGTCGGATGTTATTAGAAGAATATTGCGACCGTCGACGTTTTTCGAATACCTCTTGCACTAGCACAAACACACATAGACAAATAGACAACACAGTAACTGTTTCAGTCGTCGGATAATTAACGCGTCTCGTTCGACAGTAACAGATTTATCAATTAAATTAGCTCGCGTTTACGGCTAAATCAAACGAAACTAATGGGATATTTGTCACGGTGCGGAATTAGCATACGGTATTTTCGTACATCTGGTTTTAGTTGTGTGTTAAGTTCAGCATGATTTTTTTTTAATCGTTTAAACCAACAGATTCGTCATAGAAGGATTGTAGGTAGTTTTTTTTAAATTAAAAAGAAAATTATAAAACGTACGTTCAATTATTTATACAGCGCACTGTCAGCTGAGAAACCGTGTACACGTTTTTCATATTTGAAATTGAATGGATTTTTCAGCGATTCGACGTAAACAGATGTGGTGGCCGGATTTAAAACTCTAATTAAAACTAAAATATGTGTTTCCGTTACTCATGATTCCATTTATACGACATTTCATACTAGTTTTATTGTTTTATCTAAATTTTGATTACTTTTGTAATGTTTTGAAATAAGAAAAATATAATTATAAAATTTACCTATAAGTAAAATTAAACATAACATTCTACATGCAATGTTTTATTTAATACATTTAAAAAAAATAATTTTCATTAGATAAAATAAAATGATAAAAAATAAAAACACGATGTATTTTAGAATAGTCTTAAATCACATTCACATTAACAAATATTTGTGTTATGCGTTGTATTTAAAATAAATTCTTACCTACATTAAAAATGATCTTTATTTGGATGTATGTACCATGAACTTTCAAAATTTTTCATGGAATTAAATAAACATGATCCATTAATTTTAATAATATATATGTTGTTTTTAAATAATTCACGAACCGTGTAATAATAAAAAATTCTGGAATTAAAATAATAATACTAATCAAATGTATATCTCAAAAATGAATTAACTACATTTTGCAACTATTATATATATACTATTGATAAAAATATAATAAATATGTTCAAAACTGACACATCATTAATAAAAATCCAGCAAAAATAAAATATCTAAAAAATAAATAAATCAAATTTATAAATCAGTATTATAACTCAAATCTTTATCACAAATTATTCATCATTAAGAAACCAATTATCTCAAACGCTCGCTCTATCCACATTCTCAAATAATTTCAAAAAAAAATAAAATACTCATTCAAACCCAAAATGCTAATTCTGTACGAATTCAGTACTTTTTTATTACACTGTAGTATTTTCTTCTACTCAACACAAATACAAAAACATTGACTAACTCATTTCAAATTCGTTCATATTTTCGTATGCAACGATTCCGTTTAAGAAGAAAGAATTTAAGTGCATATTCATAAAGAAATTCCGTACACTAATTGACGATGGACCGATATAAATACCATGTATTCATATACGTTCGTTTGTAAAAAGAAAAATATACAAAAATTCGCCTATGAAGTTCGCCGCCACTAATTTCTCGACGCGTACGTTTAATTAACTAAACATTAAATAAAACCACAATTCGTGCGACATCAAACGAAACGTACACAAAGTGACGAACAAAAATGTTTAGTCGCGCGTTTAATAAAAAATATAAATAAGAACTGATGAGAAATAACATGCGCCGAAATGACAAGCAGACGAATAAAAATACAAATGTTTAATCGTTATATATATAAAGAAATAATGAGAGATAGAGAGAAATAAATATTACCAAAAAATTATAAATGAAGTCTACAAACAGAAGAAAAATAATGTTTATCACAAATATCCATTTCCAGTAAATATACTTGTAAATAATATTTATTTTATAATTCAATTATTAACACTAAACCTACCGATATTTCATGTATATCTATTTCTACCACAGTAGGACAAATAACACGTCAACACATGAGCAGAGTTCTTTCGAACACTTTGTTCAGGTTGGAGAGCAGTGTGATAGGTCGGTAGTTCATAGCGAATATCAAAGGCTTTCCAATCTTCGGAATCGCGATTATTTTGCCAAATTTTCAGTTTTAGGCGAAATGCTTCGTTTGAATGATCGCGTTAGAAATGTTTGTCAAAAGAACAATCCTGCTCGTAGTAAGACGTTTCAGTGCAAACGTTATCATTGTCACCCGTCATTCTTATCTCTTCTAATTTGCAAATGGCCACTGTGAGGTCATCAGGGTCAAGAAGTAAAAGGAGTGGCCAGTCGGAATGGCAACACACACAATTAATATTCTTTTTATATATATATATATATATATATATATATATATATATATATATATTTAAAGAAATATAATTGAACAAGATCAAAAATTATATTTTAACAATAATGTAAGTTCTTTTAATTAATAATAATTAATTATTTTCTTAACTATTTCTCGATTTTAACTAGATGGTAGATTTTTAGTTTGTAAATAACAAAGAAAATTTTGTAAAACATATTTATTTCAAAAATATTATTGAAATACGATTAAATAAATATTATTTAAACAAATGTACTTCAATTACATATAGCTTCAAATTTTTAAATGTGGAATATTTTTCAATGATTAATTTAAATACTGGTGTGGATCAATAATAAACATTTCAGTAATAAATAGAAGATTTGAAATTAATCTTAATTTTTTTTTGTTTGGTTGGCTCAATGTATAAAAATAACACAATAATTTTTTTAAACAAAAATATTTATTTCAGTTCTTCAGCGCAATTTAAACATTGGACTTTTTTGTTAATTATGATGATTTTTATAGTCTTATAAATATTATAAGATATGTGTTATAAAAAACATATATTGTGGCCTTAAAAATGTGGAACAAATGGGTCTCACAGAGAATAAATTAATTAAAAATTGAATTAATCACAACATAAAATCAAATTTGAACTTTTTCTCATATATATTAAATATTATTAAAAATAGATACAATAAGATTAAATGACTATAACTACACACCAAATCTTATATTTTAATGACTCACAACACACAGATACTTAATTAATTTAAATGTTTAACTTTTCAATTTTGATAATTATTTTTATACATATTAGTTATTTTATTCAGAACTTAATTTTAAATAAAATAATTAAAACTGGAAATAATTAAATTTATCTTCAAAAGAGTTCCGACCTATTATTTTTATATTTCTGAATTAAAAATCACGAAACGTATAAAAATAATTAGTAATAAGTATTTTGAAAATTATATACAAAAAATATGATTTAATATTTGGAAACTACTAAATATTTTTTTTATAAGATAATATATAAATATTATTTCTTTTAATAAGGTAGTATATAAATATTATTACCTTATTAAAAGAAACCCATTGAATTATAAATAATTGTATATATATATATATATATATATATATATATATATATATATATAACAACACAATTAAAATGCAAAACGCTTACACTCAACAAGTCCATGCATAAATTAACGATAATACCAATGCATTTAGCTCATTAAAACTGTCATCGACTGTTGAAACAGCGTTCGATATGTGTGAGAAATAAAAAAGGAACTTACAAGTAATCATTTTCAAAATACTTAATTAATATCCAAATAATCTTCGGACAAGTATACTCATAACACTACATTACGTATGATTTATTAAAATTGGAAAAGAATTAATGACTATTATTATCTGTTGAACAGTAAATTATATTGTTATCGACGCACTGTCCTCATTAAAAAACTTATATGATCTTTTTATGAAGATTTATATGTATACTTGTTTTAATTAATATCAAAAAAATCAGATGTTGATAAAAGGCATTCAATATTCGTTTATACATATACACGCCTAAATATTATATATATATATATATATATATATATATATATATATATATATATATATAATTAATTTAAATCGTAATGTAAAGTGTTTAATTAGATAAATGCTAGACCATTACTGATAAAAAAAGTGTTGTGTATTAAAAAGTAAGTGGAAACAGTAAATGTTTACACCAGACAGATACATTTTTCAAGTATCTAAAAATATTTGTTCAAAAAATGGCCTAATTAAAAATAGATAAAATTTTGAAACATGATACACGTGTATAGTATATCAGAATTTTGGAATTATCACACTGAAATTAATAATAGGAATTTAATAATGTTAAAAAATAATTTCAAAATTTTTGTTGAAGAAAGTTGAAAAAAATAATATTAGCAAAAAAATGTGGTTATTGGAATACAAATATTATTAACAATAAACTATTTGATATTTTATACACTGAAAACCATAATGCTAAATTCAAGGAATTGAGAATAATAAAATAATTGTGAAAATTAACAAAAAAAAAATGAGAAGAATTTATAAAATTGACTCTCAAAGATTAGGAAACAAGATATGTTTTCAGATTAACTTCACAATAAAAAAGAATTATAACAAGATTAAGATCAAAAATTTAATTAAGAGAGCAAATAAATACTTGAATTGTAAAAATATACATGTTATGTAAAAAATTGAACATATTTATATATAATGTTGAATTTTGTCAAGATTTGTATATAAAAAAAGAACTATCAAATAATTAACAACTGTTTTCTTTAATTTTTATATAACTATTGTATTGAAGCAAAGTTCATTTCAATTTTAGATCAAAAATTAAAATCACATGTTTACAAATAATGTATAACATTATTCAATTCTGTATTATCCATTTTTTAATAATATTCAACAATCATTCAAGCCAGCGTCATTATTCCATTGGTGTTGAATTTGCTCAAATTTCGTTAGTCTCAAAAAATTGAATCTCTTTACCATGTAGATTCTTTTGAAATGACTGGAATAAATAATAATCTAAAGACACAATATCTGATAAATATGGTGAATGGTATAAAACATCTCGATACAACTTATAGCATTTTCAAAAAAAAATCCTACTTGGCACTTAGAAAACCAATTTTGGCACCTACTCATCATATCATCATCTCCATAAACAACACAAATCTTTTTCTAAGTATCTGTTACATTTTTGCTTTTTTAAAAATAAAAAAAAAATAATAACAAAAATACAACTGCTAATTTTCTGTTTTTGAATCTGCATGGTATAAATTTTATCTGTCAATCAGATGATTTTATTTCTAAATGCGTTATAAAACCGTCAACTAATAACCTAGTATAACATTTATATATTAGAAATCTCGTAAGCCAACACAAATCTTTTCTAATGTCATTTATTGAGAAAATACGAGCGAACTTGTGGTTCAACCCAATAAATTTTAATTATCACCTTTAGATTATCTGCGGTGTCTTACCAAGACCGGTTTTGACAAATACGCCATTTCAGGTAGCAGATTATATACTGATTTATGATATGAGACGAATTAAGATTTTAAATATGCTTGTCGATGTGCCTACAATATATTTTATTATTTAAGTGTGTTGTTATTAATGATAGGTACTTACATCCTATATTTTAAAAATATTTTCACTGATTGAAATCTGTATATTTTTTAATGTTGAGTTTATTTGAAGATTTTGTGTTCCACAGAAAACAAATCTGAATAAAATTTGAAAATGTTTATTAAATCTAACTTAATTTCAACTAAATTTTGAACTTATCTACACTATACTGTATTTTTAATTACACTATTATATAAGGTAGCTCAAGTGAGACTAAAGGATAGTAAAGAATATAAAATGATAGTAAACAAGTGAAACTATGTCTAAATCATTCAGTCTCATTTGAGCCACATTATATGACCGGTTACATATAAACTGATTATTTACTGTGATAAAAAATGGAAATAATAATTTTATTTTTTTATTAATGAATTAATTTCATACATACAATTATAAAATAATGTCAAAGAGTAAAAATCGATCATTTCAGAATATTAGTTGCAATAAATAAAAAAAAAACATAAATTTTCAAAAAGTATTTATTGAGTTTTATACTCTTAGATTAGTTACCATATCGTTGAAACAATCCTGATATACCTCATTCGCTAAAACCCGTTAAACTGACAGTACACCATCTAAACAAACAATTCCAACAGTGAAACGAGTAGACTTTGCCAAGTACTCCACACCGTCGATGAATTACTACCACCACCACTACCACCATTTTACGACAGCACCAAATATTTATACGTCGTGTTCTTCGGCGTCGGTTATTTTACAGCTTTCGCGCCCGTCAACCGTTTCCATGCACAACGACGCGCCGTAAAATTATGCGCTCCTAGAAATTCTGTGCCGTTGCAGTGAAGCGAACGCGTCTTTACTCCACTTGTTTGACTTATAATGTTGATATTCTCTCGCAACATGTTTATGAGAATACGAGCGAATCTCTTCGTACAACATGTGCTACAGCAAGAAAAGTTATTAACCTCGGTTTGACATTTATTTTATATACAGGAGCATCGGTTCAGTGTGCTGATTTTTATATGAAAGAACGTATTTAATATCAACACATTTTAAATAGTCGATTATGTATATGTTTAGTTAATTAACTTGTAGAAGTTAATTTACAAGACATAAATCAAGGAACGTTAATAAAACTGTATCTTTAATTACTTGATAATATTTTATGCTCCTTTGCAATACCAAAGTAAAATTGTTATTTTACCTACAATTTATTTTCTTGTATAAAATGATGTTTTTAAAAAAATATTTTCGAATAAATTAAATGAGAACAAAAATAAATTGTTACCAGATTTTAACTTAACAAATATTCAGTAATTATTAAAAGATTTCAATATGGGGATGCAGAATTAAAAAGTAAATTGGAAAAAAGACAAATCTTTGAATTTACTTCTAAGATAAAAATTAATTAAAGACAATTTAATCTTTTTAAATGATTTTGAAAGTTTTTATTAAGGAATTTTTTGACTCTTTGCTGCAATACAAAATATTAAAAATCTAAATACCTAAAAACTACATGGATTGGTAATCTACAAAAAAATGAAATATCTAATAATGAAATTATAATTAAGAATAAAAAAACAAAACAAAATATTATCTTTGTATAAATCATTATTGATGTTAAAAATGATTATTTACTATAAATGCTAGAAACAATATCTGGATTCTAGCAGAATTTCAATACAACACATGGCAAAAATATCGTTGATTTTAAGTTATATTTCTTCAAATTATCGTTTTAAAATTTCAGTTAGTTAAATAACTTGTAGAAGTTAATTTACAAGACATAAATCAAGGAACGTTAATAAAACTGTATCTTTAAATACTTGATAATATTTTAAGCTCTTTTGCAATACCAAAGTAAAATTGTTATTTTACACCTTAAACTTACTTTCTTGTATAAAATGATGTATTTGAAAAAATATTTTTTAAGAAATTAAATAAGCACTGAAATAAATTGTTACCAATACGAATATTAACTTGTTTGGCCGAGAAAAGGAACAACAGAAAAATATTAAATAATTATCAAAAAGATTTCAATTTTGAGATGCAGAGTTAAAAAGTAAATTAAAATAAAAACTCGCATCTCTTAAGAAACTATTTATATCTATAATAAAAATTAATTGAAGTTAATTCAATCACTTTAAATACTTTTGAAAAAAAATACTATGAGATTTTATTCTTTTTACTGAAACACAAAATATAAAAAAATTTAAGAACTAAATATCACATGGATTAGTAAATAAAAAAAATGAAATGTCTTTTACTGTATTTATTACTAAGAATAAGAAAAAAATATTATCTTAATATAAATCATTATCTATGATAAAAATGATTATTTACTATAAATGATAAGAACAATATTTAGATTCTAGCAGAATTTCAATACAACACATGTTAAAAAAATCGTTGATTTTAATTACATTTCCTAAAATTATCGTTTTAAAATTTCTTGAATAAACGACCAAACAACCAATTTTAGTTAACAAATTTAGATTGATTCTTCTTTCAGGACAAGTCTTTATTCCATACATCACAAATTGTCAAAAAATATATATATATAATTTACACATAATAACAATTTGTAACATAATTTCAAATTTATAAATTTATAATGTTTGTTTTGAAAGTGTGGCAAATTCACTTTGACACAAATGAATTATCACTCTCAACACTACAATATGTTTTAAAGTGTTCAATAATAACTTATTGTTCATTTCGTTACAATATTTTTTTACACTTAACTTTTTTAATAAAAGAAATAAATCATTGAATGCATTTTTTAATTAATAGAAAATTTATATTTACAAAACACTTTTTCATAATTTAAATAAAAATATAATTAAATTCCAATATATAAATATCATAATATATAAAACGTTTAAAATTTCAAAACTAGTGAACAAAATTTATGTACTATTCTATAGTACTTTTATTTTTTAAAAAATGTAATTATACACACTCATATATATATATATATAGAGAGAGAGAGAGAAAGAGAGAGAGAGAGAGAGAGAGAGAGAGAGAGATTTTATTTTCGATTTCCTGAAATTCAATGAAATGTTACATCCACCACAGTAGCAAACAACACACCTAGTCGTTCGGTTTTAAGTAGCGTTAAGGATAAAAGCAAAGACTACCAATCAAAGTGTAACAGCGAAACTAAAAGAATAGGATGAAATAAAACCGAGACGGTGTGTCAAGACAGTCACAAGATGTATTGTGGTCGTTCTGCCCTCGGGCACGTCGTTGGCAGCGGAGTGAAAGAGTGGCGCTAGGCAGAGTCGGTGCGTAGGCTGGCGACGAAAAACACTGAAAGCGTTCTGTTCGCAATTTAAAACTTGTATTTATAAACATTGAGACAAGGAGGTTAGTGTTTTCGTGAAAATGAATCGATACGAGGGCGTATTTAAAGAAAATTGTAATTAGTTGTGTCTGTTTTTAGATGTAAATCGTACTGGTTGAACGAATATGTTTCAGATCGAGGATTTTAATCTAAAACTGTTTATTGAGTTTTTTACATATATATTTATATCAAACTGTTTTTTGTTAATTAATTATTAATCAAAATAACTAATAAACTGTATCTTGATTTCAATCTTTGTGATTTTATACATTCTTGAAATAAAAACTAATACTCCAATTATTCTTGATTATTATTTTAAAAGGATTTAAACTGAATAAAAAAACAAATAGCATCGAATTATGATAAATTTTATAAATATAGGGACATCTAAATATGACGCCTAGATTTGTGTTTTATTAAAAAAAGAAATAAAAAACTACACACGTTTCCCTATACACCATCCTATATACATATTTCTTTTTAATAAAACACAAATCTAAGTCTCACATTTGGATGACCCTATACGAGAATCGTTCAATAAGTATGGTAAAAAAGTAAGAAAAACTAAATTGAAAAATTGAATTTAATTTATTAATTTAAACAATAAATAAATTTACCATACTTATCAAGCGACCCTCGTATAACATTATTTGTAACAAAATTGATAAATGTATATATGAATTGTTTCAAACTTTTTACTTATTGTACAGTTTTAGATTACAAACTCTAATCTTATTAAAAATTCTAAAAACATACATCCTTCTTAAATATCCCTCTTATCGTTCATATCTTTTTTATTTTCGGTATAAAATTTCAACATTGTTCGATTACTGATTATTATTTACTTTGATATTCAAAAATATATTTCAAATAAAAATGTTATAATATTTAAAAAACATACAGAAGAAAGTTGTTCTCATAAATATTCTGTAATTCTGTTATAAAAAAAATAGAAATATCATCATCATATGCATTGAAATAAGTATTAATAAAATATCTGAATTTTAATGGAGAAAAATGTATGGTATTTAGAATGTTAACCCTTATCGGTCGTATGTCACCTCTGACGTGACATTACAACTTTGCTCTATCAGTCGTATGTCTCGTGCGAGGTGACAAGACTGAACAAGTAACAACGTCCTCATTGCTGAATGTACACACTGAATGTTTTACAGTTTAATTCTTACTCGATAGCAGACAACACGTTCTGTCATATTTCAGCAATTATTTTACTTATAATATTTTATTCCTCCAAAAATGAATAAAAAAAATATATAGCAATATGGAAAGTAACCGTGATAGTTGTAGTGAAATATGTGAAAATTTTGAATATTCGGCAAGTGATTTTAATTCTTATGATGAAAGAGACAGTGATACAAGTGTTATATTTCAGTCAAGGAAAAAAATTGATCCCTATTCAATATTCAAGTAAAGAGGAAAGCGAAGTGGAAAGAGAAATTGTTCCTAATTGTGATGAAGATTGGATTGAAATCGACAGTGATGACAAAGACATTTAAAGTGTAAATATAAATATTTTTATGCACAAAACTATTTTTTTATATCAAGTAATCTTAGTTACTCTTCTCTTACAATAATCACTCAAATATATCTCCGACCTAGCGGAAAGTTAAGTACAAAATACTAACGTCCTATTAGGGTTAATTTAATTTGAAAATGAATTAAAACTCATTGATGAACAATAATTGCGAGTCTTAATGAAGTACTTAAATTTTTAAGACAGATGATTGAAAAACTGATTTATCAAAATTAATGGAGAAAATATTACAAAGTATACGATGTTAATTATTTTGTGAAATAATTTGAATCGTCGATTATTATAAATTGAATACTATTTTATAAAATTTAATAGACTAATTAGATATAATATTTTTATTTTTTCTCGAATACACGTCCTGCGTTGAGGAAAAAAACAAAAATTACAAATAATTAGTGTAAAACATTTTCAACGGAAATTTTCTACAAGACCAACTCCAACCCTGTGTACATTCGCGTCAAGCAATACTTGTCGGAGAACGCGATACTTCGACGTACGATGGTGAGATTTACGCGCCTCGCGAATGGCTGCCGTGTCTCGGGCTCGTAGCCCGCTCGTAGATCAGCGTTGACGTTCAGAGCTCAGCTTCTTCCACCGTATGCGTACACAGAAGATACATATGTGTGTGTGTATGTTATGTATATATGTATCACTCTGCGTGTTGTTCTATCCCGCGCAAACCGTAAAAACCAGCGTTGTTTACACAACCGACACAACATCGCCTCCACCGTGTCTTCGCCACACAGACGTGCACGCAGAGATAGATCCTCGAGCCCGGCGTACGGCACCGCAAACGGCTTATCTTGTTTTACGAGCTGACACAACTAATCACCGACATCTTATATTTATCATTTCGACGCTAATTTTGGACCGTTCGCGTCGGTAATGAATATTGATGGCCGTACGCGATTGTACGTTTTGTACAAGCGAAAATAAAGATCTGTATTTACGGTTCAAGACGTTTAATAACAGCAATAATACTTAAGCAGGGAAATAGTTTTAACGGCGAGTTATTTGTCTAAATAATTGATTTTAATTTGTAAGAATTCTATGATTTATTGTAACAATAACTAACGAAAATATATAAACAGAGCGAATAAATATCTTTTCAGAAAAGTACATTTAATTACTTTAAAAAATACTGGCTTAAAATAATAACAAAGTGATTTTATTAATCACAAGAATTTCTGAATAACTGAATTAATATCCCATCAATAACAAAAAATCTAATAATATATTCAATAATAAATTATATTAATTTTTATTTACAAGTTGGTATGTCAGTTGCATCTTCTTCAATAAGAAAAACAGAAAATATCTAATAGTCTACAAAAGATCTGAGACATTTTCTATTTACATTTTAAAATTTATTAAAAAATATTTTATAGTTAAGAATTGATTTATAAAAACATATTTAATCAAAATATTAAACTCTAATTATATTAATTATTCCTTTCTAGTATACGGATATTTTAATTTAACTATTTCTAAATTTCTAAAGTTCGCATATTCACAAAAACCAAAATCATAATGAGATATCCTGTTATGTTTATTATTTTTATTGACTACAAAAAGGTATATTTATAGTTTAGAATCCCTATACAGAATTACAAACATAACTAATGATAAAATATATCTTAAGCTGTATGTCCTGTAAAAAAACATATAAACAAACTAAATTTACCAAGTGCTTTTCATTTCCATAACTCATTTGTCACCAACCACAGGACGACGGGTGTCCTTGTACGGAAATAGGGGAACAAAATAACTATATGAAAAATTTCATATACATTTGTCTATACATAAACACACACATACACACACGTGTGTGTGTGTGTATATATATATATATATATATATATATATATATATATATATATATATATATAATGTTAACCCTCTATGCAAAGCTAAATGTTTCTCCTCTGTTTAATCAAGAAAAATGGAAAACATTCTGAATTATTTATTTGTATTGTCTAAGAAGATTTAAAAAGCATGGATTAAAAATGTTTACGTTTGCTATATTTATATTTTTCGACTCGCAAGATATATCCTTCTTATGAATTTCAATTACTGATTATTTTTTAAATTCAAATCCGATTTCGATTTATTCAATGTAATCAATTTAAATCAATCCATTTAATCTAATTAAATTTAAGCTCTTATTAATTAATCAAAAATGTTTAATGATCAATAAATATGAACATACAGTAATTAGAAAATATCCATAATTTCATTAAAATTTATTTTCATAAATGAAGAAATATTTTTAATATTTACTAAAAAAATATACAATAATTTTCTATTGTTAATTTTCACAAATATTCAATAGATAATTGTTTTTCTTGACTTATCTCTTTGAAATGAACATTATTGTTTTTTTTTCTATAATAAAATCATTTTAATCACAGAAATGAGAAAGATTTTCTAATAAACAATTTTTAATGGTGTTTACAATTTATTCAACTGATTGACAATAAGTATGTGCATTTAAAATATCTTGAAATTAAGCACCATTGTTAAAATACTATTCCATTTTATATACGATGGCCTAAATGAGACTGAAGAATAGTGAAGAATTATAAATAGTAAAAAAATAAATATATATCTAAATCATTGTTTCCTTTCGGACACCCTATATATATATATATATATATATATATATATATATATATATATATATATATATATATATATAAACATACACCCGTAGCTCAATTTACGCGGGACTTTTTTTACGCAAGATTTTTTTACGCGGAAAATTATACCTCTATTTACGCGAGTTTTTTTTACGCGGTATTGATTTATGCAGCATTTTTTATACGCGATTAGATAGATTTAATTTTATATAATTTTTCATGAAAATTTTACATATCAGAGTGACGCAAATTCTTACTTGAACGTATAAAAACACGATATAAATATATATAAAAGGTTGATTGTTTTGAATTACAGTAGCAATAGTGACACCGAATAAAATTTATCTACTTTTATTTTCTAAAACGTCATTATTTTTTTGTTAAGCTATGTAAAATAAATATGTGTTTCTACAACTTTACTAGCTTTTATTTCCAATATTTTTTTCTATTGTACTGACAGACTCAATTTACGCGATTTTCATTCGCGTAAAACAAATCCACGTGGAACGGATACTCCGCGTAAATTGAGGGACGGGTGTATATATATATATATATATATATATATATATATATATATATATATATATAGAGAGAGAGAGAGAGAGAGAGAGAGAGAGAATAAATTAATAAATTTGCCACATAAATTAAATTACATATGTGAATATTTTGATTTTCCACAAATGAAAATAAAAGATTTCTATAATTAATTACTGTTCAATTTATTTTCAAATGCATGTTTTGATGATCATATTAAAAACATCAAACAGCTGCATTATAAAATTTCAGATATGCAGACAATATAACACTTGAAAAATAACGATGTATCCATCAAAATGTACATCATCAAATAAAATGAACACAAAATGATTATTGACCATTTTTATAATTGTAATATTTAGATGCATGATTCATTTATGTTAAAATAATTTTTCCTTAATATCAAAATGAACAATTTTATTAAATTTTGTTATACGATTTTTTAATATCTCAGTATTTATAAATATGAAAATATTTTAAAATAATTATTACTATACGAAATAAGATTGTATAAGAAATATGTTTTTAATTCTAGATATACATCTTTTTCTTTCTGTACATTCATATACAGATACATAAACAGATACACAAAATATTCATAAATTTTAATAAAAAAAAATATTATTTACGACGTTTATATCGACTACACAATTTCATTTTACATGTCTGAAGAATTAACTAACATAACAAATTCTCATCGATCTCGAAATATTTTATTGTCAACGATAAACTCTCAAGATCTAGGATTAAGTAATTTACGGCCACTTCAGCATCAATCTCCAACGATCATCTCTACATACACACAACGAACAGAGACTCGGTTGTCATAGATTTACGATTATTATCGATTTCCTATTTCGACATGTGTTTTCTGTTCATTCCTTTTCTTTAACCATCAGCCTGTCTATCTGGTAGTCTAAATGTACAAGTGGTTGTATTTCAACTACTTAAATATCATCCGTGGGATTTATTACACGGTTTCACTTTCATATCGGTAAAAGGACGGATCTCCGTGTGTTACATCCGTAGATAAAGATCCAGAAGAACCTGCTGTGCAGGTTCAGTAACGATCATCCGGAACGATCGGTCGGCCGGAACGATCAATCTCGTATTTAACAGCCAAACATGTTTTTGAGTTTTGTGATTGGCGATAAGATCAATCGATAGGATGGAAAGTGACACGGGGTTTTCTGTCACCGACCATTAATAAATGAACGAACGGAACGATGCATTGATATTTCGACTCTTTTGAACATATAAGAAGTATATGTATTTTGTAAAAAAAGAAGATATACAAATAGTTGTTGTTGCTGACACTGCAAATCTGTTATATACGTTGTATTAACATTGATATCTGGCAAGAAAGAAGAAACATCGGTAGCTGTTGCTGTACAGAGATCCATCTGACGGAACGACACGAGGGGGTGAACCGGCGTCCCGACAGTATTGTACAGAAGTCGCGCGATGCGTCTTTGTGTCTGGCGATAAGCTAACAGACTACGTGACGAAATGTCTGCGGTGAGTGAAACAAGAAGTGGAATTCATGGAATCCTCTTTTGACGGTTATTGGATGGATAATACACATCGGAGGATATACATTTTTCGAAACGTCGCGTGTGAGTATATATGTACGTGTGCCGTTTCGCAGATCTTCCACCGGATAGAGTACGAAACGATGATGAAAAATACATATGGGGGAGAGTTTGTGCGCGAGTTAGCATTTTTAGATGACGTTGCATTCAAAGAAACGAAAGTCAATTTCTGTATTGGATTCTTGAACAATTGTATGTCTTCGTTCTGTTTTTTTTTTCTAAATGAAAATCAGTTACGATATATTTACAAATTATCATCATCATATCAGCCTGCAGCTGAACGAAAGCTTTATTGAATGTTATCATTAATTGGTACTTGGCCATATTCACCACAATGACCAAGCAAATAATAAAATTCTATAAAAATTTTCGAATTCGAAAAAGTAAATAAAAATATTAATAATGCTATTCTCCGCACAATATATTCAAATCATTAATAATGTTATATTTACTTTATTCACTAAAATTACAAAATTGTTATCTAAAAGGAGCACCAATCATATTTCATAAAATTGCTTATACGCTTTTTACTTATTTTCGTTCCAATTAGATTTTCCATTTCTTTTCTCAAATCTATTTTTAATATATGAATATTTAAACATTCCATTTCTTTTCCTTAAAAACCAGTCAATACTAGAATATTTATTGATTAATTTTCTTAACTTATCCAATATTTTGTATTTTTTGTGTAAATATTCCGTAATTTAATCTAAATTACAGAATACACAACTTAATCAACTTTTTCAGATCATTACACAATACACAGTAACTTTTTCCAACATTAATTTAATTAAAATATACTAAAAATAGTTTTATGAATCGACTAAATTAAAATTAACCACTAACCATATTTCCACTGCGTGACTGTTACAATATTAAATTATTACTGAATCGAAATTATCATGTCGCCGACAGTGACAGAATACAGTATGACACGTTCATCACCTCACTATAAAAGAAATCCACCGCTGATAATTTCAAGTTCGCCTGCTAACATACAATTAGGCTTTCAAGCTGTCAGTTGTGGGACTTGAACTCCATCCAAACGGACATGATTGTACAATAACTATTGGATACGTGCGGTTTATTCAAAAATATTTTTTTTATATACACTTTCATTAATGATGATAGAACGGTTTTTATTTTAAATAAATATTTTGAAAAATAACTCTGATACACACACACATATATAATTATATATATAAAGAGAAAGAGAGAGGTATATAATAGATGATGTTATAAAATACAATGCAAAATTTGCAGCTGTTTCTGTGTTAAAAAAATTTATAAAATTAACTAGAAATCAAATTATGCAATACCTAATTTCCAATGTATCAATATAAGAAGATCCATACTAGATATATTAAGCATAATAATCGATTAGAAAAATATATTTCATAATTTTCTTAAAAATTCATAATACGCGATTTTTTGACAAAATCTTATTTGTAAAAATTATTGAAAAAAATCACTGAACTTAAGACCTAAGAATTTTACACAAAACCACAGATTAAATAAACATATAAATGCAAGATATCAATAAATTATAGTAATATGTAAAAATGTGCTTATATAAATAAATACAGACTGTTTACAAAGTAACAGAATAGAATCCATAGCTTTCACATACAACAAAAGTTTATATAAAACTGAAAGAAATACAAAATAAGTAATCTTTATATTTAGGTTTCAACCTGTTTATTCTATGAGTACATGAATAGATGAGTTATAATTAAATCTATTTATTGAGAATATTGAATAATGAAGTAAAAAAAAATACTCGCATTTATTTTTTTGAAAAAAAAAACATTTAGTCAAATATAGAAAAGAAAATCTATTGAAATATATTTCAGTAAAGAGATATTCACACATTTAACAAACTGTTTGAAGTGTACAAAAGTCTTTATTCAGACAAAGAAAAATTATACAATGACAAACGCTGTAGTTGATTCTGTATTAAAAATAGATACAAGTGAGTGAAATCATTTAAACTAAGAAAAACAGAAATATCCATATGGAAAAAACATTGTGCCTGAATTGTTACATTCTACATTTATTCATTATTCACCATTTAT
The DNA here is from genome assembly GCA_029203775.1 of Neoneuromus ignobilis. NCBI lineage: Eukaryota > Metazoa > Arthropoda > Insecta > Megaloptera > Corydalidae > Neoneuromus > Neoneuromus ignobilis. The sequence continues at coordinate 25,262,080 of CP092091.1, read as the reverse complement.
CCATTATATTTTTTCGACTAATAAAAATTAATACATTTGAATATCAATTTTATTTATTTGACTTAACATCAGATGACCTTTTATATGAAATTTTTACATATAAAATTAAAATCTGTACTGAAGATAAATATTTCAAAATTAAAATAAATTTAAAACAAAAAACATAGATAATGAGTTGGACAAAAGAGATTTTAAAAAAGCTTTCAATAATGGAAATATTGATTTATTAATTGGTAAAAAAATTGTAATTAATTTATATATTTTTAAAAAAAATTGTATTATTAGAAGTCAATGATTAATTTATGTTTAAATAATTTTTCCATAATAAAAAAATAAATAATATACTATATTTTCTGCATATATTTATATTTTTATATATATTTAGTTTTATATATTTTTATAAAAAATACAGAAAAACTCCGAACTGCAAAAATTATTAGCAATGACATTTTTAAAGATGTTTTCCATTTTAAACTTTACACATTATAAATGTATATCAATTATTAAGCATAATTGTCATATAATTCCAGTTCGTTTAACTTAATATCCTCGGTGTGTACATTGGGGTGCACTCGCAGGACTAATTAATCCTTTAAGAAAGTCACGAATTTAATTAACTGAGAACTGGTGTGGATCTTTCAATGTACATGTACATTTTTTACGGGCTAGAAACGATCCGAGATCACTGACGAAACGTACGCATCGGCAATCCACTCGGTCGCGGAATATTTCATCTTACTAGCGAAGACGAAACTGGCGTGTCGGGTTCGTTGGACGAATAAGATACTCGAAGAACGTTATTACAAGACCTAGTAATTAAGTTTCGCTTAATTCTCCAATCTTCGGAAGACATTTGGCGAGGACTATTGTTGGCTGTACGAGGATATCGTTTGCGGTATTAAACTTTTCGCTTTCACTGTCGTCAGATTGCGGTTCAGTGTCTTTTGTGTTTCGCACGGTTCGCTTGGCGCCTGTTTTTCTTTTGTTTTTGTGTGCGTGTACATAAATGTGTGTGTGTATGTTTTTTTCCAGCGTATCTCTCCTAATGGGCTGAGATTTTTTTGTAGATTAGTCTACATATCAATTTGTAACATTTTATAACATCAAACTTTAAATACTCTTGTTCTTTGTACATTATTTTGTTAAATATATAGATTTGATGAATATTTCACATTCAACCAAAATATACCTTCTAAGTATTTACCTATCAATAAACTGTAGTAATTGAAAAATAAAATAAAATTATAATTGTAATTCATAATAAATACTTTATACAAATTCTTATCGTAAAAAATACCTTTATAATAAAGAAATAATACAATTATTAAACTTTAATTTCTTGTTGAAAATTGAAATTCGATCGATTTTCAAATATAAAAATTATTAAATCTGTTTTCAAATATTAAAAATATAATAAATAAATAATGTTAAAAAATATATCTACAAAATACAGCAATTCTTATTTTAAGTATTTTCTGATGAATATTTTACTCAAATTAGTTCTATGCTAAAAATTAACGATAAATATTTTTGCAAAGAAAATAAAATTTCAACCTTCATCCATTGTATTTTAAATTGTTCACTCTATCA
>CP092091.1:24932990-25255490 GCA_029203775.1 Neoneuromus ignobilis | reverse complement strand
ATAACGCCCATAAAGCATAAATACCTACTTGAAATGGAAGTGAAAACGTGGAACCACGATATGAAAAACCATTCCATCAAACGACATGTATAATGGTACAGAGCCATACTGTGAAGCATTAAATCGCTTTTTGATGTATTGTTAAATGGAGCTGCACAAAGCAAAGCCTAAAAGGATTGAAAACTAATGCGGTTTAAGTAGGTAAAATCATACGAATGAAACGCGCGCCGTTCGCTAAATGGGCCCGTATGTAACATTTCCGTCATAAATATACAAACGGTTTTTATACAATTTTTTTTATTATTATTTCACCTTCTCACTCGCATCGTTTTCTGTCTCGGTATATTGGAATACGTTCTTGTACTTTTTCATTTTATTCAACGAATTACCTAAAATAATGTTCATTATTTTTATTTTGACATTAACACAAAAGTGTGGTTATGATATTATTTTTTAAATGCATTGTATAAAATTTATAGCACAGAGTTTGAATAAGCATTAGATGTGCAATATAAACAATAAGTATAACATACGTTAACATTTTAAGTTGCAATAAAAAATATTTGGATCTTAATTTTACATTTTAACTGAATAATGATTCAAATTCAAGACAGATAAATAGTAAACAAGTAAGTTCAAAACTCAGACTTAAACTCTATTGTATATAAACCAGGGTTGAGATTTTGCATCTATGCAAAATAGATCACTTTTTATCTTTATCATAGACATATATATTATCATATATGCATATATATATATATATATATATATATATATATATATATATATATATATATATATATATATATATATATATATATATATATATATATATATATATATATATATATGAACCATAATGCAAAAATGTTAAAATGTATAAAAAAATCCAATATGACCACTGCGTTCGAAGCACAGTCGAGTGTGACTCGAACACATCAGTCATATTGAATTTTTTTTGATAGATCTAATATATTTACATTTTGTTCTATTTTATATTTCATATATATATATATATATATATATATATATATATATATGTGTGTGTGTGTGTGTGTGTGTGTATGTCTGTGTATATGCGAAAAATATTCATATTTACTGGAAAAAAGCTATATAAATTAGGATGATTAATAACTAACACCAAATTAAAAACAATAAATTAGTATACAACAATAATTGAATTGTAACATTAACTTGAATATAGGCAAAAATAAATCTTCAGCAAAATATAAAAAAATTATTAATGATGGGGACAAAAATATATAGTAATTTTACTTTCATGATAATTGAAAATTAAACTATCATAATTTTGAAAGTAAATAAAATCATAATAAGATATATTAATTTAAAACTATTAGAATAATATATATTAACTTATGCAGAGAAGAAATTGTTTTTATATAAGTTTAGGGATATAATAAAGAGACTAAAATATAAAAAAAATAAAGTTAAATAATAATATTCCGAAAATATTTTTCAAGTGCAGAATCGCTATATTTAAAAGACGTTAAATAACTATCAAAGAATAACGAATAAAAGAAAATTACCTTTTCTTAAATGACAATTCTTAACCCTGGGTGTACAATAGGGTGTAAGTTAGAGAATTAAGCTGGTTATTCTAATAGTTACTTACCATTTATCTCTCTTGTAATTTTCGATTTATTTCAAATCACTATTTACTTGAAATACAAAATTGAGATCTAAACAAATTTTAAAACTGTCTACGATGTGATTCCTATAAAAGATACTCAAAAGAAGACATCTAACTATAATTCTCTCTCAACATAAAAATAATATATATTATTTTAGACAATTCTTCAAAGAAATAAGAAACTACAGGAACTTATTACAGTATTTAACAAATTATAATAATACGGAGGAAGGATCTAAAATAAAAATTCTTGAAAAAGTACACAAAAAAATTTTGTAGAGAGAAATTTATGACTGTCATAGTAATTTCATGATAAATTATTTTTCTCATTATATATATATATATATATATATATATATATATATATATATATAATTGGTCTTACAGTTGAATTTCGTAACAGTGTGAAAAATACAACGTCCAAAATAAAAATCGAGCAATTTATTTAATAAGTTCCCACGCAATAATCCGGCGCATGTAATTTTCTAAAAAGAATAAAAAGAACTAATTAAGATTAATAGAATGACCTGAAACGATCCCGACGTAAACTAATCTACCGTCTAATTATTTCCGACCGGATTAAATAAAAGTAAACAGCTCTGAGGTGTACGAAAACGTGTGAATGATATTAGTCATGACTAATATATCCTGTTTATGATGCCGTGAACGTACTGCCGAAGACGATTCGCCAGTCATCCATTAATCCGACATCCACTTACACACACTCACACACTTATATATATATATATATATATATCAGGAGTCGAGCCACGTCAGTCGGTACCCTACCGAACCGACGATCTTGCGGAGTCAGCGATGGCAATTTTACACACACACAAACATAGCTACGTAGGATGACCGCGCCGCTCCAACACTTAATGAATGTCCGAAGCGTCATCACAGCGTGCGTTCTGTTTAACTGTCACCAGGGGGGCCTTTCAGTACGATTGTTTTTGTGTTTTTGCCCTCCGTCCAACTTTTCCGCTTTGTGCTAGTTTTTCATGCCATCGTTCACGTTGTACAGTAACAAGAGAAATTGATAAGTTCGTCGTAACTTTCTTGATGCGGTCGTTGTTTTTTCTCTATAAATAGATATATGTATGGGGATGGAGTTTTTTTTTTGACAACCGACATATGTCAACAATCAATATCTCTCTTATGTTTATTTAAATAGTATTTTCATGTGACGCATAAGATTATAAAAGTATGATGACAAATAATTGAAAATATACTGATGTACATTCCTATTTAAGTATATAATATTATTGAATATTAAAATATGATTATGATTTTATGAACAATCAACATTTTATGATGTATTCTTATCTTAACTCCATATAAATTTAGCAAGAAAAAGTCAATTTCTTTTTCCAATAAAAATATAGATACTACATTCTATTAATATAAAACGTTTATGCGATTATTCTTGTATATACAAATAAAAGAAAGATATTTAACAAATCCCATGTTAAAAAAATATTAAAGTGTTATACTCTCATTTACTTTTATTGAATGAATTTAATTAATGTTCGAATTTAATTTCCGAAAGTAAAGTCAATAAAATCCATGTAAAAAAAATCGTAACCACAAACAAAAATCTTAATAATTCGTACCGATAACAAATTACATTCGAAATCCTCTTAAGTAAATTGAACATTAGCATCGCCGAAGATTTAAGTCACGCGTTCGATCCGCACTCTTTTCCATATCTATTACACTGATGAGACGAGACTGGTTCGCCTTAAAGGTTGTGCTGTTCAATCGAGAACTCGTTTTAATTCGACATCAAACGCACGATGTACAAATGTTTGACGCCATCGTATCTACTGGAATGAAAATAGTGCCGACGAAAACGGCTTCTTGTCGATGTCATTCAATCCTTTGACGACGAAAAGAGTCCGCTGTTATGAAGGGATTGCTCCGCGAATCGACCAGTCGTTTAACATAATGTTTGAAGTGTTTGACGTTTTTATACACACACATATATATTTGTGTGTGTGTATGTATATCTATCTAATATTTGAAAAGAAATAAACGAATGTTTTATATAATGAAACAACCGTTTCGTATTAAAAAGGATTTAAGAAATTCGAGTTTATATCTTTAGTACTTTTATGTCTAAGTACTTTGGGGAATGACAAAGCACAAAATTATTTTCAATAAAAGAGTGTATCTTTTACTTCACTTGAAATTTGAATAAGTGTGTTTGTACATATATATATATATATATATATATATATATAATTCAGTCAATGGATCAACAATATTAAATGCATTGAAATGTTAATGAATTGAACAAACGTACATTGAACTTTTATGAAATATTTATAGAAATATGACATCCTCTATACAAGTACAAAAGAAACAGGGTAATTTTAAATTATGGAAAAAGTGAGACAGAATGATACAAATTGTCAAAACTATAGTGGAATAAAAAATACTTAAGACACCAGAGTGGGAATTTAAAAGATTAAATATTAATTATGAGATATTTATTTATTTAAGATTTTCTTGACATTACTTTTTTCTCAAAAAGTAAAGGTGAGTAAAAATTAAAATAATTAGACAAAACAAATCAAAAAAATTATTTATAATAAACTTCAGCAGCAAAAGTAACGTACAATGAATTTTCAGATCAAAAAAAAAAAAAAAAAATGTAGTAGAAGAATGAATTGAAGCTTTGTGCATCTACAAAAACTCAATAGTACTAAATGAATATATTTAAAGATGAAATGTGTATGAAAATAAAAATATTTTAGCTCAACTTGAAACAAATTGTGATATTATGAAAATCAAACATTCGTTTATGTTTAAAGGAAACAATTTTTGATTAATGCATTCTACCTGTTCTCACTTTTGGTAATGAAACACGGGTATTAAATGTCAGAATAATTTGATTTCAGACAAAAATACATATTTTAGAATAAAGACAAAAAGAGAAATAAATAGATCAAATATACAAAAGTTGCGGACGTTATATTAAAAGTGACAAGTTTAAAATAAAAATGAGAAAGAAATACGAAAGAAATGGTGAAATAAGAAGAGAAGTCCATCGATTAAAAGAAGAAATTATTGATTGGGAACTCAGAAAAAGACTCCAAAGATATTGTAGATAGATGTGATACATAAATAAGACAATTTATTGGATTTGGAACAGAAAAGAAAAGCTGGATCACTCGAAGTAAAAAAATTCTTCATTAAGCAATGGATAGAAAGAAACTGTGTGTGTGTTAAATTATATACTGAAAACAGTTATTCTTTTCAAGTACAAACAGTATTTATTACAAATTTTTCATTAATATATTTGCATATTATAAACTGATTAATTCATTTAATCTTTGCTGTAAAACGAAATTAAATGTTTTTTTAATAAATTTTTAATTCCTACAAGCCACTTTTGTTTATCATCTTACAATGACTAGTTCAATTGATTTTCATATTTAGATAGATTTGATGATATTTAAGTATTATTAAATTTAACTTAAAATATTAATAATCTAAACTAATTAAAAATGACTTTAATGAATTATAGACACACGAAAGAAGAGTTATTACATTAGTGAATTGACAAGAATGAAAAAAAAAATTTTGGCACATACAAATTTCGTTATAAAAATAGTAAGTCTAATTACATAACTTCACTTACTACTTAATTGTAAAAAAAATAAATGTAGAAAAAATCTACTTTTTTCAAAAAAAATTTTTAAAATTTGTTGATAATTCTAGATTTATATATTATAAAAAACTATTCGTTCTGTCACTGATAAAATACATATAAAATCTTAAAACAATTGATTATTTTTTCCTTTCTTGTTGACAAATTTAATTTGCTTAAAAAAAGTCGTTTCATCCAACTGTTGAACTCGTAAACTCATTGAAACTGACAGACTAACTGTCGCTCCGGTTCATCTACCCGAGAGTATTTCTTCTAACAAACGTCGAGCAAGCCGACCGACCAGCTGATTATTTGGAATTCATTAACGCTAGTGATTATCACTCATGTGTATTCGAGAATCACGACCAAGTACATGCATAAATACGATTGTACGTATAAACGTATGTATGTGCATCGAGTGTGAGTTTCAGACAACGGATCTGTACGGGCGGTGCCTTATGCCGTGACTAAATGATGTACCATTAATCTGGCGTTTATCTTCAAAGCAGAGACAGGGTAATTAATAAAATCCAAGATAACTGTCATTCAATTAGCTTGTGTTTTGTGTGGTCCGCGCATAATCATGACTCCATTGTGTGATTAATGAGACCGGGACTGGAGCGTAGACGAAGTTTATGGTCGCCGTATGAATTCACGTCCGTCGCGGACGAACATCGAATGTTGGCGACGGGGAAACGACAAACGACAATGACAGACGAGACGCTGTCGAGCCTTAAATACGCATTATAATTGTCTTTATCAATTTTACATCTATATTAAAATGTGCTGTCTGTTTTGTATTTGGCAAACGTCGACTTTGTTCTTCGGTTTCTACTAAATGATTTGCACTCGTATTTTCAACGAAGACAAAAATACACACACACACACATAAGAAAAAAATAAGAATATATATACAAATGAAAACAAAATATTAAAAAAATATATATTGATGTAAAGAGAAGAAATAAAATAAGCAATATAAAAAGAGAATATTAACTTGAAAGATGAATAAATTGAAAAAAGAACAGAAAATAAAATAACTGCTAAGATAATTACTTTTCAGATTATATCAATAATTTCAATTCACTATTATTATAATAACCTGGTTAATAAAAACATATTATAATGATAGCAGCTTCAGTATAGATGTAAAATGCTATAAGCAATAAAGACTCAGAAGATATTTCAGTGTTTATAAAAAAAACTATTTGATAAAATATAATATAAAACAAAAATTAAGATTCAAAAGACAATAACCAAACATATATATATATATACATACATATATATATATATATATATATATATATATATATATATATATATACATCCATACACACACACATTCATAGTAAGTTTATCTTTATATATTTCAATAGGGTATTTTTAATAAAAATATCAAAACTGACAGCTAGAGGCAGAAATGTTTGAATTTTTTTCAAGGTTATTTTGACATTTCAACTCAGTATAGTTTGGTAAATTATCATAGAACGTTTAACACTCCAAAAACGTTTATAAATTGTAAAAACTTCAATAAATTTATTGAAAAAAAAGTTTAACGAATCCATTAATTTACGAAATGGACTCATCAACTGACTACCAACATCATGTAATTTAACTCCATTGGATTATTTTCTATGGGGTTAAGTGAAATCATTGGTTTATGCTGATAAACCACAAACAACAGAAACATTAAAAATAAACATTGAATGTGTAATTCATGAAATTGGGTTACAATTATGTGAAAGAGTGACTAAATCAAGCAAAGTCGTGGTGATCATATAAGTGAAATTGTTTTTCATCATTAATACCATAGAATATTCTTAAAAATAAAAAAAATAACTAATTAATTAAATACTTTTTATTTTATTTCTATTTAAACTTTTGAAGTGTTTATTGAAAAATTTTATATTATAAAATATATAATTTTATTTAAAACATTGGATGTTATTAGTACTTTTTACATTTAATTATTTTGTCTATAAATAAAATCAAAAACATGAACGGACATACATAAAATATCTACTGAATTATGATTTATATTCGACCTCGACATATGAGAAGCGACACTGAACGGTTTAACTGGTGCGCGGACGACGGTGATTGACAAACGACAGTTTAATGGCGACATTTACTACGCACTGAAATGGACATTAAACGGAAAGGACATCGGCGCACCGGCATAACCGTATCGCCGCGAACTTACTGAAACTCTGTATTAACAAATCATAAAAAAACTTTTTCAATACAAGTATGAAAAATGTCAAGCGAAATACCAACGAATCGTGTCTTTCGCGTGGAAATGATTTTTACGATGAAGAAAATATTGCGAATGGATATAAAAATCATTATTTTTATTTCGGTATTGATTTCAATCAAAAGGGAAATATTTTTATGAAAGAAACAATTATAATCATCTGTAGTGGTGGATAAATCATAGTTCGTTTGGAGAAAAAAGAACGAATGCTACTGAAATGTATTTTAGTAGCACATTAATGTCCATAAATGTTTGATTCATTAGCAATGAAAAAAAGTTATATAACAACAAAGACTTGGAAATACAACTTCAATCAAATTTCGTTAACAATAATATTTAAAAAGTATACTTTATAAATGATTACGATTTTTGTCGTTGAGTATGTAGCTAAATTCATAAAAGAAAAATGTCAATATTTTGCCTTAAGATGAAAATTTGGTAAATATAGATATTTTACTAAACATTTTAAAAATAGAACTGTTACAAGGATTTAAAAGTTTAAGTTTTTTGTTCATTTAAAGAAAAAGATGAACAATCAGTACAGATTAAAAAAAAATTCAACTTCACCCAGAAGTTTGGAAACAATTTTTAAACGATACAAATTTTATTTTAAATTCCTTCCTCATCAAAAAGTTATATTTTTACAATTTTTAAAAATAAAGCATTGATATCGTTCTTTGGCGTGTAAATTCATTAACCAAAAATTTCATTAAAAAAATAATAAAAATAAAATCACCACTAAATTTTATTATCATCAATCGGGATTTTCTTTAACAATTTATTTTTGTTTATCAAAACTTGTAATTAACAAGAAAATGTTAAAACAATTATATTATTTATTATATTTTGCTAATTCCATTACTAAAATATTTTTTAAAAAAAACAATTAATTTTAAGTATAAACTAAAAAACGAGAAATTTATTACAAAGAATGAAAAAAAGTATACCATTTATCCAAAACTTTCTAAAATATTTTCTATAAGAAAAGCTAAAAAGAACACGAAGGATAATAATTGTAAATTTGTATTATAATCATAATTGTAGATTTGTACTGAAACTCTTTAGTACATTTTTGGACACGAATCACCTTAGCAAAAGTTATATTTTTTATGGAAGTATTTACTTATTTCAATTATAATTTTATTGTCGAAGCACATGTACAAAATTTCTGAAATTTGAGAATTTTTTATTTACATATATAATTCGAGCTTGTTGAAAAAAGGTATTATTTTCAAAAAACATATTTTCACCTTTTTTCTTTATATATATATATATATATATAGAAAAATAATAAAATATATAGAAAAATAATATATATATCTATATATATATATATATATATATTATTTTTAAGAATATTCTATGGCATTAACGATGGAACACAATTTCGCTCATATGATCACCTGATTTCACTTGACATAGTGCATTCGTTTAGTTCAATTTTTAGTCGTTCTTTCACATAATTGTGGTCTAATTTCAGGAATTGCACGTTCAATGTTCATTTTTAATGCTTCTGTTGTTCGTGGTTTATCAGCATAAACTAATGATTTCACATAATCCTGCAGAAAATAATCCCATAGAGTTAGATACCATGATATTGGTAGCCAATTGATGGGTTTATTTCGTGAAATAATGGACTCATTAAACTTTTGTTCCAATAAGTCTATTTAATTTTTTTTCAATTTCTAAGCGTTGTTGAAATGTTAAATGTTCCATGATAATTTATCAAACTATACTGAGTTGAAATGATAAAATGAGCTTAAAAAATTTCAAACACGGCTGTCACCAGCTCTTAAAGTTCTGACATTCTTATTGGAAAACCCTATATATCATGAAAATTCAAAAAATTCTACGTCAACTTTCGATAGTACATCGACATCTTACCATCGGCCGTCACGTGACCGTTAGAAATAATCGTACATAGAAAAAAGCAGGGGACTGGTTAGATAAAAATCAGCGTTGGTTCTTGGCCCGTCGTCGCCGTCGAAACGAATCGATAAAACCGGGGGCCGAACGACAATCGTCATAAGTTCACGTAAATGAATTCCATTTCATTGTGACGGCGCTGTCCGACCCCTCTTGACGACGACGACGACGACACACCGAATAAAACCGTGCCTGGCACGTGTGCATAATCAATATGTAAGGCGCCAACAACACTAATGTAATTGTCAACTGACCCTTGGACGCGCACGGCGGACCCTCGACTAAATTATTCAAAGCCATCTCGGATTCCAATTTGTAAATTGACCAGCGGTGCTTGACCGTGGCCGCACTGGCATTACATCTTCTTACCCTCCGTACGTACACACACAAACACATAATCATACACACGTACATACGCATACCTCTAGTATTGCTCGTACCTCGGTCGGTGAATCATAACAATCAATCATAATGACTAGCTGGCATAATTATTAATTACCTACAGTGTAATAATATTAAGTTTCCCTCGTCTGTCGAAGAAAATCGGTAATGTTTTTTTTAAAAGCAACGGTGTAAATGTAGGTTAAAAGGTGCCTCATTAATTAATGCGCAGATGAACTCGAGTGGCTCCTCTTAGCCACACACACATACCATCTACGTCTCGTACATTCAGATGAGTTCGAAAGTATATACGTCAGATCATTTGTCTTCTATTCAGATTTTAATCGTTTTAATATCGGTTAGGTTTTTTTCAGCACAGAGAAGATTAAAATTAATATTGAGTAAAAAAGAACTGTTATCACCTTTTTTTATTCTATGAATTATGCATCTATCATATAAATTAATGATAATAATACAATTATTAAAATATAATAAAAATATTTCAAATTATATATTACATAAATTCATATGCTATATTTAAAATAAAATAGTTAGTTCTTAGAATTTTGTAAATAAAATAAACATCAACAAAAATATTTTATACATGAAATCGTCAAAGATGTTACAAATAATAGAAGAATTAAAACAGGAAAAAACTTAAAAAATATTATCTAAAACAGACGCGTACACGACAAACTGTACAAAAAAAATGGAGGGTGAGCGGACATCCAAAGACTAAATAAAATATAAATTCGGAAAAAAGAATAATGAGGTCAACGAGACTGTAAAACGGCAGCGCATTTAATTAAAATGATATTTTGAAATATGAAAGCGTGTAGGACGCAAGAAGAAATGTTCTTTATACGACGAAATGACCTCTGATGAATTCATTAAGCAAAGTGGCGATTTCCTGTTGTGATCGCGCCCGACATAAACGTATTTGCGTGTCCTTATATGCATTAATTGGTCGATGGCCGCATAGTGAATCATGAATAATCGATACCGATTTTGGCATTTCATCTCGATGGAATCGTTGTCCCTTTATAGAAACAAGCGGTTTCATGTTTACATATATGCATTTAATATATATGCATATGCTTATACATATATATATATATATATATATATATATATATATATATATATATATATATATATATAAAATACACATTGGTAACATACACTTCAAATTTAAAATGGATATAAAATAAATAACATTTGTATATATGAACTTAATATAAATTTTTTTCTTGAAAACATTTTTTAAGTTTATAATTTATGATTGAAATATATTATAATCAGATAATATGCCTAATTAATACAAAATATACAAAAAATATTTAACTTTAATCATTTATTATGATGTTGAAATAACTTTTTTTGTAAAAAAAAAATATGCATTTATTATTCTCTAAATTAAATTCGATAAACATTAATCTTATTCAATAAAAATCTTATAGACAGTAATAGAATTTTTGTAATAAAACATACACAATGTATAAATAACTAAAGTTCAGTTTTAAAAAGATATAATTTTTATTTGATACAAATCCATTTTTAAGGTTATAACTCATTCAAATTCTCTTACTCTTCAACTCGCGGTCAATTTGTTCACATTTCATACACATATAAACTAATATAGAAAAGAAAAATATTTTAAACGTTACGGAAAGTCGTATAAAAATTGACTAAGCCAGTGACCCGTTCGAAACGTAAAAGCGGAAAATTGTAAATTTTACGGCCGAGCTACGAAGTTATTACACTACACCCAACGGCGCATGTACTTATTTCTACGAATAATGATACACGTACCATACGACATTTCACATCGCACATATCACGAATTTTATGGCTCAGACAACAGACGTCGTCGTAAACAATTTATATATATATATATATATATATATATATATATATATATATATATATATATGTATATATGTATGAATGTATATGGTGGTATATATGCGCTAATATCACCTACCACATCGTCGATAAGTACCATCTGCAAACCTTCGAAATTTTATCATAAATAGTTTCGAAATGACTTAGTGGTGTTTATACGTTCATTGTTCAATGTAAATACGTTGATAACACTCAATATTCGATTGTCGGTGTTGAAAATTTGCATTGTACATTCAGAACACATACACACAGTTTTATACACACGGCCAATCAACTTTATTTATATAGCCATGTAAATAGCTTGTATCGTAAAACAATAAGATGATGTACTGTAAATTTAATAATCGTTTATGACACTTTTAAAAGTCGAAGTGCACATAATACACTTTATTTTTTAACAATTATTTTCTCCGAAAAAAATGAACTAAAAATATATATCAGAAATTACTTACTTAAAAAAAACTGTGAATTTTGAAAATAAAAATAAAAAATTGAAAAATACACAATTTGATTACACACATATATAATACATACACACTCATATATATATATATATATATATATATATATATATATATATATATATAATAAAATAGATAATCAAGATCGAAACGCAAGAATATAATCTCTCTACGAAAAGTAATTGACTCAATAAATCCATTCTCAAAACCAAACCAATTACCAAGGGCAGAAAATTACATATATATTAAGTTGCGCTACATAAAATTACCGAATTTTACTCATTTAAACTTTGGTTCTTATTGTGATAAATTATATACAGTAAATTACATTAATTGATACAGAACTGTTCAATACTAAGCTAAAATTGCTTTTTATAACTTTCTTATAAACTAATATGAAATTATATTGTAAAATAAGTTCCAAATATTTTATACAATTTTAAAATTAAAAAAAAGACTGTGGATGTTAAAAAACAATTTGGCGTTTATAAAAGTGACCACTAATTAAAAAAAATAGTTAAAACTTATATAAATAAGTTTTAAACTAAATTTCAATTTGCTATAAAAAAATTATTGGATGCTCTAATGCAGGAGTCGGCAAAAAGCGGCTCGCGAGCCGCATGCGGCTCTTTGGCCATTTGAATGCGGCTCTTCCACAAATAATGACTATGTGCATTAAATATGCTTTTAAATTTCGCAACTATGTACAAAAAAAAAAAAAAAAGCGGAAGGGAGATACTTGCCAACCTAATATGTGCCATGTAATATTATAATAATAAATAATACTTTTTATCAATAAACAAGATTATTGTTAATTATGATAGATATCTAGTTTTTTTTTATTCAGTGTTTTAAGTCAAAAACCCGATTATTCAAAGTTGGTACATTGGGTACACTTTTTGATTGTCAATAATAATAACTAAATATTTAAAAAACCAGGGGCCCGTTTCATAAAACTTACAGTTCCTGTATTACAAGTTCTTTCTTCAAATATCCTATATAAATTTTAAATAAAGAACTTGTAATACAGGAACTGTAGATTTTATGAAACGGCCATTGGTACCTCATTGTCACTTTGTAATGTCACTCTGTTTTGGCGCAAGGATTTCCACAGGAATCATCTTTTCAAACATTATTATTTTACAAATTTGACATTATAGTGGAAAAAAAGCAATCCAGTACATGGAGCGTGTCTAATCCTATCTATCACATAATACTAGTTCTTAGTTTTAATCGACTTCTAAAACAGATATCTTGAAAATTGGGCTCTCAAAAAAAATATTTTTGTACTGCTGACATTTAGTTCTTTTGACTAATAAGTTTGCCGATCACTGCCCTAATGAATATTAACTCAGATGATATTTCAAACTTCTGATAGAGTAATTATAATCACTACTCATTTAGAATTACTGATACTTAATTTGTTTATAAAAGAATCTCATGCCCTCCAACATGAGATTTTATAAAAATATTTCTTGGTCACTAAAACCTCTATATTATTTTATAATACATGGTTCTAATTACGAGTGAGTGAGAATTTGAATGGACATAGAAGACAATGAACAACAAAAGAATTTATTAAAAAAATAATCAAATTGACAAAATTATTTAAAATGCTATGACAAAATAAAACAGGTTTTGTAATCAAATGATTCCATTAATTAACATAAAACTTATATTTCATTAAATCACATATTAAGACGATTATAGTCAAGCATTTTGGTTGATTTCATTTTCATTAAACTAAATCACTATCTTAAATATAACAAGTTTTTAATTAAAATATCCAGTCAAGATTATTATTCATTTTTTAATCAGCTTATGTACATTTCTGTAACGATATCATTATACTTAAAATGCAGACAGAAAATCTGTCATGTTTAACTAATTAATTCTTCCTTTACAGACGTACAATATTACATATTTATAATTATCTTTATTTAACGCATTTCCAAAACAGACATCTTTCTTATTTTATTTTTGAGACATACACATGTACTATTATTTACTATGTCATACATACAAACTATATATATATATATATATATATATATATATATATATATATATATATATATATATATGTGTGTGTGTGTGTGTGTGTGTATGTATGTATGTATTATACTTGTATTTCCAATTTTATAACAAAATTCACGTCATTCTTCGTAACACCAAATTACCATAAATGTAAAATATATACATATAGGAATATTTACAAAATTCAAATAATTTGTGGCATGAAGTCGATTTACAAAAAAAAATCGGAAAAACGAAAAAATCGATTTCCATTATATAAATATGTACAATGAATTAAAATGTTAATTGCAGATATTTCGAAATATTGCATTAAACCAAACGTTTAATCGGATTTTATATCAATAATCAATCTTCCATATTAAAGGATAATATATAATATTTTTAACTATGTTTTCTTCACTTTTTTCAATAATTTTCAGTCATCTTTTATTTATTATCTTATGACTACATCAGAGTAGAATTTGGTTGTTTTTTTCATTAAAGAAATCTTAAACTGATTTTTAATGACAATTACAGATTAAAATTCTTTGTTATATTTAAAATGACTGAAATAAATAACTAAAAAGCAAAATATTTAGCAAATATAGAAGATAGAATAAATTTCTATCTAACTACAACAATTTTCATCTAAGGATTTACAAACACATGTAGTCTGTTGTCATACTGTAATACAAAACCTTTGAAATTTTCCAGTTTCAAGTGTTCTTTTTGATTTCCACTTTCAACTGATTCAGTTTCTAACAATATTTTTTAAAATCAATTATCTGATTTCTTAGTAACAGATAATAATAGAAAATTCCCTTCCAATATCACTAAACATAAGCTGTTAATTTTTTTTATGCAAGCCTGTTTTTGAGTGAGGTAAGAGGAACTGATCTCAGTCAATCAAAGATCTTTTTCTTTGAAAATTTTTATCAACTATTAATTTTTTATCACATCATTAACACTAAACCTACCGATACTTCATGTATACCTATTCCTACCACAGCGGGGTCAAATGACCCCTCTTTAAAATGTTATATATATTACTATGTATAGCGAAAAATATATCATTTAGCACAATTTGGTACATGAATAAAACAATTTTTTTTAAATAACGATTCAAAATTGTTTATTTATTTATTTATAAAACCTATTTGGCACCTTTTTCGCATTTGCACATGAGAATCCGAATTTGAATTTGTTGACGTTTTCTATATAATTTCTTTTTCTTCCTGTTGCTTATGTTGAAAATCTTCGGCAAGTTCTTCAGCTAATCGGAATAAAAATTGTTGTCTAGAAATTTTTTCGCCGGTTGTTTCTCTGTATAAAACCCACGAGTTGATTCCAGCCAGGTCAAGAATATTGAAGAAAATCTGCGCAGGGCCATCTTTGCGATTTCGATTTCACGGAGTATTTTCTTACTATTTGATCCGTCATGTCTACACCGTATTTAGTATTATTGTAGAATCTGATCGTTTCAGGTGTACGCTTACCGTTTTTTTCGATGCTTATAGATTTATGCTTTGAGCTTAGTAGAAGCACTTTTTTGTGTGGCTTACTTTTGTAAATGGTAAGTGAACAATGACTCGATTTATATAGTTTTGTTGAGAAGCGTGGCATACCATTTTTCGCCTGCTTGGCGAATTTTGGTAGTTTTCTTTTATTTCCGCGGATAGTTCCAATAGTGGTTCTTTTTTCTAGTAATTTTGCAGCTAGTGATGCGCTCGTAAAGAAATTATCTGTAATGACGCTTCTTCCGCATCCTGTGAACGGTTCCAGTAATTTAAGAACAACGAATTCCCCAAGCGGAGATGAAGCTCCTCTATTTTCATCCTTTCCCAAATATGGAAATCCATTTATAATGTATTTGGTGCTGACGTCAGATGCTAGCCAGAATTTGATACCAAACTTATCCGGTGTGTTCGGCATATATTGCGTAAACCTACACCTCTCTTTTGTTGGGAAAAGCTGTTCATCGATAGTTACATGTTCCCCAGGCTTGTAACAATTTTGACTATTCTCGATGAATTTGTACCATACTTCAGAGATTAAATCCAATTTATCTGTTTGTAAACGCTGGCTTCGTTGACTTTTTTATCGCTCGCTTGGAGTAGAGTGAAATTCGCTATTCATTCGTCAGCCAACAACAAATATAACGCAATACAGCAAAATATATGATGGAATAGCAAAAATGTATAATGCAATGGTTTTGTATCACAACCACACATACAAATCTTCATGATATCATATGAATCTTTGCAGGGGTCAAATGACCCCATTGCGGTAGTTAAGGCACATTACATTTATTTCTCGGTAAAAAAAGTAACAAGAGAGGAGTAAATATTGAAAAATGCATTGTATGTAAATTATATTAAAAGTCATAAAGTCAATTAGCGATGTGATAACGCTTTAAGTGAGAAATTTTGAAAAAAAGTTTAAAAAGGGTCATTTGACCCCTCGCGGTAGGTTTAGTGTTAATTACTTCAAAACAATTAGTTTTCGATATATTTCAAAAAATATTTGAACAAATAAATGCAAGTATTTTTTTTCGTTCAGTTAATGCAGTACACTCACACATCGTATCGATTTACATATCTTAATTTTTCAAAATTCCTGATTTTTAAAATACTTTAAAAATCTCAGCAATACTTCTTTAGTAAAACTACCATTGTTGATTTACAAGAGTAATGGTGGCCAAATGGTCACTCACTATCAACCATGAAGAGCCTTTTAACCGTAATATTCCAAAAAAATATATTCAGCTCGAAACTGAAAAAATAATTTTTGGCACATTTTATCCATCAAAGTATTATCTCTTTATATGTACAGTACAATTTTTTTCCTGCGTTTCCATTGAGTTTGATCTTTCCGGAAATAAAAGTGCATTAAATGGAGAAAATTAAACTTCTGGTTTTCTATTACCGAATTCCCGCAATACTTATTTCATTTATCAATTAGAATATATTTTAAAAAAAGGATTGTAAAATAATCAACTAATAAATTGTATATTAGAAATCAAAAATAACAAGTCAACATACTTAGGTTCTAAATTCATGTATTAAAAAATTTAATCGATTTTTTATATCAAGCATTTCGATCTAAGAAAAATCTTTTTTCATCAGTGAAAAAAATATGGTTTTGAATCTGACACAAAAGCTCAAAGCGTATTAAATATTTTTTTTGGTAAATATTCAGATTTTTATTTGTTATTTATTATTGCTTTAAACTTGATTAATTTATGTGATTTTTTTAATAAATATATTAAATCGATATTTAATATGAAAATTTATTCATAACTATATTGAAATGAATATTTCAAAATTACAAATAAAAAAAGATGTATGATTATTTTTTAAAAATATAAATAAATGATTTCTACATTTTTCGTTCGAAAGAAAAATACTTATAATGTATATGCGTTTAGAATGAAGAGACGAGCGACTGTTCCAAACTCATCAACGTCTTTATTCGTTTAATTCCAGTCGAAGCTCGTAACAAACTCTCACAAGAAATCATTTTCTTCACCAGTCGTTCTCACTTTACATCAGTGCCATTACACATTCTTTTTTGTTTCGTACATCGTCCGAACACTTTCCGAGCTCGAAGCGCGCAGACACCGCGAACATCGTTCAGTAATTGCGCCCACGAGCTATATAATTGCGGCGCACAGCAGTTAAGTGCCTTATCGCAATTCCTCTCCACTAGGTCGACGTTATCGTCGGAACACCGCCGCCGTCGTTCCGCCGACAACATTCTGCGACCTATTCGCGCGTTGAACACCTAATCGAAGGACAAAGATACGACTCTCTCTCCGCCGTTTCGGTCCTCTCGCACGACACAACACACAAACAAACAGTGCACACCGTACGTACCCAGTACTTATCTCACGTTATATAAACTCGCTTTAATGCTGTTGTCTGAACGATTTATTATTTTCGAGCGTTTGTCTCCTGTTGCCATCTCTGATTGTTCGTACGCCGAAGACAAATTAGATCTCTCGAACTGTTCTCTCACGACGGACCGAATTGAATGCGTTACGTCGGGCGAACTGAATAGATATATAAGCTGGCTATTATGTACACTTTTTTTCATTCTCTTCTTCATTTTGTAAGAAGGGCGGTGAAGACTCTCTGCACGAGGGTCGTAAGGCGTACATTTTTTTTTAACTATTCGTCGACGAGTGTACAATCGTTTCAAACGTATTTATATCAACGTTGAAAAGAACCACTGAGACATGTCAACCGATGTCAAAATAAAAGAATGGTTGCTTAATACGTGGAGGAATCTATTTAATTTCAATCGAAAAGAAAAATATATCGTCCGAGTGAGAAAGAATATAGGGAACGCATTGTTCAAATTTTTTTGTAAATTCGTAATACACGTTTCCTTTGTAATTTAATAGCGTTTTTATTGTCTTACATACTTTTCAGTGGAAATGAAAGACTCGAGGACAATATTCAAACGTTTATACAGGTTTTCGTCAGGTTTCAGAAACCTTTTTCTTTAATTAAGAACACGCTTTCATCATTTTTCAAATCTGTACAATACAGATATTTTTAACTTTATTGAAATACAAAATGATTTTTAAAACAATGAGACAACAACTGAACGTTCATTTTATTGACAAAAATCAAAATCTTCCATCGTATTTTTTTTTTTAAAAAAATATTAATTCCTCTAATTGAAAATTAATTAAATTATTTTAAATTTATTAATAGATAAATAATAAATATTTTTAATTTAATACCTTTTTATCTCTTGTATTTATTGTTTAATTCATTTTATTTTTCTGAATTTAATTATTTTTTTACTTATACCAAAATTATATTAATAATGTAAATAAATTTGAATTTTCTCCTCAAGGATAATTAAAATGTAATTAATAAAGTACATAATTGTTAAAAAATTGAATATCTTTTTTACTTTCTACTCATTTTTTTTAAATGTGCTTATAATAAACTTCACTATCTCGAAAATAGCCGTAATAACAAGAAAAATGAAAATTTCATATCTATAACTAAATATTAATTAAAAAAATTACATTTCAAGAATTAATATATATGAGACAAGAATTTAAAAATATTTCAAATATTTCAAAAACAAACACGTTTTTATTTCACTCTTACATTCTGAACAATAATTGAAAATTATAAACAAGTCTAAATAAAATATTTTAAGTGATAATATATAAATATAAATTCAAACAAAACCAAATATTTCGTATTTGATCTCATGTTAATCAAATAAACAAACAGTTTCACTAATATTTAAACCGACTGTTAATATTTCAGATTTAATAACGACTTCAAAACAATAATTGTCTCAAAGACGAAAAATGTATAACAGGAAATAAAATTGTTTACAATGAACGCTACAAATATTTTAATTGCATTCCAAACGAACATAAAGAATATTTCACTCGTGTATAAAAAAATACTCGAACGTAAATATTTTCTCTGAATGTTTGTTGTAGTCAGTTTGGATTTCAAAAGACTTTTACGAAATGTCATTTTTATTATTTTCAAACAAATATATATATATATATATATATATATATATATATATATATATATATATATATATAATGGATAACCAATCTAAAAAAAAACTGCTGACAAACACATCAAACAGATGAGAATAACTGTTATATATTGAGTATATTTTTCTGAAAAATCTGCAAGATAATTTCTATATTAAAAATAATAAAATACACCATAAATTTTATATTTCACCGAATTATTTTATTTGAAAACTTAATTCAAATCCGTTTGATTAAAAAAACGATTTCTCAGTTAAAAAATATTTTTATATCTTCATATTATTTCAATCGCATTAAGGATTACAAACTTGTGTAAAAAAATCAATAATAAAATAAATATTTATAGATATTTTTGTAATATGATCGAATTGTTTTCTTGTTTTTTATTAAATGTAGTTTTTATTACTTTTTATGTACTTGTCTTCGGATTCAAATAGAAAAAATAGTTCCAGTAGCCAATATTTCGATATTACTTTTCGCATAAAAAATATATAATACTAGTCTCGATCGAGCTGTAGTTCTTTTAACGACCGGAAAGAAAACATCGTCAGGAAGATATAAATCCAGCATCCCATGTCGAGGAGAATCAATATGAAATACATTTTAAATAATTTACATATAACTAGGGCAGTAGCTTTCAAGTTTGTTTGTTGTACGAAGAGAATATTTTATGGAGGAGATTTATAAGAGAACTATGAGAAGTATTATAAATTATGTAACACACTATATATATATATATATAAATGTGCATCAAAAACATTAACAATTAGAGTAGAATTTGTTAATTTAAATTATATATTTGATACAGTTTAAAATCAAGCACATAATTATTACTAATGCATAAGAAGAAATAAATTAAAAGATTTTGTTAAATTTTAGAAATTTTATATTAATTTTCTTTCTGCCAAAAAAAAATTAAAAACATGGTCCATAATTGAATGATTTTAAAAAATTCAACACAAAAAAATATTTACTTATTAGTGTAGGTAAATAATATAAAAAATACCTGTGCTCACCTGAAACTATTAAATTTCGTTGATTTAATTTTGTGACTATATTTAATTACATAAAAGTCATTTTAAAATAAATAAACCAACCCAATATTTTTTTATATGTTGTATTCAAATACATATGTATGAATGACATACGATTTGAAATGAAAAAAGAACATATTCACATTTAAAATAAAGCCGGAACATCAAAAACGATTCTCAATCATAAAGACAAGGGCCCCGTACGACATCCCCTCGAGCCGTTTCCAACAAGAGAGGCCATTGATCCGCGTGCGTCTGCTGCAGACGCGCCCGACTATGCACTGTCGACATTGTGCTTTCTGTTCCAAAAGTAACAGAACGCATATTCTGACACACAATCATTGTACACAACACACAACCTGTGCACCCACCCGTCCATTCATCCATCTATCCATCCATCCATCCACTCATAGGCTCAAACAATGAATAAACGAGATTGTGTTATTGAGATATGAACTCGAGACAGGCTCGATAATTACAATTATTTCATGTTTACGACTGTGAAGCATTTCTGTTATGCGTTTTGTGGTTGAAATTAGACAATTAGTCATACTCGGTAAGGATTTTTCAATAAGAGCTTGATTTTAAATGAGTTGGTTATTTAAGAATGTCATAACAAAATTGTATAAAAAGAAATTATTGGATTGTTCTGGAATAAATTGAGTTCTATAATAAATTTAAATGAAAAATTTCTAATATGTATATCTTACTGTTTTTATTTTAATATGGAAATACCTAACCACAATTTCTCTTGTATTTTTCAATTACTTTAAATTGTGAAAAAATGATATTTAGAAAAATATATTTTCAATCGATTAAACTATTACAATTTAAAAAGGATTGTTACTATGTTAAAAAATCTCCGTAATATTTATGATATTTTTGACAACAATTTCGTTAAAAAATGTCAAATTTTGTTGGAAAATTTATTCTAGAAATTTTGGTTTTAATAAACAACCTCATTTTGGTAATTTTTTAACAATTGAACAAATAAATTTACTTATAATTTTCTGAAAACATTACTAAAAATTAAAATTTCCAAAAAATCAGTTTGCCATAGAATTATTTTTAATTCTTAACATAAATTCAAAACAGTTTCCAAATTTATTGTTACAAAATCTGGTAAATTATTACACAAAAATTAAATAGAAAAAAATGCCTTCGTCCTCTTTCTCGCATATAATAAAAATAATCGTATTAACGATAACAAGAAACTTTCTTGTCAACAAAAGACATTAGTTTGATTCAGATGAAACAAGTAACAGCATTATATGTTCGTTATCATCACAAAAAATGCAGTATTCTCAATGATAATATTCAGGATGTGATTTAATATATGTTAATAAAACAGAACAAAACGTTTAATACCGAATGATATTATCAACAATTTGATAAATTGGACAAAATATTCAAGGGAAAAATGCACATACATTTACAAATTACCAACAATTACAAATTTATGCTATAATTATTTCCTAATAAAAATTAAAACAATTCAATTACAAAAACTGAAAGAAAATTAACTCCTGATCTAACGCTTTAAAATCAACATTTGTACTCTTTTTCATTGATTTAATTAAAAAAATAAATAAATAAAATATACATAAACGAATTGACAAAATTTATATACAAAAATTATTAAAATTTAAGACTTAAATTTTCAATAACACAATAATAATTGTTTGTTTATATTAATTAATTTTTTTTTGTATTAATTTTATATAAATTAATCACTCAACTTAAAATTATGTATTTAATCAAAATGTTCAATAAACTACTGTTCACTTTATTAGTTGATACACATTTCAATTATCATGCCATAATCATCAAAATAATATCATTGTATAGCAAAACAATATTTTATAAAAGAGACAATGGTTATATTAGGTAAAACAGAATAATAAATGAACTAGATTAGAAAAAATTAATGCAGTAATAAAATAATAACAATGTAAATGGAAAAATGTACATGGAATGGAGGATATCGAATGAAGTTACCAAAACAAACTTACAGAGAAAAGAAATGTAAAAAGACCTAGAAAAAGAATTTTGATATTATACCTAGAAGCAGAAGAAGAAAGAAAAAAATCATAATGAAATGCTCTAGTGATGATGAAATGGCTTTTATACACACACATTATTATAATTTTATTAAATTTCGTAGTATTGAATCAATAACTAACTTATCCAAAAGTGAATACGAACAAAATCTTAAGTAACAACGGAAATTATAAACTGATTAAATAAAATATACTTTTAAAAAAGTGTTAATTTACTTATCACAAAAATAGAATGAAATTATTTTCTCGTGAATCAAATAATATATACGACTGATAATAAAAATAAATCTGTTATTCCATAAAAATAAATTAAACCATTTTTCTACTTAATAGCAATCGTGAGATTGATTCATGAGACACAACAGTAGTCGAGTGATAATCATAATAAAATCCAAAAATATTATTTTTATTTAGTGTGTATATATATATATATATATATATATATATATATATATATATATATATATAATTCTGTTCTTTATTATCGTCATTTCATTTCCAGCGACTCACGAAAACTTTCTCCAGTTTTCCGCTACGAGTCATTATTCAAAAATAATACAAACAAGAGACACCCGTCTCCTTCAAGAAGACAATCCCACCAGACACATAATAGTCATTTGTGTGACAATCTAAATATTAGTCATTTTCATAATGGCGAGCCGGAGGCGAGTTCGTCGAAACCTAAACAGGCCCATTATCCTTTTAACGGAGCTAATAAGTGTACACTTAAACAATTCCATTCAATTTTAAATGGATCGCTCACGGCACACCGGGTCGTCGTCGATTAGCATAATAAGCCTCGTTGGCGAACGCGCGCTCGCTCGCTCGCCGATAATTGGCGTCTCGGTCCGCCACTATAGGTGAAATAATCGCTCGGACCCGCGGGCGTCGATCGCATCTCGGTCGAATAAACCCGCACACACAAACACGGAATACAGACGTACGTGGACGGAGGACGGCGTCGTGAGGGGTTGGTAATTATGACACGTTCGCACGGTCGCCGCGGCGAATTAACACGTACTTTTTTAACGAGAATCAATCTCAACTTCCCTTATAAGCGCTAACTATATAATTTAGGGTTGTTAGCGCGAGAAAACTGGTTTCGATGCTGCGCCAGATAAATAGCGGGCAGTTAATAGGACGTTTCGTTTTTCGTTTTTATGACGGACTTAAGTACACAGTCATTACAACAGATTACTGATGGATATACGTTACGAGTACTTCATATATTCACGCACATATTCACACATTTATACAACGTGTTTTCAAGTCAAAATATTATCTTTAATTTTAATAACTCACTCTTTTTTAATTCTATTGGATTTGCGGAAAGTATTGTTGTTTTTCTAGATATTTTTCAATAATTAGTACATAATTAATTACCACTTGAAGATGATAATTAATTATTAGTTAATTATTCCAATTTTAAAAAGTCACTTTCACCAAATAAAATGAACTTAAATTCAATTTTTATATTAAATCTTTTCAAAATTAAAATATCTTCTTTTAAATAATAACCTCAAAACTAAACGATTTTATAAAACTTTTAAGGATTATTTACTGTCTATTCTTTGTTATTTATGAATAAATACAATATAATTCAAGATTTTTAAAATTCAAATACATATGATTCAATTTATGTAATCAAATCTTATTAATGTAGTTTAATTACTTTGGTAAATAATTTAGATTTATTTATAAGATAAATATATTTTTTATTATATAGATTGTATTTCACTTCTAATCATCAGAAATAATTTTTGGTATATATATTTCTTTCTATACTATTCACATCTTGCATATTTTTTAATGTAACAATAAATACTATTTTAATAAAGAAGACATTTGCCAAATGAAAAATATAAACACTTTTTTCTGAATTAAAGAAAAGATAAAACTTAAATTATTGACAGAAAAATTAATTCATTATTCATTTCAATTGTAAATTAGTTAAATATTTTCAACATGATTTTCAATAAAAAAAAATTTTATGACATTAAAAATTTTGTATAGAGAACAAAAAAAAGAAATTATGAGTGATTATTTAACATTTAAATAAAATTTTGATATTGATATAATAATTTTTATAGAAAGTAAATTAGAGTATTAAAACTACATATTTTTAAAAAAATTGCAGTTTTTCCCCAAATCAGAATCAGAAGTCCAAACATAAAGCAAAATGCCCTAGAAAAAATCATTTGAAGATATATGGCGGCAAACGGGATATTTTAATATCCCCAGATATGCCCAAGAAAACTGCGCTCTCAACACCAGAAGACGAACACCAAACTTAAAAAAAAAAATTGCAGAATTTTTTATTTTTTTTGCAAAGTGATACAAATTTTAAGTTCCATTTATGTACACAACTATTTTTTAAATCCTTTACATAAAAGTAAATTTACGATTTTAAACAAAAATAGTTAAATATAAAAAAACAAAGATTTCATAAAATGAAAACACTCTAAAATTATAAAATTTACAATATAAAAAAAATTTGAAACAATTATTAAACGTACAAGTTTCAATAAAAGTAACTTCACTTCGAAATTAGAAAATAAGTGTATTTTGTAAACAATACAATTAAAATCAATTTATCAAATATGATAGTTGGAATTCTCCAATCCTTTCAACTTAAATAGAAAAATCATGTTGTTTTTTCTTTTCGAATGATCTTTTATTACACACTTATTAATATTAGTTTTAAATTAAAAATTATAAAATTCAAAAATATATTTTTTTTAAAATTATTTGTATATTTCAATTTTCGATATTTACTTTTAAAAATAATAGTTTTTTTTTTTTGAAAAAAAAATCAGATAATATTTAAATATACACTTATTTATATATGAAAAATATTGTAATTTCCGAGGTTATTTCCGTCTTATTAACTGAATTAGTCATAACATTATCTTCTCATTCCAGAAATAACACACACTTGGGTAAATAGTTCAGTGATTAAACCTTGTCTCAATCCAATTCGAAATTCCTTTCATCCATTAAGAAACAAGAAGGGTTCAAAGTCCCACAACCGTACACAAACCAGTGCACTAAATACTTTTACGGATTTAATAAAACAAACTTGCATACATTCCACGAACTCTAATTGTTATTTTAATATAAATTGAATACTTAAAAAGATAATAGAGGGATAGAACGAGACCGTGAACTGAATAAATGAGAGACCGTGCTTACCTTCTTCAATGCATGTGTTTCACAGCGCCCAATGTCGTCCCAGTCACCAATCTGAAACGAGACAAATTTATTTTAAATTAAACACAATAAATGCACAGGAACAGACATAATAAACCGTATATAAAAGTATTTATGTTCTCTTTTTTTTTAATAATCTTCCAACAAGAAAGCAGCTGGTGTTAGACAACATATTGTACATTTAAATTGAAATTGTCGTTTTTCAACGGCAGGTCTGTTCAGAGAGCAAGCGAGTCGTGTACGTGTGAGTGTGTACAAACGTGTGTGTGTGTGTGTACGTGCATGCACTCGACAGGAGAGAAAAAAACTACTTATTTCATATGCAAATCTGTTCATTCCGGAACGCACCTGGTTTGTGTGGAAGCCGGAAAAGAGGGGGCGCGGACGAAACACACAGGCACACGGTGGATGCACACGTTTTATGCGCGGGATGAAAACGTATTTGCGGTCTGACGAGATGTGCAGTTCGGGGAGTATCTAATAAAAATTTATGTTCCTTTTTGTACACTCTGTGTGTGTGTATGACGGATATCGTAACAAAGTTATGTACGTTTATATATAATTTTAACAAGGTTTTATGTTTATATTAGAGATGGATTCCACGGAGACGTTTCTCTCTTTCGTTAATAAAAAATTATAATTGAAAAGTTGACAGTGAAAGGAATAAAGTTATCTGTATCGATCCACGAAGTATTATATTCTCGGTTCAGTTTCATTTTCTCTATGACTGTTTCAATAGGTTGTAAAATATTTCGTGTCGTTACTGCTTTGTATTAAAATCGATAAAATACAATGACGTTTTTATAGAAAATAAATAAACGTACAGAAATTATTAACGACTTTGATTAAAATATTTATGATTATTGATCACGTTAATAATAAAAACCTAATTAAACTGTTATGAAAAAAATATCACACGCAAACATTGTCAACTTTTTTCTATACTTTAAACGTGTTATTTTATTTCAATATATAATAATATACTACAATATATTATACATTTTTTTAATAACTTCGTTTTATTTTGTTAAATATTTTCCTAGAATTAATTTATCGACTTGACATTCAATGTACAAATATTTGAAAATTAAATTATTTATAAAAATATTACAAAAAAACACTAAAGTATAGATGATTATACATTTTATAATTTTTAAAACGCACAAATATGATATTTAGTACAATTTTTATTAATATTTACATATAATTTTTTTTTATTTTTAAATTATGTATGTTGATAAATAAAACTGTACATTTTTTGTCTGCTTTTAAAAAAACTCAACAGTTGATGAATTAATTAAAAGGATTTTTACCATTAAATTATAAAGAATAATATAATTATGTTCAATTAACACTCTTAAATTATTTAGGAAAATTGAATGCTTGTGAATTATACATATATATATATATATATATATATATATATATATATATAGAGAGAGAGAGAGAGAGAGAGAGAGAGAGAGGTATATTAGGTACATCATTTTTATTCATCGTAAAATAATTTATAACATTTTGTTTATGAATTAAATTAAAACAATTAAGTATTTAATGGAAATTTGAACTCAACTTAAATTCATATTTTTATCAATTTTATTATTTTTCTTATTACAATTACCAATAATCTATTACAGAGAAATAAACATTAAATTTTCGAAAAACACAGGTAATATGTGTACAAATTGTAAAAATATATATTTATCTGAAATATTAATTAAATATTTTATTCATTAAATAACATTTTTTTTGTGATTTTTGATATAAATAAAATGATTTAAAATGAAATCTTCATTAACCAAAAATAACATTAAATAAAAGTTTATTATGGGAAAAATAACTTAATTTTGAGATGCAGGTGATTAAAACGTAACAATTCAATTATATTATTGAAATAATACATTCTCAAGTTATTTATAAAAATACTAAGTAGCCATAAAATTATTTTATTAGTTTTTTAATACCTAATTATTGGAATATTTATCAAATTA
Organism: Neoneuromus ignobilis; assembly: GCA_029203775.1. Classification (NCBI taxonomy): domain Eukaryota; kingdom Metazoa; phylum Arthropoda; class Insecta; order Megaloptera; family Corydalidae; genus Neoneuromus; species Neoneuromus ignobilis. The sequence continues at coordinate 25,227,404 of CP092091.1, read as the reverse complement.
TTTTTAGAAGATAAAAAGTGTATTTTTAATCTGTTTTTCAAATTGCAAGTTAAATTTAATACAAGACTATATCATACATTATTAAATTAATTAATGCCTTAGAATATTCTTAAAAATAAAAAATAATAATTACCTTAAAAATAAAAAATAATTAAATACTTTTTGTTCTATTTCCATTTAAACTTCTGAAGAGCTTATTGGAAAACCATATATAATTATCTATCGTTAAAAACTAGTAATTGTAATGATTGTTATATTAATTATTTTGTGGTCTTATTAATCATTCACAAAAAAATAACCTCCTAGCTTACTAATATTTAATTGTCGAGATCAAAATATGGAACATGTTTTCTAGAAAACAACTTTTACAATTTTATTGCTTTTTTATTCCATTTTATATAAAAAGGAAAACTCTTTTAGATCTAATTTTATATCTTCGTATCAACGAAAGGTAAATATGTAACATCAGCAATTTTTAAATAAGCTCATCTCTGCATGCCTTGAAATGCTGTTATAAAACGTACCAACTTTTTATATACAGTCGATTTTATATATATATATATATATATATATATATATATATATATATATATATATATATATATATATATATGTATATATATATGGAAGACAAAATAGTAAGAGAAAGAAAAGTATATGTTTAGGTATGTATGTTTATTTTGTCAATATTGTAACCGTTATCGCAAAAGCGCGATCTTTAATTAAATTTTTAATCCAAACATTTTCAATTTAGCAAGTTTACACCGCTGATGCCGTCGATAAAAATCAACGACTTCGTAGGACCGGAGCAGTACGTCGAAGAATATTCGTCCTTCGTTGAACGACGCGCGTGGAACAAAGCGCGCACCGAATTCAATTTTCTAATTTACTTTAAGGGTAAATGAACGTCTATTTTATAAGGGTCAGATCTATCATTAGTGGCACAGTTCGGCGGTTTGTCGAGGGTACCGGAGGCGCCGATAACCTCTGGAACGTGAACGGCGGCCTACGTCCCCGTTCCGACGCCGCCGCCGCCCGGCATCGCCCTAATGACGCAATATCTGCTAATCAGCATTTCGGTTTAATTATATCAAGTCAGGCGTTATGGATGGTGGCTGTAGTGAGTACAGTGGAAGACTATACACATACACACACATACACATGTGTACACATACATATATATGTGTATGTACGTGCACGCGCGCGCGCGCGTATACGTACTCGTCGTCGTCTCAGCTTTAATATCGTCGCGGGTAGGAGAAAGCACCCTCATTAGTTTTGCCTTTATAGTTTTCAGTGAGTACAAACGTGCTAAAGCTGTAAACATGTCAACGAGTGTATATTTCATCTTTCGCGTATGTTGCAACCAGTGGAAGTTTTAATTGATGATGAATGATCTATTACGTTCCAAGATGAGAGATTTGCTCTGATTAAATTTCGTAATATTATGTTACAGTCAGATTGAATTTTATATTTCAGAACATACATACGTACATACATACGTACCATACATACGCGCATATTAATACGTCTATTAAAATCTTACATTAATAGCTTTTCCTTGAGCAAACATATTTTATAATTATACCCATATACATATATATATATATATATATATATATATATATATTTAATAAGAAATCTCATTAAGAGCAGTATGATATCTCTCGAAAAGGAAATAAACGTATGTATAAGCTCTTATTAATAATATACATTATCTGTGAAATTCATATTATATCAAATTACAAAATATTAACAAAACACCCTTAATATCATTTACTAAGATGCTATAATTTATAATAAGATTCAGTTATTAAAAAAAAATCACTGTGATGAAATTGAAGATCTTACGTTATGATGAGAGTTCAAAACGATGGTTTTAATTACAGACATTTTGATGAAAATAATATTATATAAAATCATTTAATGAAAATGTTTAAAATCATTTACATTCTTTCAAAAAACGCATAATATATATATATATATATATATATATATATATATATATACACCCGTCCCTCAATTTACGTAGAGTATCCGTTTCACATGGATTTGTTTTATGCGAATGAAAATCGCGTAAATTGAGTCTATCAATACAATAGAAAAAATATTGGAAATAAAAGCTAGTAAAGTTGTAGAAACACATATTTATTTCACATAGCTTAACAAAAAAATAATGACGTTTTAGAAAATAAAAGTAGATAAATTTTATTCGTTGTCACTATCGCTACTGTAATTCAAAACAATCAACCTTTTATATATTTATATCGTGCTTTTATACGTTCAAGTAAGAATTTGCGTCACTCTGATATATAATAAAATCCATGAAAAATTATATAAAATGACTATCTGACCGCATATAAAAAGTGCAGCGTAAATCAAAATCGCGTATAAAAAGTGCAGCGTAAATAGAGGTATAATTTGCCGCGTAAAAAAATCTCGCGTAAAAAAGTCCCGCGTAAATTGAGGGACGGGTAATTATATAATATATATATATGTAATTTTATATTTAAAATATATACGAGAGTCGTTTGATAAGTATAGTAAAAAAGTAACATAAATTGAAAAATTAAATTAAATTAATTAATTAATTTAAATAAACAATAAATAATTTTACCATACTTATCAAACGACTCTCGTAAAAAAAATTCTATTGCATCATATGTAGATTTTTAAAATCATAATAGAAGAATAATTTTAAAAATACAAATTAGAATTTTTATTTTTAAGATCATTGTAAGTCGTTTGAAGTCCATATTTTTTATATTTCTTTTACATAAGTACCTATTTCCTACACACACACTTTTCGTTTTCAATAATTACTTATGTACATTTCAACATCTATGTCTTTATGTTCATAAAATAGTATTTAAAAAAAATAGTTATGTAATTACAATGCCAAATTAATATAATAAAACGAATTATTGATAAATTAGCCACAATTCAAAGTCAATTATGAGATGAATTATTATAATTAAAAAAAATAAATTATAATCCCAACAATTCAATTAAAAACACACATTTGTGTGTTTCAATTTCCTTGGAAATTAAAATTCAACAAAATATATACATAAAAAGAAACTATACGAATAATTCGTAAAATCATACAGTCAATATCAACAAATTAAATAATAAAACAGTTAAAAAATAAATAAGAAAATGTAACATTTAACACCACAAAAGTATTACATATACATACAGACAGACATTGTTCATTGTATAAAGTTAATAATTGATAAGGGAACTCACATATGGTCTTAATGACTATCCAAATACATTACCATGTCTCATCATTTTATTACTGCAAATATACATTCTTGTCAGACAATAGGATGAAAATTTACAATCGTACATAAACTATAAAAACATGAAAAATGTACCTTGAATAATTTTATTATTGGACAGCTATTAAAAAATTCATAATATATTTTTTCTAGAAAATTAAATGTTTCAATTCAATAAAATATAAATAACTTATACAGATTTTACTGTTCGTCGTTTAAATAAACATCGAGAGAAAGAACTAATTAGTATTTCGAAAGAACCAGAGCGACATTTGAAACGTACACATGCTGTTTATATTTGGATACAAACCCGTACGCGATACGATCAGTAAGCAATGACGTACGGCTGCACCAAATGTGGTCATTTAGGGAGATGTTCAGTAATGATAACATATTACAGTTTAATTAGTATTACAAGTTAGCTAACGGATACATCGTGTTATTATTGTTAATGATTTCTAGAGGCTTGCGGACGTCGATTTGCCTCCAACAGGACTTGTGTTCGAGACGATGTGTGCCTGGAATCTCTATACGTGTACGTGCGGTTTTAGATGTGTGGGTACTGTTTATACTGATATATGTATATACGAGTATGTTTGTGTGTACATACTGCGTCGCCCAAACCGTTTACGACGACGCTCAGCAACAGATGCCGGTAATGATGCGTGCCTGATCCTTGTATCGTGCACTGCGGAGGAGGTATTCCGCACTTCACGGTCTTGTTTCGCTAAGAGGTAAAATTATTACGCTCGAAAATTGTTCGGCGCGAAACAGATGTTTGGGACGATACACGCACACTGATTTAATGACCGGAGTGAAATTATGACCGGTTTTCGTACACTTTTTCTCCACAAAAAATACTTAATCTGAAATTATTATGTCTGGGTTTCGGTAGTAATCAAGCATCGACCATTATTTAACTTACAGCGAAATTGAGTTGATTACTCGAAGAAAATTTATAATGAATTCTATTCAAAACATAACATCGATTTCGTCGTCGCGTGTGTGAGTTATAAAACATACACAAAGACAAAAGTACTAAATTATACTAAAAAAATGATAGAATAAGATTTTTTTGATAAAATAAATTTACTAATTCACTTTTACATAAATTAATTATTATCTTAAATATCAAGTTTTTATAAAAATATTCAATAATAGTTCATTATTCTCTTTATTCACTAATAAGCATTTCAACCGACCTATCACCAAATCACTGCATTAAAAATCCAGAGATTTACAGTATAAAATTTTTAATTTTTTATGCTAAAACGCTATAATAATGACGAAATATCATCAAAATATACATAACCAAATAAAGTGTCAGTAAGTGATTATTGAACAGTTTTATAAAATCTTGAAGTGTTAATATGAATGATATACAGCTGGGGTTCTTTTTGTGCGGATTATTTTAATGCGATTTTGAAGTTATCCGATTCATATTTCTTCTTAGTATCTTTTTATGCCGATTTTTTTAAAGAATTCCTTTAAGCGGTTATTTAATTCAACAAAAAGCTCTCCAGTTTTATGAACAAATGAAGGAATCAAAGATATTTACTTCCGTTTCTTAAACTGATAAGGAATTTTCGGCTAGTAAAGGATGGTTAACTGGTTTTTTAAAAAGGAATGCACTGCATAACGTGAAGATTACGGACGCGGTTGCATCGGTAGATAAAGAAGCTGTCAAAAATTTTCCAGAAGAATTGGCCAAAATTATTAAAAATGGTGGATATTGTTCACACCGAGTATTTAATGCTGATGAAACAGGAGTGTTTTGGAAAAAATGCCTAGTCGAACTTATATCGAAAATTCTGAGAAAAATCCAGTGAGTTTAAAGCAAGCAAAGATCAAATAACATTGTAGTAATGCATCGGGAGATCGGATGCTGAAACGTCTAATGGTAAATCGATCTCTAAGAACACGCGCTCTAAAAGGCAAAGATAAAAAACAACTGCAGGTATACTGTATGGCTGATACAAAGGCTTGGGTGACAACTGCAATATTTACTGATTGGTTTAATAATTGCTTTTTACTAGAAGTGGAAACGTATATGAAGCAAAAAGTTCTTAATTTCAAAATTTTATTATTTGTTAACAACGCGCCAGGTAATCTATGTTTAGAACATCCAAATATAAAGATGATCTTTTTTTCATCCAATACAACAAGCATATTATTCAGCCATTAGATCAAGGCATAATTGTAACTTTTAACAATATTATGTTAAACGCGCTTTTCAATTTATATTGGATAAACTAGAAAATGAGTCAATAGTACTAACTAATACCTGGAAAAATTTTTCAATCTTTTAATTTATAAATCAGGTTGCATTTGCTATTATTCAAATAAAACCATACATTTTAAATCCCTGTTGGAAAAAGGCTTGGCCTATATGTCTTGAAAACAGTGCAGTTATTCACTTTCTTTTTTATACTCTAAACAGTGCAGCTATTATTGCAATGATAATTAAAATATGTATGAAAAATTCTAAAATAAATTACACATATGTACATATTGCTTTGAATAAAATTAAATAGTTAATTAAAAAATAAAGTAAAAAAGCTTTGTTTTGTATCATTTTTTTACAGATATTTGAAATTTTTAGGCATTCTTTATTTCCTGATTTTTTATGCGAATTTTAGAGTAATTTCACTTTGTAGCTTTGGTTTTATGCGGTTTTTGAAAATTACGGAACGTATCCCTAATTTTTCAATGTAAGTTGTCTTTTTTGTGCGATTTTTTTAATGCGGTTTTCTGCGGAACGTATCTACCGCATAAAAAGAGACTCAGGTGTATCTATATATAAATTATTTTTAGAAAAAAAATATTTAAAATTTATAACTATGTATTTTTAAAATTTGCTATTAATTTTTTTGTTTGCAAAAATTATGTGAATCAATAAATCTTTAGTATGTTGATCCATTAAAATTTCCTACAACTCTTGATTATGTCCTAAGTTGAAAAACAATGCTCTAAACTTAATAAAAAGGGAGTATTGTTTTTTTTTCATTCTGAGAATAAAATACAAATCAGACAAATAGATTATAATGTGAAGTAAATCATTATTTTAATCAAGTTATTAAAATGAACTTTGTTATTGTGTATTAAGTCAGAAGTTTTAATCTGGTATTACGTGTCAATTTGCATCACATACAACAAATGTAATATGATGCGATTAAATCCAGCAAATTGATAAATAAATCATGAGTTACTAAACTAAACCAGTTGTATATCAAGTTAATTCTTTGATAAGTAAAACTATTGTTCTGAGAACCCTCCATGATTTTCAATCTTGATATTATACAAAATGACTGTTAAAACGGAACATACGAAATTTATGTCGATTCGACGCAATTATAAAAATTTAAGATTAATTATACGAACAAAAAATCGTTAACTTATCAGACACACTCTACGACGGAAACGAGACAAGATCGAACGTGCGAACGTATTGTTTCCAGACTGGGTGGGACGAACGGTCAAAGACTCTCGCGCCCCTCCGCCACGGACACATGTCTTCCAGCCGACGCATATAATGAATCGGAGGACGGCGCACATGTGTAATATTATACAAGTACTGAATGGAAACGCATGATCGACCGAACGTTCTGATATGTATTACACCGCCCCAAGGTTCGACCCCGGTCCCGTGCTGCACGTGTTTAGATTCACATTGGAACAATAGTAGCCTTTCATGTGATCGGATTCGATGCCAATGCTAGTTGCAAGAGAACACGACAAATTGGTATCAACGTGATGAATTCTTTTTCAATCCCCTTTTTACACAAATTGTATCCATCTGGGTATTTCCGTTATTATTTCAATATTTATATTTAATCATATATTTTACACACACATTTACCAAATTTCATAATCATTTTGAAATTTCATAAAATTCTATACTTTTTATTATTTATATATATTTTTTTATTTCTGAATTAATATTTTCCTGTAGAACAAAAAAATAATGATATTTAAATATTTGCTTTTGATATAGAAATAAAACTTAAACATTTTACCCCATTGAAAAATAAACACTCACACTATTTTTCTTTTAAATTCAAACATCATTCTTTTCAGTAGATTTAATTGTAAAATATTAACTTACAACGATTTTAAAACATAACCAAATACGATTTTAAACGTACAGTTCCCCGCGGATTGTATTCACCAGATATTACACAGTAGGACCACCGTACATTCAACGCGAAATATTAATTCAGAATTATATGCAATATTGTAGAGCGACGTCGGGCGTCTTCATACGAAGACGGCGTCTCGGCGGTTGGTTAGATTGTTGGCTGCTTACTACGTCAGTCGGTTGGCCGCTTCGTTCACTGTATTATAAAAAGGCGGCTTAATTAAAATTTCATTCCGAGCCCGACGTGAAAAATTAGACCGGCGGATGTGTTTAACATTTCGCGTCATTATTTTTTTTATTAAAGCGAAATTCTTGTAACGACGTTAATTTGGAATATATATTCACACGTATACATATATATATATATATATATATATATATATATATATATATATATATATATATATACGTACATATATTTTTCTTTAATATTAAATAACCGCAACGTCTGCTCCTTTAGAGATTAAACGGCGCGTCTCGTTTTATTTATGACAAATGTACTTACAGTGCAGTGAAATTGAAATAAACGGCGGAATTTTTACGGAAAAGCAAATTTTATTTATGTTCGAAACATATTTGTACGAGAAAATAACGAAGACGAAAATTAAACAGTAATATAAGAGGCTCGGTTGAAAATTACGTAGCGATAAATCTTCAAAGAATAAATATATACAAAACTTTTAAGGTTATATTAAATATTTTATATTTTTTAATTCAATATTATTAAAATCGACAAGATTTTTAAATTAATATCAATTAATGTCTATGTAGTTTTTAACTCTTTTTAATTTATTTTTTAAAAATTTAATTAAATAAGAAAATCTAAATATTATACTACCAACTAGCAATTTTATATTAAACGTTTTGTGTAGATTTTTTTTAAAGTAGTAACATATTTTCATATCACATTTTTAATTATAAAAAAACATTTTTTTTATTAAAATAAAAACGTTAATATAACAATAAATCAGCTTTTATACTGAATATTCCTCGTAGAATTTTAAATAGATTATTATTCAAGATTTAATTATTTCTAGGAAATCAAACAGCTACTTATTTCTAAAATCAATCTTGTCTAGAATTATTTACATCAATTATTGACCAATCTAAAACGTTCGAAAACAAGTCGCGAAGAAAATTGAAAATTTATGTTACATCGACAATGTATAAGCGCGACAATTAAATTTTCGAGTTCCTCCGTGCAAAACTTTTCTGTTTACGTCTCGAAACGTCGTCGTGCAGTAACTTCTCAACTGTCCAAAAGGCGAACGAGTTTGCAATTCGATGTAGCAGTCGTCTATCGATCTCATCGATACCTGTACAATCAGCGACGCCATCATACCCTTCCATTTACCCATCGACATGATATTTGAACCTCTTAACCCATTCCCTACCTATCTATCCATCCATCTTCTTAACAAAACACTGATTTATCTCAAATTACATATAAATTATTTTTATACTCAATTAAATTTGCAGGAATTTAACATCATGTAATAATGAAATCTAAATGTTAGTTGATGTTATTTTCCTTAACTTTAGCTGACTTTTCAAAAAAATCAATTAGAGCTTTACTAAAATAAATAATTATCCAAAATGAACGTTTTTTTAAAAAAAAATATTCAAAAAACCTAATAGGTTTCAAACTGCTTATATGAATTTTAATAACAACAATTATTTTGAAAAAAGTAGATATCCAATTTGTAGACTACATGTGTTTTTAAATCACATGACTTGACAAATATTGTAAATTAAACCAGTTTAAAATTATATTTCTCAAACAAAAATTGTTGCAATTATACATTGACTTATTATTTTTGAATAACTGATCATTATTTCAAAATAATTGGTTAACCAATAGTAACTGCATGATGTTGTGGCTTTCATAGAAGTAAGTAGTATTAAAATACCTAAGATTTAACTCTTGCATCACGATTTTTTATGAGTTTTGGAAATCGATAATATTTTGCAAAAGGTTGGAACAGTTTTTTTTTAATTCTTAGAGAAATTATTTCACAAAGTTTGACTAGCAAACTACCACACTACTATGAAAGTAGACTGTTACTAATCTTGTTGATGTTATGGACATTTTGTCATGATCAATCCAGCTTTTCAACAACACAAGCAGACAGGATAACTTGTATTTGCTGTACTTGACTGCAAAGTCAACAATACCAAGAATACGAGCAAATACATTGTCACTGGTAGCTGCTCGACTACACAACCAACGAATCTATCAACGGATAAACATATCGATTGTACTGAGTTGGAGGTTACGATAAGATATAGTTTTCCTTGCCAGATAATGCGCTTAGAACTAAGATAATACGTCCAGTTTAGACTCATATACATTGTAATCAATCAAATGAAACTAAGATATACCATACACAACGTACTTTTCAACAACAAATCTAACTTTATATTCAGTAGTGAGTACAAATTACAAATCTTAACCAGCTGATCCTCGTATCTTTGAGAAAACAAACATAGTAGCTCTTAAAATTTAGGATATTATGAACTAAAATACCTAAATACTTGGAGACATCTAATAAAACAATTAAGGTCCCATAAAGCATGATAATGATGTCTAAAATGGTATATTTAAACAATATTTAAGTCAAACTTCTGATGTAAGAACAAAAATTGTCTACTTCCAATAAGAGATTAAATAGATTGCCAATTTTAAAATGGAAACCAAATAACAAATGTATACCAAATATATGTATATTAATAAGAGTAACATTAATTATATTTTTTAATTAAATACGAATATCTTCTCTTGCAAGAACTATTAATAAATTATAAAATACACATTTAACAATAATGATGTCATCAATTTATTAAAAATTATTTAAATTCATTGTTTTCACACAAATAAATTATTTCTTCTAACACCAAAAAATATTAGAAATCACTCAGTAATTGTTCACTTTGTTGTTTATAACAACGATAAGCTAATGCACATTTCGATAGCAATTTCATTATCGTCGAAGTATTGTGGTATAAAATTAAATTTGATAACCCAATGGTCTAACGATGATGGCGATGCCATCATCGTCAGAGTAATTATTAAACACTTTCTAGTATCCTATGATGTTGAGGGTTATAATTCATTTATGTGAAAGTGAATTTGCCACAGTTTCAAAATAAATAATGATTTCATTGTATTTTTTAAAAAAAATAATAATTTTATCTACATAAGTGAATCATATAATAGTGCCAAACTCTAATTGAAATTAACTGAAGTTATTTTAAAAAAAAATTATAAATTTAAACATAAATATAATTTTAGACATTTTATTTGTATTTACTTAATGATGAAAATATAGATATTTAATTCTAGAGATGTTACTTGGAAATAAAATTGCAATATATAAAAAAGAGTGATAAAATTAAATTAAAAAAAATGTAAAATACTTGTAAATTTTTATTTATGATTCTTTCAAAGAAACATATTAAAAGTTTTATTTTATATATTGTACTTGTATTCATGTACAATAATTCGTATTCAATTGCATATAAATTTATACATACATATATATATATATATATATATATATATATATATATATGTATGTATGTATGTATGTATGTACATAGATAAAGAGAAAGACAAATAAATCTAAAACTAAGATATGAGTGAATCTTAAATGAGATACAATGTACGCTATTGAAGTTAAATGTGTGTAAACATTCTCTAGTTTGTTCTCTGTGTAAATATGCACAGAAAATATCCTTTTTAACAAACTCCTCAGTTAAGTTAAGAATGAATGTATGTATTTTGGAATCGTGAATTCATTCGGAAATATATCTGCATATATATATATATATATATATATATATATATATATATATTTATATGTATGTATGTATGTATGTATTTTTAAGTAATTTTTTAAATAGAAACGCAAATGCAACGAATATTATCTTTTATTTATTTAACTAAATACGTGTCAATGACATTTTAATTTATTTTGTTATAAGATAATTCAGTAAAATATATAGGGTCATCCAAATGTAACGCTTAGATTTGTGTTTTATTAAAAAGGAACGATAGACATGTTTCTTTTTAATAAAACACATCTAAGCGTCACATTTAGATAACCCTATTCATACTTTTAAATGTATACGTTTATAAAAAAAACTGTGTACATAACTGTGTTAATCTAATAAAAATAAAGAAGAGAAACATAATCCAGTAATGGCATAAAAAAATAAATCAAAGTATATGAAAAAAAGTAATCGAGAGATAATAAGGTCAGATCCTTGATCGTCGTGATCCAGTCCACACACATTCGATTTCATTAAGACGCGACGAGCGTCGAAAAAAATTTATGAACACTTGTAGAAAGTGAATTGTTCACTCGTCAATAATTTACCCTCTTCGATGTCGGCAATAGAACACGCATCATTTGATACAGACGAGAGTGAGTCGTGTTATGGGTGCGGACGGGGATAGAAAATCGTGGATTGGTGAAAGAAGCGGATCGAAAGTTGAAACTAATAGCTGATGGAACATTTTTGTTTCGAATGATTCCTGTTCTTCGTTTTCTCTCGTTTTTTTTTACATTTATTTATTTAACGCTATCATGAAAAATAACTACAATTTTATTTATAGTTGTACGAAGACGTAAGGCAGGTATATAATCTATAATTGATTTACAAGTGTTGATAGTTCGGGGAGTAAAACCTAAATTGTGTATTGAATTAATAGAGAAAAAAGTAGAGTGAACTGATATTCTTTACCAAATCGAGTCGATCAATAATTTTAAATCTTTCGTTAATATATGTGTCTAAATTTTATATCAACATCCTGATGATGATGACAGTCATAAAATACGCATCAGTAAATTAAATGTATAATAAATAAAGTTGTAAAATAAATAGTGAATAATAAGTGATTATTAAATGCTTTATAAAATCTAACGGTGTTGAGATAAATGATTCATTGTGTTTATATTTTTACGTGTTATTTTTTGTAACACTACGTTTCAAAGTTGTGAAACATGAGATGTTAAATTGTACAACTAAATTGAATAATTTTTCATGATTCATTTGCATTTTTCCCACATATAAAATTTCCGAGAATACTAATGATTCTAAACTAGATGCAATTTACTAGAATTGAAGTAGAATGAATTGAAGATTAAAATATAATAGATGTTACAATTGTAAATTACCGAAATTATTAAAAAATAATTTAAGAGACAAATACAATGAGTAATAAATTATTTTATATACATTACTTTAAAAAAAAAACATTTCATTTTTTCATTTATAATTCATTTTTATAAAATTATCTAAATTTGATTTAAAAAAATAAAAGTGTTCCTTAACATGAATTCACATTTATTTATATGAAAGATAATTTATAGAAAAAATAATAAGGTTTTTATAAGAAAGTAATTCAGAAAAAAATTGGTTACAAAAAAAATAACAAATCCGACAGAAATACAAGGTCACTCGAATCGAGCCAATGTCATACATCGACGCCCGCCACCCATAAGTCAATATTATAACGAATAATAATTCTTCATTACACTACCCGTCTGTTACAAATTATATCTACGCCGTTTCAGACAATAAACAAACCAACAAAGGCAATAGAGAGAATCGCCGGTCTTTACAAATGCGCACCTAATTAGCAACAAGCACTGACACAATCGGTTAGGCCCTCGTTCTCCCACCCCACGGGGACTCGATGTTGAGACCACACATCTGCTCTTCAAAGCGACGGCGACGGCAGCATCATCCAGAGCCACTTCAAACGGCAACAATCGGTGTATTATCCCCCGCGTTACATATGCGCATGACGGCCACGCGTGTACGCGCGCACGGCGAACGGACGGTCGATGGGTTATGACGGTGGAACGGCGAGGGCGTTCGTACACGAGGCGGGTTTTTACTATATGGATAAATGTAGAGACTATAGGGACGAGGTTATGGCAATACATCATTCATATGCAAATATAATTCGCAACACGCGGGCCGTATGTGACATTTGCAGAAAAGGTACGCGCACTGTTGTAATGGATTTTGAACAGTGAGTTGTATTTGATGTCGGGATGTGACAGTTACAAAGTTGTTTAGAAATTGGAATTCGCTATTTGCGGCCTGTTTTTATTATAAAGGATGGGAAGGAGTTAGGTAGGACGCGCGCGTGCTCACTCACTCACTAGCTCACTCACTTCTTCGTGTCTCCTTCCTCATGAACAGGTCGATAAGAACATGTTTCATCCAGTTTATATAATACGGGAGTCGTCCATTTCCAACGTGTACGTCGCTTATATTATTATTAATAGTGTGCGTGAGAATGTGTGGGTGTCTATGAATCCTTATACATATTATATATATATATATATATATATATAATATTATATAATATACACATACACACTCAATCGGTGTATATATACATTCCTTGTTTCCATAAAAGCATGTTTGACATTAATTTGTACGAACATTTTACACGACTTACTTTCAAACAACTCCACATATAATAGCTATACATTTCAACGTACAAGAATGTATTATATTCATGTGGATGCGTAATTTATTGATAATAATACAATGTGTATTTGCTTTTAAAGGAAAGTTTATTGAAATTCATTATATATATATATATATATATATATATATATACATATGTATGTATATGATACACATTTCTGTGAAATTTCATACGTGAAATATTCGTCTAATGGAAAATTCTTTCTAAGAAATACAAACCTTACAACCTACATCATTTTACTGAAATTCAATTATGGTTTTGTTAATGCTTTATATATATATATATATGAAAACTAAATTTGAAATGAAAATAGACTGTTTATATAGCAAAAAGAGAGAATTACCAAAGGACAAAGAAAGGTATTGATTGGAAACCTCTCTCTCTCTCTTTCTCTCTCTCTCTCTCTCTCTCTCTCTCTATATATATATATATATATATATATATATATATATATATAAGCCAAAAAAGAAATTCATGGAGAGATGGAACAAAAAAATCAAAAAATTCGTCAGAATATATTAGAAGAAGAAAGCAATGGATCGATAGAATAGGTAAATTTTAAAAGTGGCCTTTATCCAGCAGTGGATTGAAAGAGGTAGCTACTACTGTTGATGACGATTATATAAGAAAACTGAAAGATTGTATAGAAATTTTAAAAAAATGAAAAAGTTAATAAAAAAGATGTTCTGTTTATAAAATTCATTTTTTTGAAGAAACTTTAAATATCAAAAAAATGAAATTCAAGCTCAAACAAAAAATAAAGAAGTGTTATTTCAATAATCTAATGATTTTATTTAATTAATTAATTCTGTCTCAAGAGATATGGAATAATAATTTATAACATCGTTGTGACTTATTACTTATTCTTTCAATTTTATTAATATTATTAAATAATTTCATAATGATTGTAATAAATTTAAATTTTTAATTTTTCTTAACAATGTACCTAACAAAAAATAAATGCTTCAACATGAACTATATTAAATTACATAGAAAATAAAATAATTTTTACAAAAATTTACACAAATATATAAAATGTAAAAATACTGAATTCTTTGAGTGATTTAGTAGATATTTTTTACGAGCATTCCTTATCCTATTTTATTTTACAATCATCATCAGCAATAGCTTATTTCTATCTACTGATAAAGGAAGACCTCTTCCAAAACTTTCCACATCCAGAGAACAACCCATGTCCCTTCTTTTCAATTACACGCTAACAAATTTTATCATATCTCTATCCCAACTTTTCATAAATCTCTTTATAGATCTATTTATTATTCTGTTTTCAATCAATAATTTTTTATCTCTATCGATGGTCTTCTGATTGTATAATTAACCAATTTCTCTTAAACTTTCTTCTCTTGTTAGTAACCAGTAGTTTTTGTTTACTGTCAAATGCAAACATTTCTTTCTTTGTCTCTATGTATTATTTATAAAATGTATCTCTTATACTTCTATATATAACCTAAAGTCATTAGAGTATTATAGCATTTAAGACTGATCAAATATATATACGAGTGTCGTTTGATAAGTATAGTAAATTTATTTATTTTTTAATTTAATTAAATTTTTCAATTTAGTTTTTCTTATTTTTTTACCATAATTATCAAATTACCCTCGTGTATATATATATATATATATATATATATATATATATACGAGTATATATATATAAATTATGTAGAATATTTGAAAATAATATTAAAAATCAAAATATTTAAATAATTCTAAAAAAATAACTAAAATATATATTTATAAGATTAAACGATGATACAGAATTATAACAAGCAATTCGTGGAAACGTATAAAAGTATTAAATTTATATACTATACATAAATTATCTCGTTTTGAATTATTTCATTTAATAAGTTTATACAATAAATAACAAATTGTAATATTTTATTTTTAATATATATGTAAGAAAAATATCGCATTTAGTGAATTCTCGAATATTATTAATTATTGGTATAGGTATAATATTTAATAATCTTCTAGAATATCATTTAAGTAAAAAATTACACCTATTTTCTAAAAACAAATTTAAAATTCTTTATAGATCTATTATTTATTTTCATTAACACAAGAAAAAAAATATCTGCAAAATTATTATAAAACAGAAAAAAAATTTAGGACGAAAATATAAAAAATTAGTTATTAAGTTACTCATTTTCAATATGAAAATTTTTTGTTTAATTATGCATTATAATCACTTTAACGTATTTATTATATTGATGTTAGTTGTAAAAATTGTTAAAAATTCATTGTGCTAAAATATTTCATAACTATTTTTTCTTTGGTTATTTATTTAATAAATTGTACAATAAATAAAACTATTATTTCGTAATAACCTTCATTACTAATACATACATATATATATATATATATATATATATATATATATATATATATATATATATACACACACATATATGTATGTATAAATATAAGGAATTGTTTAAATAACGCTTGTATATATAAATAATATTTTTTTATCAACCTACCCAATTTCCGTTTCCTTTGATTAAAAATTACCTTATTGACATAAGATTTTTGAAATAATTTTCAATTATATTAAATAAATATGTATATATATGTATATATATACATATATATATATATATATATATATATATATATATAAAGACGTGAAGGAAAAGAAAGAATATAAACAAAGATAATTAATTGAAAATAATTCTTGAATTGTTCAAACATTTAATATACCGTTCGCCAATGTCTTTTTCGCAATAGTACCCTGCTACAGATTTCGTAAGAAAATGCAAACATTCCCGTTTTAATGGTTTTAATATCAAAATTACCTCTATTTATGTAATTACATGCACCACGGTTCCATTTTCTCTCCGTTCTCCCAAAAGGAAAATACGAAACGAACGTCATCCATCTTTTCAAGTCCATTACGCCTGTTGCTGACAAAAACATAGGGCCGTAGAAATTACAAGACACACAGAACGCGATCGTATACCAAAGCAATAGCAGCAGCAGCAGCGGTAACAACGACGTAGGACGAGGGGTTAAAAAAGACGGAGCGTCGAACAACACGACAGGAAAAAAAATACCTCAAGATGGAAATAAGATTACATTTTGCCAGCCACCTAGCGGCGCACAGATCTTTCCGGTCGCGTCGCCACCATCACCGCTACTACTTCCACTTCTTCTACATCCACTTCTACCGCCATCCGTCCGTCCGTCCGCCGCCCGCGTCGTCGTCATCGTCGACTGTTTCGGACGAGACGCCGGCGTGTAACTTTTCCCTGTTGGCAGACTCGCGCTGCCGTTAGAGAAAATGAAAAGTTTAAATATTAATTTTAATCGTGTAACCCACACCCAGACTACATCCGGCTGACACCGTTTTCGCTGTTTTTCCAAAAAGTAATTTTCGTATAAAGTGGATGCGGGGCGAACTGCGGCTCGAACGTACTCGAGCGCGCCACGCCGTCGCCGCCACTCCAGGATAATTTCGCTCGGGCGGAGTACTTTTGGGACAGATGTTAACGTTGCGAACATGAAATTTTCGCCGCTGATGATGAAATAAGTCCCAGAAACGACTCTCTCTTCATATAACGAACGCGCGCGGATATGAAGTGATGGCGGAACGGCGTTGAGCGCTGTCGAGAGGTGTTTGTCACACGTCTCATTAGACTCGAGCGTCTATATAATTCTGAATATTAAATGGTTCTTATTAAGCAAATGAGAAATTTACTAACTTAATTTATGAATAAACAAAAATGTCGACGTATATTACACTCGTGTGTTTTCTTCACTGCGGTAACAGTTTCGAGAACAAACTGACTAACTTTCAAGAATAATGTTAACCTCTTACGTGGCGAACCTAATTTACCCGAAACGAAATAAGTTTAATGACACTCTAATGTTATTTTTAAAAAATCTTGTTCAGAAATTCAATTATATTAAAAGATTTTTTTGGATTTTAAACACACTTTTATTACTTACACTTTACTATCTTATCCAAATTCATACAGATGAAAAAATATATAATCATATTTCAAATTCTAAATTACCATATGAAATTATATTAATGAAATTTATCACTTAGTTTATCACACTAATTAATAATTAATTTTGTTACATATAGAATAATGTATAATTTTATGCCACAAGAGATTTGATTGAAAATTTTCACATTTAAAAAAACGATCTTAATACAAATTTTCGTTATCGAATTTAAATTTCATTTCTGTCTTTCCTTTTATATATATATATATATATATATATATATATATATATATATATATATATATATATAAAGCAATATGAAACAGTTTGCACTCCAGTGACGTACGTACATAACAGTGGTATTGCACAGAAATCAATTTTATATCTTTTTTATTTGCGGCTTCGAATATTAAACGAATAAAACCGCTGTATGTGTATTTTATATCCAATGAAATTTTAAACGACTTTTATTATTGCTTCAATTTGTATTCGAGTTAACATTGTTGATTAAATTTAATAAAATCTTTACGGACGTATTTAATCTGAACGAGAGAAGCAAAAGTATTTTATGTGTATCGATGCGCGAGTTTACGTTCCTCAGCTGCGATTTCCTATTTTCATACTCGGAATTATTTTATACTTTCTTATACACATACGTACAATAGTACGTTTGTATATATATTATACTTATTCATATTGAATATTTATTTATGTCTATTCAATCATCATTTTTTACTACATTTTCTTATTTTTGAGTAAAATTTGAAATTATCCAACCATAAATTCCAAAGAGATACGTTTTACAAATCGATTACTACTTTTCAACGAAACAAAGCGTTTTTAAATAAATATTGTTATTTTTTTATTGATCTCAGTTATTTACATTTCGATGATATTTTCAAAGCTAAAATATATAAAATGAAGATATGATGCGCCTATATACAGAAAATAATATGAAAATAATAAATAATTATTAAGCATTTTAATATTTTTTTTTTAATACTAGAGTAATAAATGTCTTCAACTGTGACGCTCCAACCACTCGTATATTCTGAGAATACTGAAGTAATTCGTATTACAAATATTTTGAGTATCTCACGAACTAAAAAATTGTCGCACAGTGGTGGAGCATTTTTTATAATCATTAGTGGTACTTATTTAAAAAGTTAAATCAGTGGATCATCAGATTGACCATAGAGGAAAACCTCTTAATGGCCGAAATTAAATTAATTGTAAAATGAAATATACAAATTCACACTTTAACGTAGATTATTTTTTAATTAATACATTTTCTATCACTATTAAAGATCAACCATAGTTAAAAAAATAAATTGAACAATTTTTTGCTAACATTTTGAAAAGAAAATTAAATTTACACAAAATTTAAATTTATAAAATAACAAATAAATATAACAACAAAAACACAAGTTAATAAAAAGCAATACATATACAAAAAAATAGAATAAACTGCAAATGAATTAAAATGTTAATATTCTTTTGCTTAGAAAATAATGCAATTGCAATTCAAATTACATAAGAAAAATATATAAACAATCAATAATTATCATATAATTCCTTTTAAAAATAAATTAACTATAATATAAATCTATATTCTCATCTAGAAAATAACTTTTTGATCATTATTGTTAATTTTTGTTTTTCATGAAAAAAATATTATACCATTAGAATTAAAATATCAAAATCTGAAATACAGATCTTTACTAAGATGTTTTTTAAAAAAAGAATACAATTATACAAAATTGAAAAAATAATATTTTTAGAAAAAAATTAAAAAATACAAATCAGACATATATAAAAAATAATCCACAAGAAATCATGAATTTTAATTAAGTTGAAAATTCAAATTATTCTTTTTTAAATTGTTATGAATTCAAAACTAATTTTAACTATTTAATTAGTGATTTAGGTTCATTAATATATTTATAGTATCTCATCTGAATTAATTCTAGTATTTACATTATTTTTGAATGCAACTGGATTACATTAATGAAAATGATTTTGAAACTGGAATAAATACCAAATTCTAAAGCTATATATATTAAGCGAAAGAAATAAGTTCACAAATAAAAAATACTATCAAAGCAATGACTGTAGTTTGAAAGAAAACTATTAAAGTTTTGAATTAATTATTTTCAATTTATAATTTCATTAAACTAGTTTTCAGTTTCAAAAATGAATTTAAGATTTCATAATCTCTATAAATCATATAATTTTTTTAAAACTTCAATAGTAGTAATGAAAGAGTGTTTTCTATAATTCCTTTTTACATTTTTGTTGAACATAATTTTAAAATTATCCACAAAAACTCAACCCCGTTACGAAAATCGTATAGAAAAAAAGTACGAATGTATTTAAACCGTACGTGCATTAAAAATTCTGGTAATCAACAAATAATAAAAAAAAATCTCATCGAACGTTTTCGACACGTCGCCGATATCAAAATCCAATACAGTCACAAACACCGGATATTAACTCAAAAATATGACACCCCACGAAATAATAATCATAATAATAATAATGACGACCATGATGACATAAAAAACGATACATCCATTTTGAGTTAATTTCACAGAGCGATGGGTCCAGGCGATACGGCGTGCACGAGGGCACCGGTTCATTTCCTGCGTCGAGCGTATCTCGCGTCGGGGGACGCGCTCGGGGCCCCGGCACAGGCGCCGATACCGCTGCGTTTCACCTCTGTCTGCACGGAATCCCATTTCCGGCCGGTGTCATAGCTGCACGTGTTAGGGATGACCGTATGTTCGATGTACGAGCGGGTGGCTGAGCCTGTCGGATGAATATCAATGTGCGGGCGAGCTCGCTCGATAAGTTCTAGTTTGAATTAAAGCCGGACGATAAAAATCTACACTGATATTACTACGTGGACGTCGTGACGGTATTCGTTTATTCAAAAACGAGCCTGATTTATTTTCATCAGTAATGAAGGCAGGAATTTCCGAAACATTTCATACGATCGAGGTTTTAATTTCGAACTCGAATACGTTGGTTATTTATTCACGCGTAATTAATGTTAGAAATTATTAATACCGAAGAGTAATTTAAAACGAATCATTATAATAAAATTAATATTCTGTATTTAATATAAATAAAGAGTCGTTTTGTGATATACAGTAGCACAAGGTCAAACTCAGATTATAATTGAAAAATAAATTTATCTTAACAAATAAAAAAAAATCTAGTATAAAAACATAAAATGTATACACTTCCACATCCAACAAGAATAATTTAAATTCATAAAAAAATACATATGCTGCCTCATTTATACGATAGGACAAATAAAAATTGCAATAAAAAATATCTCGAAATCAAATTCAAATAATATTGACATTGTTTTTATTTAGTGAAAATATTTAACATTTACTTAATAATTTCTTGGTTAGAAATTCCTTAATTTGTTAAAACATTAAATAGTTTTTTCAATGTAGAAAAATCTTATTTGTAAAAATACTACAATTAATTTTTATTCTATTATTATAAAAATAAATTTATAAAAAAATGATATAAGTGTATATCAAATCTAAATCAATCTTGATTTAAATCAGAAAAAATGATGAAAAGAAAAAACATTTTTTTTTACATCATTTTTTATATTTTTAATAATAGATATATTTTTTTATTGTTTTCCTCGAATTTAATACTAAAACAATGTAATTGGATGAAATAATAAAATAACTTCTATTAATTTAAAACAAATAAATTATACCCTCCCAGTATCACAAGATATTATAAAAATTCCAATAATCACTTGTACAATTCATTTGCTGATACAAATTTCGATAGACATGCTATCGTCATAAAACTTCAATTATAAAACCTATTTGCGTCAATTATATCATAAAATCTTAACTTTTATAAAACATTTCGCGATGATGAAATAGGCATCGAAATGTGCATCAGCGAAAAAGTGACCAGTAAATGATTATTAAACATTTTTTATAAAATATTTTAATTTTAAAGCTAGATGATTTATTTATGCTAAAGTAAATTTGCCATAATTTCAAACTAAATAATAATCATTTTGTAATAATGAATTAAAAACTATACCATTTACATTTTTTATTTTTTGATAATTAAATAAAATCTGTTTAAATTTTTTACGCAATTGAAAAAATTTCTAACCTCTGCATAGTAATTTTCACTTGAATTATCAGATTTTGTAAAACTATAAAGTTATTTTTTTATAATGGATAACTAACTAGAAACTAAAAAAATTGATGTTTAATATTTTTATCGTACACTATTTTTTGCCCTTAATTCAAAATGATGTAGTAAATACCTATACTCTTTTCTATTCCACCCGTTCACTTCTTTCCTTACTCTTTTTACACTATACAAAAAAAATATTAAATAATTTCTCAATACTTTAATAAAAATCCTAATCAAATAGAAATTCTTTTGTAAAATTGATTATGTCGAAACGTGTGATAAAACGAATAATTCTTTATGTTCGTAAATATGTGAAATATATTGATAAAATTCTCAGAATATTTCCTATAAAATGTCATTACTTATTCAAATATTTAAACAATATAAGTTTATTTTAAAATTAACTGTAATCATTGTTTGCGGTAGATTAAAATATAAGTATTGTTCATATGTCGAGTTCAATGAAATCATGACTTCATTTTGAACGAATACAATTAATTTATAATAAAATAAACAACGAGATAAGTCGTATCAGTAAAGTAAATATTTAATTCATGTCAATATCTAATAACAATTTATTGAAAAGTTATATTCTGGTGTAAAACATATTACAATAAAATATGAAAATAAAAAAGAAAACATTTTTAAGAGATATTTAATATTTTAACAACATGACTTATACAATATATTAAGTATATATCTCTTAAGATGAAACTGATTGCTATTTAAACCATTAGCTTTGATAAAAGAAAGTTATTTCTTGTAATTTATGAGTGTGTTGAAGGTGAATTGAATATTTGTTTTGTATGCTATTAGCATGAAATTTATTATTATTTCCGAATTGCATATTTTTATTTTTATAGAAATACTATTTACTATATATATATATATATATATATATATATATATATATATATATATATATATATATATATATATATATATATATGTAATGAAATTGTATACATGGTAAATAGTGGATCTTTTTGTAGAAAAATAAAAAATGCGTAGTGAAGAGTTTCCAATTTTCCGCACAGCAAACAAACTTTCGTTGCCGACCGAAAACGTTTCATTAAAGAAAATCGTTAGTTAAAAACTCGTGCGCCTTTTCGGCACGATTCAAAATTCGGGCACGGTCGTTCGGTTCTGAAATTTTCCGAATTTTCTGTTCGCTGAACCGAAACATCGTTTGTTGTGAATGTTGCGAGCGAAATACACAACAAGAGAAACCAAGTTTGCTTTCGGCGTTGAGATTTCCAACTAACGTTTATGATTCCTTATTTGTTTAGTTTAAAACATATATACATACATATATATATATATATATATTTATATAAATTTATGTTTACATATTTCGGTTTGTATACACATTCTGTAACTTTTTAATATCAAAATACAAATATGAAATTCAAAAAAAAGTTAAGTTTATAATTGAATATCGTGTTTTACGTTGTTCGTTATAACTTTTTCCCACCTTTTATACATTTCCTTGAATTCTATATGTATGCATTTTCAAAAGAGATTAGAAATAATTCGTAAAATATTTTCGACTTTTACCTTGATTATTCTATTACACTTTACTAAGACTTAATCTTCTTTATAATTACTAAGATATATTTGCTAAAAAAATACGTTTACAATATAAATTATTAATATAATGTCATTCAAATGTGAAGCCTAAATTTGTGTTTCGTAAAAAAAAACATGTGTATAGGGTGGTGTATAGAGAAACATGTGTATAGTTTCTTTTATTTCTTTTTAGTAAAATATAAATCTAAGCGTCACATTTGGTTAAGCCCATACTTTTATATAAGATACTTCATTTTTTAGAGATAAAATTGTATTCGATAGCATTCTTTTAATCTATACGCCAATAAACACTTCTTATATATAAAATATAAGTTGATAATTTTAAGTGACTAGAAGAAAAATTGATTTTTTAAGTAAAAAATTATTATTTTTTATAAAATAGAATAATATTCTATAACAATAAATAATTTATATATTGTAAATTAATTATTTGCTATATAAAATATTTCATATTAACGACACTCGATCCACAAAAATATCTCACTCAACCTTAAATGACTTTTATGTAATTATTTAATGTTCATTCTTTGTTACTTACATCCATTTTTTGATAATACAATATTAACAATGTTCGAGTATAAGCAAATAAGAATCTATGTAATTAAAATTCAAAAATGGTTTTTAAATACCAGCATTAATTAATAAATAAATAATTATTGAATTCTATGATAAAAATTATAGTTTTGGTATAGAATTTCCTTTATGAGAAGTAATTTATTTACATTAGAAAATGGTAACATCCAAACAATATAATAACAAAATTTATGAATATATCTGATCCTTATTTGACCACACTGGATCGACTGATGATGTTCAAAATTAAAGCACTTTTACATAATTTATTTTATGGAGAAAATTAGTAATAGATAATATGTACCTCCTGAAATTAAACTAAAAAAGAAATAAACCAAGAGAGAATAATTACTCATATCAATTTCATCATAGAACTGCTTTAATATTTTTTAATGATTCTCTTTTTTAAAAAAAATACTCACTTAATCGTTGTAAGGGTCATTTTTACTAAATCCTCTAATAAACCTAAACAATATTTTCTAATAACTAAATACATACAGATAAGATATTGTTATATGAGTTCATTTAATTGAGGCAACATACTTTTCTGTTGAGGCATCAATTTCTGTAGGATACACATTTTTCATTATTCTTACAGAAAATATAATACGCCAAAGTAATATAACTGAATTAGTAAAAAATATATGACGTTTTACAAACTAACTTTTTGGTATAAAATCATTTGAATGGCCAGTGAAGATTTATTATACTCATTACGTCTTGAGATTAAGAACTAACTAATTGATCATTAAAATTTTAATGTATACTTTTTCCACTGCTGCTATCCACTGCTTTCTATTTTTTAATAACGAAAGGATGTTGTAAAGAAATTTGACAAAATTATATATAAATATATATATATACACCCGTCCCTCAATTTATGCGGAGTATCCGTTCCACGTGGATTTGTTTTACACGAATGAAAATCGCGTAAATTGAGTCTGTCAATACAATAGAAAAAATATTGGAAATAAAAGCTAGTCAAGTTGTAGAAACACATATTTATTTCACATAGCTTAACAAAAAAATAATGACGTTTTAGGAAACAAAAGTAGATAAATTTTATTCGCTGATATATAATAAATTCCATGAAAAATTATATAAAATGAAATCTATCTGACAGCGTATAAAAAGTGCCGCATAATTTAATACCGCGTAAAAAAAGTTCTGCATAAATATAGGCATAATTTGCCGCGTAAAAAAAACTCGCGTAAAAAAAGTCCCGCGTAAATTGAGGGACGGGTGTATATATATATATATATATATATATATATATATATATATATACATGTGTATGAATCGTGTTTAGACATATACAAAACCCGACAATAAAAACCCATGTCCTTAGTTAAACACAACCATCATCTCCAACAAATCACTACGACTGCCACAACTACAACTACTGATCTCGTTTCAAGTGAAAACTACAACTAACTCGTCCAAGCGCGCATGTTATATAACTCGATAATCCTTGCGTCGAACGACCCTATCATACATCATACTTTCGGCGGTCGCCGCAGGCCAAAACGGACCAACTTTTCGTTGCCTTGTTTTGTGGTAGATAATCCCCGTTCGGTATCCCGCAGCCCGGGGTCTTGACCCTGTGCGTACGTACACTGTGGCGACGGCGTCGGCACTCGCATCTCTTGTACTCGAAAGAACCGACGACCACTAGTAACGGCAGCGGTGAATGTAGTTGTATAATCGATGTGATAGTAAAACGCGCGCCCGAGGGATGCACTAATTGAAACGCATCGTATTGTTTTCTGTTAGTAGAAGGTCGAATCATGTGAAATGTGTAAGGTGAATATAATATAGTATTATAAATGAAAATGCAATTCACTGAATTACAAACAAACCAAAAAATAGTTAGAAGAAATAGGTATTTTTCACACCAGACAAGTTTTTTCTTATTTAATTTTTAATTTAAATCTCAAAGCATATATAAAACTGGATATTCTCTCAAGAATATATAAAAGAATCCATTGTTGAAATTTATTTTTCATTAAAAGTTATTTAAATGAACATTTATTTTGTCAATGTTGGTAAATCTGAATAAAAACTAGTGCCTGACAGATCCATCTCTTAACAAAAGAAAATTCTTAATTTATTTAAAAATGTTAGCAAACAAAATGAATATTCAACATTGATTTTTTTATTTATTCAGTGTAAAACATCTACAAAATCCATTAGAATTATTTGTTAAAATTATGTTAATAAATTACAACTACAAATTCACGTTGCGAATGGTTTCAGAAGTTTAAAAATATTGACTTATACTTGAAACATAAAAAAAAATGTGTGGGTATAGGAAATGAAAACATAATTTAAAATTATTGATACAGAAGACACAATCGAATGTATAGCTAACAAAATCTCTAAATGTTAATTAAATAAATTTGATTTGATTTTTACATGAAATGAGAAAGATCCAAAAAGAAACAAATGGATTCCATATCAATTGTCAAAAAAACCGTTGCTAATCAAATCAATTCTTGTCGTTCGAATAGTATATCTACATCAATACCTAAACAAAATTTTTAAAAAATTAAATCACAAAACTAACGCATGCAGATATTCAATTCATCTAGAACAGACCTCACAAATTGTTAAAAATGTTCGAATACCATCACAAGTAATAAATAAGTCAATCCATATCATCAAAAAAGGTCACAAACCTATGAAAAAGAACATGTTAAAATACATTTGTGTAAAGAACATGTTGCAAAGACAATAAAAAGGGAAAGCTCTTCATGCTTGCAGATCAGATGACGAAAAGAAAGATACAACCCCCAGTTGTTGTAGATGGATTGAATAAGGACACAAAACACGAATTAGTATAGGTATATATAAAAAAGTTAGTCTAGATTTTAACAGAAAGGCTCTGACGATGATGGCATCGCCATCGAAATGCATCAGCCGATATAATTATAAATAACAAGTGAACAATAAGTGATCATTGAACACTTTAAATTATTGTGGTGTTGAGGTTAAAATTCATTTATGTAAACAAAACATTCATTAGCCGAAATATTCCTTGCACCCAGGTCAGTCAGTTAATTGCAAACTGATCCTATCAACAATTATGGTTACTGAATTGATTTGAAAACGGATATATTCTACGAAAAAATGAACCAAAATCATTCTCATTATCCATGATAATCCCAAGTTGCATTGATAACCAGAGAAACTATAACAAAATTACAATAAAAAGTTCTTTTACACGTAGTATACTTTTCGCCAATGTGGACTTTTGAATACATAATTGTCATTCTGAAGAAGTGAGATAATAAAACAATGATTTCATTCGTTTAAAGGATAGGAACTCATTTAAATGAAAAATTAATATTTTGCTTGAAAGATAGTAGAAGGAAATAAAAAAATTCGAAAAATGTTTTAATTAAAATGAATATTTCATTTTTGAAAAATTAATAAAGAAATTTGTTTAAAAATGATAAAAGCTTTTGCATGTATATAATATGATATTATACTGAAACTAGTTTTAATAACTTTTCTTACAACTTTATTTATAATTTTTTTTCGTCTACTATTATTAAAAATATTCTTCTTGTTTATTTCTATTGTCACTACTGCTTTTTAGCTACGATAAAATATACTAATCTAAATTTATTTATTCGTTGCACCTAAAAGTAATCAAACGCTTTAAAAAAATCAGAACTTGAAATTTCTAATGAACGAAAAATATTAAAAATTACTGAAATACTATATGTACATGTGTATATAGGTATGTATGTATATATGTGTATATAAGTATGTATGTATGTTTATATGTGTGTATACATATATATATATGTATATATATATATATATATATATATATATATATGTATATATATACATACACTGCTGCTAATAAGTCATGGCACACATGGGTAACATAAGCAATTTATTGATATAATTCAATGAAGCCATTAAATTAAAAAAAATATTTAATTGAAAAGAAATAAAATGAACATTATATAATGAATAAATTTAATGAATATTATATTTATTTTCAATTAAATAATTTTTTTTTAATTTAACAACTTCATTGAATTATATTAATAAATTGCTTATGTTACCCATGTGTGCTATGACTTATGTGAATCAGTGTATATGAATCAAACTTTTAAAAAATTACAACCAAATAGAAGGTGCAATAGTCTGGTGCAATTATTTCACACTCTGGACAATAGTTAATTTAATTTTTAACTGTACATATATATATATATATATATATATATATATATATATATATATATATATATTATCGACTTACCAAATAAATATATGTAAGATTAACAGAGAGAACTCACCTGAAAAAAAATCAAAAATTAGAATATAATAATTACAAAAAATATTTTAACAAATATATATATATATATATATATATATATTAGTATACAAATCATAAATGCGTGCGTATGTGTATAGATTTTAATATAATTCGATGACTAGGCTCGTGCTCGTCCCTGTCTATCGCGGATAGAACAAAGACCGTACATTAAAACTTTATAGCAGACTATGAACAGTGTCATATTTGTCACACATCAGCTGCTACTACTTGTTAAAACATGTTGAGCGAAACGCGAATTCCCGAAGCAATCTCGAAAGAACTCTCTCTCCATTAAAGTTTATTATATCGATCGTCACTCCGTTACGAATATCTCTTTCTCTGACAATTTGACTGGAAGAGAATTTAGTTCGATGGGTGGTAACAGGCAATAGAGGATCAGAGAAATCAAAATATGCTCTATATATACATACATATATATATATATATATATATATATATATATATATATATATATATATATATATATATTGAAAATATAGAAAATTAAAAATATCTTCTCAATACCAAATTCTTTACAGTAGCAAATATGTTCAAAGTATTTAATACTTAAATTTCTCAAATATGTTATCGTATTTTTATACCTTTTTAGATATATTTATTTTCAACCATTATTATTACATATATATATATATATATATATATATATATATATATATATATATATATAAATGAACTTCTCAATTGAATTAAATAAAATAATTTTTAAAAACTGCCTATGTATTACAGAGAAATGTCACCAAAATTCAATACATCTTCAAGATAACAGTTCTTGTGAAGGAAATAATAGTATATAATGAAATGAATTGAAAAAACAATACAATCAATCCCTCTATAATGCAATTAATTCGTACTGCGTTATATGGAAACCGCGTTATAAGAATTAGTACAAATCACATACATACTGTGTATTATTCATACCAGGTTATATGGAAATCGTATGTGTGATTAAGTTAATTTGTTCTGAATTATATAATATAAAAAGTGAAAAAAATAACAGAAAACACGATAAAAAGTAATTAACTAAGAACAAAATATAGAAAACGCAATTAAAATAATTAATTTGTATAACAATAAACAATTTACTTAGTCAAATCAGTTGTGACAGAAGAAACATTTAATTTTCGCTATTAATTTGTCACAACTATTGTTATTTACTTTTACACAAATGAATTATTTACTCCAATAGTATAGGATTTTACATAAATGTTCAATCATAATTTAACATTTATTTTATTAACTAATACTAATTTGAATTTCTATGCGATTATTATCAGAGTATGGTATTATACAAAACAAAACTATAACTTGATAAATTCTAAGAAAAAAAATCTTATAATCAATACAACTGATACTTTTATAACATCTAGAAATACAATATTTTTCAGGAAATATGAGATGGATAATTTTTTATCAATGAAAATCATCGAAAATACAATTACACCCGTCCCTCAATTTACGCAACACTTTTTTTACGCGGCAAATAGTACCTCCATTTACGCGAGACTTTTTTTACGCGGTATTGATTTACTCGGCACTTTTTATACGCGGTCAGATAGATTTCATTTTATATAATTTTTTCACGGAATTTATTATATTATATATCAGAGTGACGTAAATTCTTACTTGAACGTATAAAAGCACGATATAAATATATAAAAGGTTGATTGTTTTGAATTACAGTAGTGACAGTGACATCGAATAAAATTTATCTACTTTTGTTTTCTAAAACGACATTATTTTTTTGTTAAGCTATGTGAAATAAATATGTGTTTCTACAACTTTACTAGCTTTTATTTCCAATATTTTTTCTATTGTACTCACAGACTTAATTTACGCGATTTTCATTCGCGTAAAACAAATCCACGTGGAACATATACTCCGCGTAAATTGAGGAATGGGTGTACTTTTATAAATTTTGATAACGATTACGAAAAAAATTTTAATGCAAAAGTGGTACTCTAGAATCATGTTTAAAAACTGATTATGTGATTTAAATTCTTTACTGAAATTTAAAATCCAAAAGAAGTGATATACTCGTATATAGTGTTAAGAGTTTTGAAATAATGATGAACAATCTGAAAATCAAAATTTAACAGATCGAAACTAAAATTTTGATTTATCCATATATAAAACTTTATGTTAATTTTCAGAGAATCATTTTTTATTTATAAACATACATAGGCTTATGTACCATATATGTATGTATATATTTCTATACAAAAGTTTATCGAAGTAGACATATGTGTGTGTATAATGTGCTATGATATCATATCATGCGCGAAATATTTGAATAACAAATCATTTCAGTTGATACGAGTACATAATCCGACTCGATCATCTGTAAATATTTGACGTCACTTTACCTACACAATATCGTAAAAACAGTTTACTGAAAAATCCACCTCTGAGCGTGCGGTTTTCGTTCGATGTTTTATTTATTCGCGTTTCGAGAGGTCGTCGGGATCGGCGGCACGGCGCTTCCGTACGATACATATTTTGATATTTTTACTATATACACACATACACGCACAGAGATTTTATGTGTATACAAGAACGAAATCCGAGAATGGCACGTACGAACATTGTCAGGCGTCGTCATGACGACTGAAGGAGCATCAGCCATCTGCAGCCGGAGGGCTCGAATTTGAAAATCGGATTTCTTTTCGAGGTGTATCTAGATTGTGACGTTCGTTTTTCATCACTTTGAATATATATATATATATATATATATATATATATATATATATATATATATATATATATATACATGTATGAGTGTGTGTATTTGTATTCGGCGCAATTCTAAATAAAATTTATTAGATTTCAAACAATTCTCTGTTTCGTGCTATTCAGAAACAATATACAATCATCTTGATGTCGTTCACCACATTCTTCGCAAATGTTCAACTGATTTTCATGGTATCGATTTTATTACAAACAAGCACGTGTTTTATTACTAATCATACATCGATATAATAATTCATTTAAATCAACTATACACACATATGAAACCTGATAAGAAATTCTATGACTTGGCTTTCATTTCAAAAAACAATGCACATTTGTTTTGACTTCGAAGAAATCTGTCTGGAATACTTTTTATTTTATCGAATTTGTTTGAACAGTGTGGCTAATCTTACAAAAATGAATCACTGTTCGACAATATAATATTTTCTATTGAACAATTATCTACTATTCACGCTTTTCGTAAATATATTTTTCGAAGTCTGTACCATCTATATCGTACATAAAATTATAAAACTAAGATTTTTACCATCAAAACACTTACTAGAAATAAATTACAAACTTTTTATAAAGAAATAAAGTCATTCATTTGTGTAATAATAAATGATATTTACCATAAGATTCACATAAGGTAAGTATCTATAAAATTAGTTTTAAAATAATCAAAAAACCTATCGTTTAGATATAAATAATAACAATTTGAAAACGAGATTTGAAATTTGATCCTAATTTCACCAATTGCAATATTAATTACTATTTGTTTGTTACAGTGGTTAATTTACTTTTATGTAAATTAATCACTGATCTTAGTACATAATATCTTATAAAGCTATCTTTTTTTACTCGCTGAATATTTTTAACGAAGGCAATATCATCATGAGAAATCTAGATTGGAAAATTTCAAATAATGATAAGGTTTTAAAATCACATCAGTAAATAAATATAAAAATAAGTATCTATTGATCATTTTCACAAAATTTTTCTATATTAGAAGAAGAGATTAGTTGGTGTTAAAGTTAATTATTACTTATTTTAATTTTAAGGAGCATACTTATGTATACATACACTAACGCACATAAGTCATGGCACACATGAGTAACATAAGTAATTTATTGATATAATTCAATGAAGTCGTTAAATATAATGAATAAATTGAATGAATATCATATTTATTTTCAATTAAATATTTTTTTTAATTTAACGACTTCATTTAATTATATCAATAAATTGCTTATGTTACCCATATGTGCCATGAATTATGTCCGTCAGTGTATATAAAATCCACAATGAAGTTATTATTAAAAAAACACAACAAAACTTGACAAATATGAAAAAATGTTTAATGTGTTTTTAAATAGCAACATAATACTATCTATGTTATACGTAAGAAAAAAATTAGTCATAGGAAAATAAAGTAGAAAAAATCTAATACCATTACTAAAAATGAAAAACGTATAACAATTTCATTAAAGTATATTTGTAAGCAAAAAATGATATTAAAAAAACAACTAAAGATTAAAGTCTTTTTAGAAAATAACATTTTCGTTTTCATATATTTTCAATCAAATATACAAAAAAAAAATACAACAATTGAAAACGAATAAATTTCTATATTGAAAACGTCTCAATGTACATATTTATTTATTTACATAAATAAAACGTACATTTATAAAACTCGATCGAATGTACATTAACAAATAGAATTTTCTTTATACGGGTATGTATATATTTGTAAAAAAAAATCGATATGTGTTGAACTGTAAACAGAATCCTTACATAATACACAAATGTAGAGAAAATCGTCAATGTGAATGACTGAAAATGGAAAATTCTTCGTCGACTATTTTCTAAGACGGCCTTTTTACAAGTACCCTATACATTTGAATAATAATCAAATTATATATATATATATATATATATATATATATATATATATATAAGATTGTGTCAGTATGTAAATATTTTTATAGATATAAAATGGGACATAGAGGCACGCGTACAAGTGTCGAATGAGTCTCGTTCAATTTGCAGACTGTGAATAAAATATAAGTAGGGCCATTCACACGTAAAGAATAGTCGAGGTGCAGTGCATTGATGTCTCACTAGAGACCAATGATTGAAATATTCACCCGACAATAGACAAATGTTCAATAGAGAAAGGGTTACGAATCGACTTTTTATATGTTCTGTTCAGTCGTTCTTTTCTTCTTCTTTTTTATTTAGAATCCGTTTCATATTAAAGTTTGATCACTGAATTTTATTTTAAACATACAAACATGAAATTCAAGAATGAATAAATAAACCATTTCAGAACTTTTCACATTTATTAGTAACTATTTAATATGTACTTTTTCCAAAAAAAAATATGTAAATAAAACCAAATGAAATATTTTCTAATGTTTAATATTTTAAAAATAATTTCACAGGTAATTTTTGTTTACTTTCTAATGCATTTATTTGTTGTCTCATGTCTACATCTTATTTCTAATATTCATCTTTCCATACTTTGTATTATTTAGAATCACTGTATTATTCTGCTAATTATACTCATATTTCACTATAAAATATATCATAAAACCAATTTTTTGATTCAGTTTATCCAATTCTTCGAAATTTACATAGAATTCGTCTTGATTTGTTACAAAAATATGTTAACATTTTATTTTAAATGATTTAATTCTTCATTTTCTCTTAAAACTAATGATCAATTTCCATAACACATCTTTTGGAAAAAGTGCAGTAATACAAATATTACTTTCTTTTTTACCCTTCTTCCTACAATATAGATTTATTTTTAGAAAAATATTTTCCTTTTACTTCGTTTTTGACAATTAAAGCAGTAAACAATTTCTTAAAATATTTAAATAGTTGTTAATCATACATATTTAAATTTATTTAAAAGTGAAATTTTTATTACTCAATTTATATTTATTTAAAACGTTGATTTATAAAAAAAAAAAACATATATGTATATATATATTATTTTTTACAAATTAACACATTACCGTTCGGAGACATAAAAATATGTTTTTTGTTGATTGCTCGTGAAATGCCGAAAACATATAAATAGAGTTTTATGTACTATGCATTAAATGCCTACGACATATAAATATGTGTTACAATATATATGCTAAAAATAATATTTCTTATCGACTAGACCAGTGATCTGCAAACTCATTAGTCAAAAGAACCAAATGTCAGTAGAACAATTTTTTTTAAGAGCCAAATTTTCAAGATATCTGTTTTAGAAGTCGATTAAAACTAGGAACTAGTATTATGTGATAGACAGGATTAGACACGCTCCATGTACTGGATTGTTTTTTTCTCCACTATAATGTCAAATTTGTAAAATAATAATGTTTGAAAAGATGATTCCTGTGAAAATCCTTGCGCCAAAATAGAATGACATTACAAAGTGACAGAGAGGTACCAGTGGCCGTTTCATAAAACTTACAGTTCCTGTATTACAAGTTCTTTATTTAAAATTTATATAGGATATTTGAAGAAATAACTTGTAATACAGGAACTGTAAGTTTTATAAAACGGGCCCCTCGTTTTTTAAATATTTGGTTATTATTATTGACAATCAAAAAGTATACCCAATGCACCAACTTTGAATGATCGGTTTTTTGACTTTAAACACTGAATAAAAAAAATAGATACCTATCATAATTAACAGTAATCTTGTTTATTGATAAAAAGTATTTTTTATTATTTCAATATTACATGGCACATATTTAATGCACATAGTCATTATTTGTGGAAGAGCCGCATTCAAGTAACCAAAGAGCCGCATTTTGCCGACCCCTGGAGTAGACTAATACTGCATATTTTGATAATATTCAAAACAAAAGATAAGAGTAAATTTCAACCTTCAACCTTACAATTACCAAAGATTTCTTTAAATCGCTTTAAAATATACCGGCTACACGGATCAATTTTCGCGCAAACAGCCCGGACCGTAATGTATTAATAAAATATATTTTTTTATTTTCTTTTTATTAAAATGCAGATAAATTGATAATAAATTATCAAATTATTTATTTTGAGAAATATGTATATATATGTATATATATATATATATATATATATATATATATAAAATTCAAAAAAATCTTAAATATATTCTTTATATAAAAAAAATCGTTTTGATCAAATCAAAACAAAGTTATTATGACATCTATACAAAATGAAAAACATAAATGTCAATACAAGGTCTAATTCATTAGCAATCGTATGTATATGTAAAAACTCATAAATGTACGCTTTTATATTTAAAACGTTTCCATTTCAGAGTTACTAACAAGTATGTTTCATGATTTACAACAAATCAATAAACATACTTTTTATATTTTTGTAACACAAATGTGCTTTTTAAATTTTATTACAAATTAATTCGTTTGATCAACTTTACTACCAATTTATAAAATATACAGAGAAAAATAAAAACAATCACTTGTATACTAAAAAATGTATTTAGTACTCATATTACAAAAAAAAGATAAATCCAACTTTTCATCCCTAGTCTTATTACTTCTATCAGCAATACTGAATCGATTCCACTGAGTACATTTGATTCATCAGACTATTTCTCATACTGTAATTATGTAATATATAATCATCGACATTCAAACGAGCGACGTTCAGCTTTGATCATTCTAGAGGTAAGAAAACTTTTCATAAAGTACACAACGACTCACATACACAGACCGTCGATACGTTTTCCAGAAAACCTATACAACGTGAAACAGAAACTTTCCTAATCGAAAACAGACACGAATCCAATCTATGTATATAATTTTGTATCAGACACGCGGGGTTGTTGCTATAAATGTATATGTGTGTATGTATTTAATATACATTCTCGTTATGGACTCGACAAGAAGACATGCTCTCTGTTTAGTACCGTCCGCATCGATAATAAGGTAATATATCTCACGAAGATTGAATGCACGCTCGCCTGCATACGTCCAGATTAAAATCTACCTTACCGACTGTAATAAGGCACCTGAGCTGACTTATCGATCGGTCGCGCCACTAAAGGCCGCCCCTTCGGACTCCACACGCACAAAAACAGTTCGGTCGCCGGTCGTGCGACTCGGTAATAGATCTCTTGTATGTATTTGTGTGTATGTTTGTACGTTGTCGAGAATGGAAATATTCCATAAATATAATTGAGTGGAATAGAAGAAACGATACGGACGTGCGTGAAACGATTCAGCGAGGTCGCGAAAGACGATCAATTGTTATTATAGATTCGCGAGTAATCATGTATGTCTAATTCGTGTGAACGAATCGGTCTAATAATCGATATAAATCTCCTGTTTAAGACGACACGACAAGGAAGTGTGGTCACGGTGTTCGTGTACGACCGACTCGTGATCTGTACATGGTCTTTAAGAAACGACTAGAAAGTAATTTTAAAAAATATTATAAGAAAAAATCAAGTGAAAGCACAAGAAGAAGAAATCAGATACGTACTTCGTTTATTTGTTTAAAGTATACATTTAAAAAAATGCGATTAATTGATACGATGAAGACGAAATGTTGGTTCTGGTTGTTTCCTAGGAACTGATATTTGTATAAAACAACTAAAAGTCATTATCTAACATAAGATTAAGAAATATGTTGTAACTTTACGACGTGAATACGTCAAGAATTCAGTTGATTAATTTAAATAGTGAAGGCACGATTTCATGACTTTAACTTTTCGGATTCAGCAAATTTCCACATGACGTTGACAGTTTATTATACGTCTCAAACGTCAAACATATTTTCACAATATTCGATATCAAATCTGTATTAAATAATATGTTAATGTATTTTTATACATTATTTACAAACATGTTTTAATAATTTCTCTCCAATCTACTAATATTCAGAAAAAAATATAAAAATTAAATGTTATAACTGAAGAATATAAGTAGATATACATTTGAATAAGCATAATTTTATATTTCTGTAATAGAGGGTTTTCAATAAGCGATTCAGAAGTTTAAATGGATATAAAACAAAAAGTATTTAATTAATTAGTTTTTTTATTTGTATATTCTATGGCATTAATGAGGAAAACAATTTCACTCATATGACCATCACGACTTCACTTAACATTTTAACATACGTTTAATCCCATTTTTAGTCACTCTTTCACATAATTGTGGTCCAATTTCATGAATTATACGTTCAATGTTTATTTTTAATCCGTTTGTTCTTTTTGGTTTATCAGCATAAACCAATGATTTCACATAACCCCACAGAAAATAATCCAATGGAGTTAGATCACATGATCTTGGTGGCCAATTGATGGGTCCATTTCGTGAAATTATGGACTCATTAAATTTTTGTTTCAGTAAGTCTATTAAAGTTTTTACAATTTCTAAACGCCGTTCACGTGTTAAGGCCTAACACCACTGTTCCATGGAAAGGAAATGGAAAGAAAAAATTTTGTCAAATCTAACATTATACTATATTGACTAAAATATAAAGTAAAAAATACAAAAATTTGAGCCAATAATTCGAATCGGAAGCGCTCCGCGGCAAGCATAATTGTCGCACACTTGAACCACTTAGCACAAATGAATAACCGAGTTGAAAAAAACAATTTTCATAAAAAAGGCACATTAAACAAAATCTTGATTCACTATTTAATAATCATTTACTGTTCTGTTTAAGTTATTGCCCGTTGAGAAAAATTTCGAGAAAAATCAATTTAAAGTTTCGATCGGCCGTTTCGGAGCGGCTGAAGACGGCAGGTATAAGTCCCGAAATTTCAAAAGAATTTTTTTTTCAGAATGAAACCTTTTGTATTATATTCTAAAAGGTTCAAAGTATATTTTAAGCCAATAAAAAAAAAATTGATTTTTTGAAATGTCTACAGTGGTGTTAGGCCTTAAGCATTCCATGATAATTTGTCAAACTAATCTAAGTTAAAATGTCAAAATGTGTTAAAAAAATCAAACATGGCTACTAGCAGCACAAATGAATAACCTACTTCCAACATCACAAAATCTTATATTTAATAATCATTTATTATTGTGTGCATTTCGACAATTATTATTGTCAGAGCACATCAGGATTTTATAATGTGTTTCGACAATTATAGCAGACATTGAAATGTGTATTAAGAAATAAAATATTATAGTGTTTAGGATAAATCATTTATATTAAAGAAAATTAACCAATGCCAAAAAATATTATATATAAAATATATAATTGAGTTTCTTGTTTATACGTAATGTATTTAAATTGATCAGTTTGAAAATATAACAATTTGTGAAAAAAGTTCGAACAAAAATAAAACTCGAAAAAAATATTAAATCCATTGGTCAGTACCAATAACCGCACCCTTTTTAAGCAATGAGGAAAGAGGCATTACTTTTCAACCCTGTCTCATACATTAACTGTCCGTCCTTGAATGTCGCCTATTGCATGCAAATCGTTATTTAACACACACACAACCATACATACATAGATATAAACACGTACATTTTATCGATTATTTAGACGTGAAATGTCGTTAATAAAGTTCATTTTAGAGAAAAACGAAATAGAATTTCCCGCAATGATTCAACAATTTTAACTGATATTTAAATGGAAAATGTGTCAGTTAATGTAATAAATAAATCGTACAGTACGTATATAAAAATAAAAATTGAAAAGTAGACCGGCCACTCGTCTCGTTTAAATGAAAGCCTGACATTTTTTTCGAACAGCCGTCGACACCGGCGTACAATTGTTCTACTCCGACCAGCCGTGTTTCATAAATATATAAACGATGTTGACGAAGGAAAATTTCCATTGAGTTGATTAACTCCCGGCATCATTTCAAGTTTTAAACATTTCGTACGGTTTCCAGCAAGTTTACTCTAATGGAATACGAACAAAGCTTTTATATATTTCAATTCATGTATTATTTTAAAATAATCGATGGTATTTGTTATGATGTTGGTTCGGTTCTCATTGTCGAAACATTTTCATCTAGAGTACAATTTGAATAATAAACTAGAGAAATCTATTCGAAAATAACAAAAAGAACTATTGATAAAATTATTCAATTTAGTGATAAGCTCAAAATTCCAAATAATTCATTTCGTTTATATTCCAAAAAAAATGTTTTCAAATATATAAAAAAAACTGTTGTGTAATCCCTTTTTCAGTTATATACTCGAATTAATTAGAAATTTTAATTTATTCGCATGCGAAAGAGAGCAGTGTTCCGGCACAGCTCTCGTACACGATTTATTGACTTCTAATTCAGTCGCGGTCGTCAGAATATCCGACAACAGCTGACCGGAAAGACGTCGCCGGAGCGCTTTGATCATCATTCCCTGCAAACCGGTGACGTTCGCCAAAGCCCATGTTGGTCATTCATGTCAAAAGGTTAATCAATCTAGGTAGACCGTACGACATAATTAAAAGCGCCGGTTCTCGTCATTGAAACGCATTTCGTCCAATAAATACATACAGAATTTTATATATATATATATATATATATATATATATATATGTGTGTGTGTGTGTGTGTGTGTGTGTGTGTGTGTGTGTGTATGTGTGTGTATAGGCAACAAGTAATCAATAAATAATAAAAAGATCTACTCGTATATATTTTCAACATAAGTAATTTTTGATACCAAAATTAATAACATTATTAATTAAATTCCTTATATTAAATCAGTGCAACCAAAATATTATATTTCTAGCTGATCTAAAATATCTTCATAATAATGACTAACTGTACAATTGAAATTTTGATACAAAGACCTATAATGTCTTACAATTTCATTTCTTTTTTCTCTGTCTCTCCCTGCCAACTCAAGCACTCACCTACTCTAACTCCCTTGTCAGATCAAACTGAGATATAACACACCACCCAACAACAACCAATGCAACGTAAGTGAAATGCAGTACAGTACATGAATCTATTATTCAATACTCGTAGACATCTTAGACATTTACACAGAAAATCAGATATTTAAACATAGACAATTCTCAGATACAGTTACAACACAAGATTACAGTTTATTAATTCAAATATAGACTCATTATATGTTATATGTGAGTTGCATAAAAAACGATTGACTAAAATAAATCAAGGAAGTATTAATTAATTCTTCATTTTTTGGAAAAATATAAATATTTATCAACATTATAATCTGACTTAATTTTTTCATTTATATAATTTTAATATTTTACGATACGAATCTTAACTTGAATTTCCTACGTACTTATTTGTACACTCTAAATTTATGTTAACTTGGACAACTTCTATATGTAATATAAATAATTATTAAAATATTTAGTAATTGTTCTATTAGTTTAAGAATATTTGAAATAAAAAACCAAAAGTCTATATCAGTCAATTCAAAAATTCATATCAAAAACAAAAAAGATCCTACAATATAACGTTATCAAATTATATTATAGAAATTCAATAATTTAGGGAAACGAACGAATATCATGAGATATATTTAAAACTAGGGAAACAATCATAACAAAAAGATTTATAGACAGATTTCATAATCTGTACAAAGCTCTGACGATAACAATTTGACCATCGAAATGCACATCAACAAATAAACTGAACAAGTGTTTATTAACCGCTTATAAAATTTCATAGTATTGGGAGTAAGTTACTCATTTATGTTCAAGTATTTGCAACGATACCGAAATTATTATTAACATTTGTTATTTTCTAAATTAAACAAGATCTTTATTTTTAACAAATATTTTATATATCCATTTATATACATATACATTCCAAATTGTAACCCAATAGTTCCAAAATAGTAGTGACATGTAGTGTTTTTTTAAAAGAATGTACTCATTTCAATCAAAAGAAAAATACTGCCTTAAATCATAATAATTTAAGATACTGCATTTAATAAAAATCGTCATACTTAATTTTTTAAATACAGAATGATTTAGGCTACTAAGTTCCATTATATAAATCATCATACTATTTATACTTTTATAGAAAACAAACTGAAGATCTGTACAGGGATAATTTGAAACAAGAGTGAAAAGATATAATAAAATGAATAAAAACTATTTTTAATAATCTGATGAATTGCGAATGAAGAAACATATTTTAATTTCACTTCGAATTTATAACATTGAAACTGAAGGAAACCATTTGTGATATTATTTATAGAATTAATTACATGCCATATCAAAAACATATTTTTCTGAGTTTAATTTAATACGTTTCTTTATGATATTCGTTTTATTTTACATATTCAAAATTTAATTTTCATTAATAATTTTTCTATTTTAAATTATTTAATAATGTATAATATATACATACATACATACATATATATATATATATATATATATATATATATATATATATATGAATATAAAACACATAAAGAATGATATTTGATATTATTAATTTAGAAGAGACAACAAACGTCTCTATTCTAACGAAGATTTCAACGAAAAAACCGCAGAAACATTTCTTGATTGGCGAGTGAATTATATTTCATAGCGTTGAATGGAGAAGTCGAGATTTCTATTGAAATTAAAACCGGCGTACGGCTTCAACAGCCTATTGTTGAATAATAAATGAGTTGATTTTTTAATGAACGTCTAAAAAAAGCGATTTTAAGTTTTCATATATATACACATACATTTATATATATATATATATATATATATATATATATATATATGTGTGTGTGTGTGTGTGTGTGTGTGTATGTGTGTACTAACTAAATATCAGTGGTAATACCACTTACTATTAATATAAAATAGCTTTAAGTATTTTGAAAATCGAACTTTTCTGATCGAGTACCTTTTATATAAAAATAAAAAACTCTTAAGAGAACATTACAAAATCTTATCTTAATTTATGAAAAAAAATTTACTTTAGATAATTAGTAAACACAAAATTTATATGATGATACCGAGTACTAAATAAAAAAACTCAATCAATAACGTATAAATAGAATTTCAATTAAGCTTTCATGTTGTCAATGGCACGAATAAAAATTATTATAAACTGAAAAGTTTTATACAACGCTGAAAATTACATCCTCTTACCAATTTGTATACCAAAATAAATGTCTATATTTTTTTCATCTAGTGATAAATCTTCAATGATAAAAAACCAGTTATATGAAATTATGAAGAATATATAAAATAAATATATATCTTTAAAAAGGAAAATTAGAATTTGATTATCATTTAAAAAGTTACAAATTAAATAATCAATATCTGTATTAATTTATCATTTTTATTTCATTAATTAAAAATATAAAATAATTTCCAAATACAATATCTAATATTTTTTATATTTATAATAGATAAAAAACTTAAAATCATTTTAATATTCCATACTAATTACAAATTTCTATAAATTTTCAAACAAGTGCAGATTTTCAACAAAAATTAATTATTGAAATATGTTTCCTATCTTAAATAAATTTTAAATAAGCCATTTTTTTAATATTTTTCTTTCGTTTCGAATTAAA
The DNA here is from genome assembly GCA_029203775.1 of Neoneuromus ignobilis. NCBI lineage: Eukaryota > Metazoa > Arthropoda > Insecta > Megaloptera > Corydalidae > Neoneuromus > Neoneuromus ignobilis. Next base: position 25,184,569 of record CP092091.1, on the reverse strand, counting down.
GTTTTATTGTCTGTTTATTCAACAAATTACGGAACAACTATGTATAAAAAAGGAAAAACCACATGTATGCTTACACAGTACAAGTACTAATTATATTACTGCTTGTATCACATAGAATAATAATTATTGACATACAAGTGATGTGAATTTCTCAAAATCCTCCTCGAGTGTTTAACATTTCAACATTGTAAAGTTACACCTTAATGTTTTATACACACTCGAACAATATATATATATATATATATATATATATATATATAGATATAGATATATATAAATACTTGTAAACATTTACGGCAAGTGTTAGAAGTTCGTAAGTATTATTATTATTATTTTAAAACTGACATTAAACTCTAAGTCAAGTAGCAAAACTCTTGTTTCTAAAAGAATGCACTTGAAAATAAATATGGATCTTTGTTTCTCACGCCTATGCGTACATACACACACACACACACACACACACTACTAATACGATTCAAAAGTAATTCTAGATAGGAAAGTAAATACCGTACATATATGAGCAAATGTATGTATGTGTATATATATATAATATGTATGTGTATAGATATAATTTGACGTACGTGCATATGTAAGTATGTAAAAAAAATCTATATAAATCATTTAGAATTACCGCTCTTTAGATTATATCTGACGCCTTTGTCTGCGCGTTTTACAGGGTTTTTTTTTCTCTTTACACAACTACTTTCATTCGAAATCATTCATAATAATATGATTTTTTATCACAACGGCACTCATAAATGTTTTATTTATTACGTTGAAAATTGTTTTATATTTAACAGATGCATTGTGTTTGAGTATATATATATATATATATATATATATATATATACACACACACACATAAGTGAGTAGTTTGAAATGGAAATAAGTCGATTATAAAATGAGAAAAAAGAACACCGATAGACATAAAAAAATATTGATAGGGAATCTACATATTTAAGAAAGGCCAAGAAGAGGACCTTAGATAAACAAAACTGAAACACAAGGAAATTCGTCGAAATGGAGTGAAAAAAAATATTGGATCGATTGGAGTAAAAAGTTCTGGGGGATACGTTCATCCATCAATAGATAAAAAAAAATCGATAATTATGATGATGATATATATAAAATACACGAAAATATTATTTAAAAAAATCAAATTACTAATTAATATAATTAAATAAAAGTTTACCTTTTAAAAATACTGAAAAGAAAAACATTTCAAGCAAATTAAATATAAGATAGCTCAAATGAGATCGAAGGATAGTAAATAATAATAAATAAGTAAATGTATGTCTAAACCGTTCTGTCTTATTTAGGTCATTCTATATTAGTTTAAAATTGCAAGCCCGTTGGCAGGAGTTCCAATTTTAAAACAATCTTTACATTAATCATATTACCTCTCATAGTTTTATTTTAAAAGTATTATCTAAGGACGATAGTATTTTAAAAATACTGGAATGAAAAGTATTTCATACCCGAGTACCTCTACTAAAGACTAAACTTTCATTAATTTGCTTTTTTGTAATTTTCCAATTTCCTCTTTAACACATAATTATTTCTTCAATAGAAAATAGCTATTCTTTGGTTAAAAACTTTCCAGGTCAGATACCTTAGAAAAACTTTAAACATACAAACTGAAATCTCGAGCTTATCTCTACTTTCTATATCCCTCATCTAAGCTGTTCAATCATTTCATTCGAGCCTAATTATCCTAAAATATTTATTTAACACAAAATAAACAGCCGTTTTTTAAAAAAATTCTATATTTCTTTCGAATATAAAAACCAAACACTCCTACAGTAATCAAACAAAACTCACCAAAGTTAAGTATGTTGAACCGTATGATATAATTTCTACTTCATCAACGAAGTAAGATAAATAGATGAAATTTTGTCCATCAGTAAATTAAACAAAGGATTTTTTCATATGGTTATAATTCAAATGCCAAATAAAGGACTCTAACATAAATTCTTTATAAATAAGGCAATTATCTAGAGGAAATCTATTTTTTTAATTTGTGATTTTATCTAATAGATCAATTATAATTTTGATAATCAGAAACAGTCTAATTAAACTACACTGAGGCACATTTATTATGCCATTTGATAGGGTGTTTTCGATTCTAACCCTTTTATATCTATTTAGACAGTATGTTTAAATTTATCAAATGACTGTACTGAAACCAAAAAAATGTTATTTATTATTGATAAGATAATGGGAACAAACATTTCTAAATGAACACATATAATTACAATTATTTATTTTCTTCCTGTATACCCATTAATATATTTAACTTTATGAGTGAAGAATTTTTAGGTCACTATGATATCTTATTACAACTTGTTTAACACTTGTGTTATCTTCAAACAGATAATAGTTTATGTAAATAAAATATTATAATAACAATCTAAAAATCGTTACTCAAAGAGTTGAATTTATATATATATATATATATATATATATATATATATATTGATTAATTTATATCTTAGTCTGCATTTAAACCCACAAAAAAATACTTAAATATAATTTCGTAATATCCATCTTTACATGTGCACTTGATGTCCGTGTACGTAAAGTATGTAATAAAACATCACGGAGTCCGAAGGAGGCGAGTAATAAAGTGGATTTACTGTTGTGGGTTTAATCCCAGAATACATCGGGATTTATTTATTTATATGTTTATTTCGAATTATATGTGCACCGTCGAAACGTTGCTTCCTCCTCTTCAATGTAGCAATGTTTACTGTTTTCCATATCTTTATATATTGCTTTCTTCAAATTACACATTTCTTATACCATTTACGATTTATTTGTTAATCTCCACCTACTGTTCGATATATAAATATATGCAGGTAAATCAATAATGTGTGAACAAAATTCAAACTATTTTATGAATGAGTCAATATTAGAAACAGTACAAAATTTTAATAATTAGTTATTCGTCATTTTTAATTTTTCTAGATATGTTTTAATGGTAATTCAACATCGATTAAATTTTAAACAAAAATACGAGGGTCGTTTGATAAGTATAGTAAAAAAGTAAGAAAATTAAATTGAAAAATTAAATTAAATTAATTAAATAATTAAATTAAACAACAAATAAATTTACCATACTTATCAAACGACCCTCGTAAATAAAATTAAATATAGTACATAAAATTATATGTGTTTTGTAGGTAATAAATCCCAATCTAAATGCATATTAACACAAGGTTGCAAAAAATTAGTCATTATTAAATACTTTCATAAAATTTTATAATTAAAATTTTGCCTAGTAATTTTTTTAAAAAAGATTTATTAACTCAATTCAATATCAAAATATTCAATTTGAGGAAAACTACTTTCTAAATAATTCTGATTTTTGAATAACTTATTTCTATTATTCCTTATTCCTGTCAATCACACTTATCCTGTTAACACTTTAAATCTGTGATGAATTCACTTTCGTATAAATGAATTACCATCCTTAATACCACAAAATAATTAAGTGTTCAATAATTATTTATTATTTATTTTATCTTTTTATAATAACAAAAATCTAAAACATATTTTGATGATGCCATCATAGTCATAAATTATAAAATCTAGATTTTAATAATTTCTAATATAAATTTTACAACACAACAACGCTCTGACGATAATGACATTGCTAATTGAATGTGCATTAGTTTATTGTTGTTATCAACAAACACAGTGAACAATAAATTATTATTTAACACTGAATATCTTAAGATATCGTGGGTAATAATTAATTTGTGCATAAGTGTTTATATTTTATATTGATATTTATTAATTTTAATATTCAAAAAAATAAAATCGTGACTTTTAGTATTCAATTTTTTATATATAAACCATACTGTCTATATTAAAAGACCTTTTCAATCCATGTCCTATTTAGATTTTAATAAAAGAACTGAAAAGACAAAAATTAATTCTATAATACAATAACAAAATTAAAATATTGTTCTGATAAATTACAATGTATATATAGTCAGTATGTACAGATTTAAAAATCAATATGCAGTTGATATAAAAAGTTGTCCCAGTTTATTGATTAAACTTATTTTTTTGTATAACTTCTACTCGTATATGAAAATTCCAGAACTTCTAAATAAATACTAAAATAGTAAAAATTGTTTGAAAAAAAAATATTTTGAAGGTAATTAAATATTTAATTTAATTTTACAATTTATAAATAAATTTATTCAAAAATATAATTAAAGCCTATACTGTCAAAATACTAGTGTATATATATATATATATATATATATATATATATATATATATATATATATATATATATATATATATATATATGTATGTATATGTATATATATATATATATATATATATATCACTTTTTATCATAACAAGATATATAATGAACATAAAATATCCAATCTTAATCAGAAATCATCTATACAAGCCCATTATATGTCTCTAGCAATTTTTTGAAGTCTCCAACTGGACTCAATCAAATTCTACTATAAATAATATTTCCAGAAATTTAATATCCAATACTCAAATACATAAAATATCTACATTAATGAAGACAACTAACCAATAAGTACTCATAACAAAATTAACTTAGTAAAATTTTCCAAAACTTTACATACTAAATATTTCTAATTCCAAAAACATTTTTTTCATTCAAAAATATTTTTATATAAACAAATTTCATACGAAGTTTGAACTTGAAGGAAAGTAACAAATCTTTTCGTTGAAATTGACAACACATTTAAATAATAGGATCGTATTAAACGAAATACTTTTCCGACAGAACCGTCAATTAACCGTCAACCATTAATCTTCCCAAAAATTAATTTCTTACATTATATACATATATGCATATATATATATATATATATATATATATATATATATATATATATATATACAAATTGTTATATTTCCTGCCTCCCCACACATACACGAGCGCTTTTACTTTCGAACTTAATCGTCGCGGTTAATATAGTTGTTCAAATATATCAACTTCATCTTCAACAGGCATAATTAGATGACCAGATGATGAATTACCTAAAAAAAATATGTTATTTTTCGAGAACATCAATCTAGTGAAGACGCAATTATAATTCGTCTCTATCAGAGCCCTGGCAGCAGCCACAACCACAATATTCGTCATCGTTTCCTGTGGCGTCCGTGTCATCTTTTTCGTATAGGAACGATGAAAGAACAAGCGACATCTTAGCGCCGAAACGAAACAGAACGAGTCGTCGATATGAACGGTCCATAAAACCGTCTTTCTCGACAATTCCGTCGATATACAAAAACGATTCTTATAATTACACTAGGCAGTTTATGAATCAACGCCGACGACGACGATTCCGTCAAGAAACAGCGTTTAGTGTAAAGCGTTTCGAAACGAGCGCAGCAGAAAAAAACCTATGTGTACGTATTGCCAGCTGTAATTTAATTACTATTATTTAAAAGTTAATGCATCAAGTTGGATTGAGTTAGATTGAATAATTATGTTTGTTTTGTGAAATGATTTGTATTCAAGACGTTGCGGGTTTCGAGACGACAGTTAATTATTCAATGTACATATTATTAATATTATTGTTGTTGGTTCGGTGTGTATGTGTATGTATGTATGTTTTTCTTTTGTGATATGAACGATCTGTCATTGTATTCTCGTGAAGTTAATCGAGAAGTTTTTATTCAAGATGATAATCATCGTGGGTTGTATGGACGATTAGATGATATCAACAAGTATTTTCTTGTTAAATGTCTATTTATTTTTGGCAGGTTAAAATTTCAATTTTTTTTAATAAGCTCTTCGTAGTGTTTAGGTCACACTTCTTGGAATATCTTGTTAAAAGTTTAAAACATGTTTAGACGTACGCAGTTTGTTTCAATAATTTATGAATAAATTGAACTAATTACATAGTTTCTTTAAAAATATGAAAAATTCAAATTGTATTTTTACACATATAAATTATCACCCCCAACACCACAATATATCAGTAAGTATTAAATAATCAATTATTGTCCACTTTTATTTTGTTTATAACAACAATAGTTAATGCGCATTTCGATAGCGATGTTATTATTATCATCGTCAGAATTATAAAATTTATAGATTTTTAAACACAACGCTCTGATGGTGATAGCGTTGCCTTCGAAATGCGCATTAGCCTATTGTTATAAACAACAAAGTGAACAATAAGTAATTATTGAACACTTTCTAATATCCTGTAGTGTTGGAGGTGATAATTCTTTTGTGTGAAAATTAATTTGCCACAGTTTGATAACAAATAGTTCAAATTACATTATTTAATAATTAAACTAAGAAATATTATCATTTATATTACAATAATTATTGAAAATACAGAAAATATATAGTTATGATAAATGAAATTACGACATTTACTATCTGTTTATGACGAAATAACGAGTTGAAAAGTTAATTATGTACATGATTTTTACTGTTTATAAAAATTAAAATTTATCAAATTAATGTAACACTATGATCCTAAGAAATGTTTTTGCCTTCATTTTTTTCAACTATAATTATCAATTTTCTTTCTTTTAAAACAATATATAATTATGTAAATATTTTTAATCTCCTTTCTACACTAAATTACCATATTCAAGTCATTATTTTTAATTTTTCATTAATTTCTAATATCCAATGAACATATTAAGTTTATTTTTACTGGTTTCTAGATTTTTTAAACAATACTCAAATTTTGTAAAAAAATTTAAAACAAACAAATAAAAATTAATTCCAATTGTGACAATAAAAAAAATATAGAAAATATTTGGAAATTAGATTTTTATATATCAATCATTTCTAATTAAGTAGAATTATTTTGATATTTTAATATTACTCCATATTCCTCATGTTAAGTTTTCAGTACTATGAACATACCATTATTCATTTTACATTTACAGGACTAGAATTAAATAAAATGGATCAAAACATGTCTCATTACAAAAAAAAGCTACATAATATTATAAATTCCATACACATATAGATAATATTTTTTTATCTAAAAAAATAAAGAAAAATTTAATTACTTATACAACACACAGCTTTGTTTAATTGAAATTTAATACCACTTATCTAATTAGACTAATTATGAATCGATTAAATATCTTGTTAAAATTTTTATATATAAATTTACTTAATAATTTATATAATATTTGATATCAATCATTTTTTAAATTTTAATTAAAAGTAGTTAAGTTTTAATTAAGTATAAAATATTTGACTAAGCAATTATTATCGAATAGGTAATGTTTACTGTTGATTAATGTCTAATGAGTTATAAATCGACTTAAACACATGCATATGATACATATATATATATATATATATATATATATATATATATATATATAATGAAATTGCTTAAGTTGATGATTCAAATTGACGACGGTATTTTATAAAACGAAAGCGAAACCGTTGTTAAGAACAACACTTAATCTTCAAGCAACTCTGAGTATATAATTATCTCCTAAGCCGATACCGCATACATAGTGACGATTCATAGAAAAAACATCGAACAGTATGTGTAAAACTCGTGATCAGATAAGACGTTCTAAGAAAGTGAATATAAATTATTTAGATCGTAAACCGAAATTAGAATTTCGAACGTAAGAGTTGCGAACGATGAATCATATTACGTTTTCAACAACATAAATTATTTTTTTGGTGGTTATTGTTTGTTTTATTCACTCAAAAGTACAATGTGTACACCATAATATATGTATACACCTACATTGATTTATATTAAATCGATTTACATTTTGTATTATAAATTCGTTAATATATATTTCTGAATGGCAATTTGAATAAATTTATATTGTTCAATGCTTACAAAAATATTTAGAGGAAAATTTATTAATTCGAATTAAAAAAATGTTTTTTTAATTCACATATTATTATAAACAATTTGATATAAAATTATCAAATGCATAACGATTGCAATACTGGAAATATTAATTTATAACATAATGCCTTCTTTATTTTAAAAAAAATCATTCACAGTATACAAACGTTTTTTTCCATACACTTATTTTTAATAGTTCAACTACTTATAAAACTTTCTGTAAAATATATAAGTTCTATCCAAGTTCGGTTAGTTATCTTTTTATATTTTTACAGAACTTATTTTTAAAAACTAGTTACAGGCAAGAAGTTCTATATTCATTAAATAAATTGGAAATTTATTACATTATAAAATGTTCTAAAAAACAAAATATACTACAGATTTACAGAGTGAATTAGAATACTTATATCAGAGAAACTCAAAGAAAATCTATTATTTTTACAAAATGTTTAAATTTAATTCCAGCTATAATGTAGTAAAATAAAAATCTTCACAGACATTTTTATTGCTAGAAATGAAGTGTACTTTTTGTGCTATAAATAGTACATGATCGTTAAAAATAACATGATAGACAATGTTTTATTTATTTAGTTAGTATAAAATTACTTATAAGAACTAGTAGCATTACTAGAAGACCTACCTAAACCATTAAACAAACTATAAAAAGAAATGCTAAATGTACAAAATTAATTTATATATATATATATATATATTTATATATATATATATATATATATATTACAAAATCCTATAACTGTATAGGGCCATCCAAATGTGATACCTAGATTTTTGTTTTACTAAAAATAAACATGTATATAAGGTGGTATTATTTTCTGTATTACAACAAATAAATATTTATTCATTTTAATCATTCATATGCCGTTATCAATAAACACTGCTTTAATTAATTGTTTTATTTAAAATTCTCTGTAGTTATGTGTTAACTCGCTATGGGCCCATGTAACTTTCAAGTCATATATTAACACGTTAAACGCCATGTCAGTCACCAATGACTGACACCGAACTTGCCATTAAGACCGCGTCAGTTACCGGCCGCTAGCATTTCGCAGTGAAATCTCGGCCTAAACGAAAAGCAAGACAAAATAGGCTTGGCGTTTAATGTGTTAATATATTGATATTTTATTAAATAGTTTAATTTTTTCTACAAAATAACATATACGTCTTATTATATAATGTCTCCTTACTAACCAATACCATTCTTGATAACGGCTATCATCTCTAATCTGAAATGTCAAAATAAATGCTTTTGCAAGTCATCTGCAGATAGAAGCCAAAGGAACCATCTTGTGGAATTATTTCTTCTTCTATCGGTATTTATCAAATAAAAAAAAAACGTATATAACAGCTCTTGATTTATACATCAATAATATCTTATATTTTTGCACTTCAACAATCATTTTATTACTATTTTCATATGATATAGCTTTGTGACTTTCAAGTCACAATGGGCTATAATGGTAGGGTTCGGTATTTATGATAACGCTCGTGTTTTCTTTGATTTTTAGTTTTGTACACAAAGGCCTAAAATATGGATAAAAAATCAATAATTATTAATTATTCATGATTTTTCATATTAATTATTCCTCTTTTTTATGTCGATTTACGGGTTACCAAGATCTGAAATGTTTTAGAAATCACGATAGTGTCTGTTGTTGCGGATACTATGAGTCGTGCGCGATGGAAATAAATAAAATCCAAAATACATTTCAGCAGCAATTTAGAAGCGAATACAAATAATTCAGTGGTTATGTTCAGATTACAACAAATAAGACCAATTCTCGAGAAATTAGTTAAAAAATTTCAATCGCAATCCGATGGGTGAACACCTCTACGTTGATGAGTAAATAATACCATTTAAAGGAAAACATAGTCTAAAACAATACATACCGGAAAAACCTAAAAATTGGAGCTACAAAGCTTTTTTATTGTGCGATTCATCTGGGATCATTTACAATTTACTAAAGCATAAATAGAAAAGTTGTAAGCCGTTGTTACTTCAAAGTTACAAAATGTATTCGTTACAATAAAATTGTTGAAACTGTTGAAATCATTTTGAATCTTTATTTATAGGTTGATATTTGTTGATTTTACGTTATATGAATTTTTTTTATAGTTAAGAAAATTATTCGGCCCATAGAGGGTTAATATATTATATTTTTAACATCCATTATAAATAAAAAACGAATATTATACAACTTTTGAAATGTTCTTTTTAATATCTAAACATACTGATATTATATGAAAAGTTCACAAGGATTCATATTCTCGGGACGATCATAAATCATTCCACAAGTTGTACAAAACGTCTCGAACGTTTACCATCTTCATCGGGAGGTGACGCGTTCAACGTTCTCCACATAATTATAATCGCCGTTCTGTACTTACAACATCCATCAGACGAATCCGGCATCCATTGTAAAATAATAGTTTAACGACTCGACGCGTAACGATCGGCAATAAAACGTCCATAAAACTGAATTTTCTAATTACACGAGCGATTATGCACGTTTAGCGCGCCGCGCCGCGACACTCGCACTCGGATGGGTTATTTTTACAATTCCAACATTCGGTCTGTACGAAACCCGATACGACGACACGACACATGCGAGAATCGAATAAAATATGACGAAGCAGAGATAAATGAGTGCAACGTATAAGACGATACACATCTGTACGACCAAATCACGCCCATAAAGACACTAAATGTGCATACTGTGAACTGTTTTTTTCCCTTTTCCTATAAATGTGTGTGTGTTTGTGTATGTGCAATGGGTAAAGCAGGAAAAAAAGAACAGATAACGAGTCGGGCGGAGCTGCTCAGAGGTTTGTCACTTTGTACACATAATTGATGTCAGACATTTGTTACGGCGTAGGTGTTTTATTAAAGTTTGTACAAGATAATTTTCGTGCACGGTACGAACACTGTTATGATAGCAATAGGAATCATTTGGCAAGCGTACAAAATTAAATTACCTGTCGCTTCAGAAGTGGTCTACGTGAATTATGGTACGGGCGACCTATATTCCTTTCATGTATCGCAGGACCCGCGATGAAAGGGTGGAACGAACGAAACACCATTGTTTCGCTTCTGTTGTACACTCGGGTGGAAACAAACAAGAACTGGATTCAATTGACGAGGACGTTAATGAAGACTTTTCTTTTCTAGTCATTGTTTTATTTGAAAAAAAATTACGAACAATGATACGATGAACTAAGATCTAAACTCGTATTATTTTTTATATAAAATATTATTTGACTGATGTTTTTTTAAAAAAAAATCTAATTACTTATTCAATCATTTAATATTTATTACTAATAGAACTAACAGAACGATTATATTCTTGTTTTACTACTTTAAAAAAATTTTTATTTAACAAGTACTAATTGTTTAAAAATATATTAGATTAATTCTTCCATCGCCAAGTAATAAAAAGACATAAATTTTGAATAAATTGCAAAAAAATATTACCTATACAAAAATAACAAAAAAAATATTACCGTATAAAGATAATTTTAATGTGTAACTGTAATTAAATTCACATTTAAAAAGTAATTAACATACTTTATTCGACTAATTTTCTGTTAATAAAATATTAAATAATGAATTATTATCCATTATGTTCAAATAACAGATATTATTACAGTAATAGCGTTATTATCATACAGTAATTACGAAGAAAATGGTTTAAAAATTACATGTTTTTATGATTTAAATTGATAGGATTAACATCAATATATCAAAATAAATATTAATTAATTATTGTTAGATATTCTGATAAAGATTATTCTGTAATATATAGTTGATTTATTATTGTGAATTAATTTATTTTTGACAGTGAATTAAACCACAATTTCATATTAAAATGATTAATTGAAAAATATTTAAAATTACTAATTTATTTAATATTTTCTGTACATATTCATGCTCACAAATAATTTGTTACTCTGTTAATAAACTATCTTATTTAATTTATTTCCCAATAAAAAAAGTTTTAATTAACTGTTATGTGAGATTTACAAATTCCTGAATGAGCCTTTTTCTGGAAAATGTTCAACGATTCGACAAAGACAGAACGAGTAAGAAAACCGATCTGGGCAACAGGTTACGCCGCACGGGTGCACATAATAAAATTCAGTATGAAAATTAGTCGACGATAAAAGTGTCACGATGCTACTTTTTGCCTAAAAAAAAGAACACGCGTCCTCGCCGCAATATAATCAAACCGTTCTCTCGACGCGAACACAACAGAGACCGAAAAAAAATTATCATTCTCGCAACGTCGTAATTTGTCAAAATGTGACAACAGGATTGACGTTGTCGCTTAGTCGGGTCGGGACACCCGGGTTCATGAAAACGTGCACGCGGCGTGACAAGGACGTCGAATAATTAAATCCTTTGATTAATCCCGCGGGACTCTCGTCGGAGGTTATTAGCTTATAGCCGCCGTTTCGTTCTCACTTCTGCGCGTCTATTTTAATTACTTAAATTGTTTTAAGGGTAATCGGGTTAGTGATGCGTTACCTGAATGCTGATTTGCATTCGTCCGGGGGGGATTTTATTGCCCGCCAGTGACGATAGCTGATGCGGACGACATTCGACTCCCACTCTATATATCTATACACATAAATGCAATAGGTTCCGTCCTCCCTCCCAACAGCCTTTTGTCTTGTGTATTGTGGCCAGACCGGGTTTTATGGTATCGTCGTGTGTATGGAAATGGTTAAAGCGTTTAAAACCCAATTAAAATTAATGGAAAGTCGAATTTTTCACTCTTAACACTTTTAATAAATTACCGAGATAAAAAATGTCTACGAAGTGTCGAGATTTAATTGACAGTGATATTAATTTAAGATTTGAGACTATAAGCGCATAAACACAATGGAATATTTTAATGATAAAGAGAGAACGCTGTTATTCGAAAAAGGCATTTTGAGAAAGTTATATGAAAGTTCTTTATTGATATATTTGTGTATAGTAATGGGTAGTACACTAAAGTAATAAGAAAACCAATTTATCTTTAATCATTTCTAAAAATTATTTTTGTATTTATAAAAATTAATTATTCATAATTCTAAAATATATTTAATTCTAATAATTTAAAAAAGTAATTTAAGTTTTTTGAAATAAAACATATATAAAAAAGTGAAGTACTCCACTTTTAAAAAGTTGATGGCTGAAAATTATATTAATACATGACATACTGTTTATTTATTGAATTAAAAAAATAAAATTAAAATGTTATTCTTTTAATTAATCTGCCGAGGGAATTGCTTCTACTATTCATTATTACAATTAATTTCGACAATAATATTTGGATCTAGATTTTAACAGAAAGGTTCTGACGATGATGGCGTCTCCATCGAAATGTACTCGTATAACAGCCGTCATATTTATAAACAATAAATGATTCTTGAACACTTTATAACCATTCTGATATTGGGGTTAAAATTAATTTGTGTTAAAGTGAATCAGTCACAGTTCCAGAACAGCAAAATAAATTTCCTTTGGATACCAAAATAGAATATTACTAAATAAAAATGGCATAAATGCTAAAATTAATCCCAAATAATGTTAAGTTTCAACTAAAATAATTAAATATATTTATTTTGTTTTTTTAACACAAACGAATCACTCATCGCAAAACAATATTTTGTAAATGTTCAATAATCATTTATTATAATTTTTAATCATTGGTTTTATAAAACCGCACTCTAACTATGATGCAATGACTAATGAAATGGCGCAAAAAATAAATAATGAATGACTATTGAACATTTTTATGAAATATTGTGGCGTTGGAGGTGAGTGATTCATTTTGTTATAGTTAAATATAACTACGTATATAAAAAAATAAAGAAAATAACTATATATCAAAATGGAACATTTTAGTATAACTATATATAGGAAAGTTCCATTGACTTAAATATGATTAAATATCTTTAATCTTTAATTATATATATATATATATATATATATATATATATATTATGTATATTTACATAATGTCGACAAATTAAAGTGTCAATAGAAAAATAAACGAAAACGATAATCTTATCTGTAAGATAACGAACGTGGGTGCACCTACAACAAATATACACTGTTGACTTATGTAAACCAGCTCATGTTAAAGCAATTTGATCGCATCTGACTTATTTTCAGTTAAATGACCTGATACTATTTTATATACATATGCACATAACGACGCACAATGATGAGAACCGGCTACTGAACTGTACGTATGTTAAAATAAGCGAAAAAGTAAACAGATCTCTAAGACGGACGAACAGAAAAAAATCAAATGCCTATATTTAAACAGTTACTATTCCTGCTCCTGACCCTCACTGTCAACACCAGGTAGGTACGTACAAGATGATAAAACCGTACCATACACACACACACAAAGAAGACATACATCTCTGAATGAATTGCGTCCGTTCAGCACTTTTTTCCTCGCTGTTTACCGCACGAAGGATCACCGTATTTATATTTCGGATTTTATCAATGTTTACAGAAGGCCCTCGAAGGATGTTTATTTAAAAGTAATCGGTTGTCTGACGAAAGAACGAACGGACTTGAACAGGGCTAAACACAAATCTCATCGGTGCACATCTTTCTATCCAAACGTGTGTGTATGTTGTGACTCATCCGTTGTCTCAAGACGTTGCACGTCGTTCGTTCGTCTCATTTGCATATGTTTGGACTGCTCTGCGCGTCGTAAACGTGAGATGATGATTCGTCGTCGGCCGCCGACGACCATCATCATCCATCTATCTATCCATCCACACACCTGTAGCGTTCAGCTGCGTTCGTTTAGTCAAATGTCTCGTCTATTGTTTATGTTGTGGCGTGTGAACCATAACAACCATGTCGATGCATGACTCGTCATTCATTGTTTATGATCGGATTGCTTGTAAATGTGTGAGAGTTTTTTTTATACTATATTTAGAAACGTACAACCTGACTTATAAACAAACACCTGTCTTGGTTTCATTACGTATCTCTTAATTGAGCAAACGAGTGAAATGACTAACTAAATTTATTATGAAATTTTATACACCCTTATTTGATCGTTGAGTCAGTATTCATTTAATTCAAATCATTAATCCCTACTTTAAACTACTAAGAATTAAATGTAATTTAATATGTTCCAAAATCTCCAATGAAATATTTTTTTTATACTTTTTTATCTTCTCAATAGTGTTTAACGTTATTTTTTTAAAAAAATATTTAACATTATTTACAATTTTGAAAAATACTGAATATTGTATATAACAAAAATTTATTTTTCACTATTTCTTTTTAATGCAAATTTAAAATATGAAAATTTCAATAATGGCTTACCATAATATGTAACAGGAATAGAAAACAACACTGACCTGAAACAAAATAAATAATATTTGTATTTTTCATTTTAAAGAAATTAAAATAAAACCAAATACATAAAACTATTTAACTAGTAAATATTTATAAATAGATTTTCTGTTCTGAACAATATATTTTGTAACAGAATCAGACGTAATGATTTACAAAATACACATTTTTATTACATTACTATATTTTCCAAAAAAAAAAAAAAAAATAAAAAATAAAATTTCATCGAATGCATGTTCAAGATTTTATTGAAATAAAAATCTCATAGATACATTTAATCCACAATATTTATAAAAACCAAAATATAAAACTATTATAAAATATACTCTTAATGTAACTGACAGAAAAGTTACACCCGACAGAGGGTTAAGTGCAAAATTCCAGGTAATAAATATTCGACACTGACATTCAGCGCTGAATCCGTACTAATACGACTTTGGACACCAACGTTCGGTTAGCAAAAAAAACTTACTAGTACGTGACTAAACTTCATAATGAATCAAAGCTTTTCTTCCTCTGTTAACATTAATAGCACGTTTGGAATTCTTAATTATAGCTTTTCAGTTACGAATTGTACAAAATTAAACAGATAGAATAAAAAGTCGTTTGAAAAGCTCTCGAGCTTTCAAATAAACGTAACTCTATTGATATTCGAATCTGACTTATCAACAATAAATATATATATATATATATATATATATATATATATATATATATTCGCTAAAATGAAAATCATATATAAATAGAATGCATAAAATAGGATCAAGAATAACGAGGGATGACAAGATACAAAAATAAACATGACAATAAAACACGTATGCATACGTTATCAATCAGAGACACAATAATTGATTTTTAAAATAGATAACTGTTTAATCTAGTCTAATCCATCTATATATATATATATATATATATATATATATATGTGTGTGTGTGTGTGTGTGTGTGTGTGTGTGTGTGTGTATACTTGTATTCCTCAACAATGCAATGAAACAATAAAATGTATGATTCAATATTAGATTAAAACGTCACGTCAAATCTGACAGTAGGATTTTATTTTATGTTTTTTCAATGATTAATCTTGATGATCCACGTGCATCCACCCTTCATCGCCACCACCCTCTTTTTGATTACGATGCACACAGACGTACGTCAGACTTAGTTAACTCGACGTGTGGGGCTTCCTAATCTGTCACCGTACAGGGCGGACATGTGTCTGTCTGTCTGCCCATTGTAGCCATTATGTTGCTTGTACATATGAGAAATGTCGTATTTTGAGGTGAAATGTAAACAGTTCTATTTTCGGACAACAAATAATTTATTTAGTTAACATAATTTATCTTCAATAGAATTTCTCAAAAAATGTATTCTATTTTTCCTGGAGAAAATATATTTCATTTTTGACAAATTCAATTAAAATCCATAAATATTGACTGACTTTAAAATTATCCATTATTTCAGAACACTTAATTTTTTTAATAAAAATCAAATGTTTGAAAATGCAAAAATATGTCTTGAATTTTAGAAATCTGACAAAAATCTAGCCCAGTGAATTTTATAACCATGTTTTCAATACTCTTACTATTGTTATCATCAAAACACTGAATTAATACAGCACTCTGAAGATGATGGAATGGTTATTAAAATGCGTATTAGCTTATAGACAAACAAAATGAAAAATCAATAATTACTAAATAC
Organism: Neoneuromus ignobilis; assembly: GCA_029203775.1. Lineage (NCBI taxonomy): Eukaryota > Metazoa > Arthropoda > Insecta > Megaloptera > Corydalidae > Neoneuromus > Neoneuromus ignobilis. Next base: position 25,167,616 of record CP092091.1, on the reverse strand, counting down.
TTCTTTAATATCTCTTGGTATTTAGGCGATAATTAATTTATATTAAAGTATTATTTTTTATAATTCAAATTAGTATTTGTTGGCCATAGTGCGATTTTTCTCACAGGAAGAGCACTTCGAATACTACATCGGGTACAGGATTCATGAATCACAATGATCACGCTTATTGAGAATTTATAATTCGAAAATACGACAACAGTTTTCATATAATATGGAAATGATATGCGTAAGTGCCGACACATCAACAACTTCTGTAACTCAGCCAAACAAAACATGTTTCTCTTCTAAGTATCTCACTGTTAAAAAATTAAGAATGTTTATAAAAATGTTAAACGACTTCAGAGAAATTCTGTCTGTTGAAATAAAAAAAATATTCATCTATTTATGCCTCTTTATCTTTTATTTCGTATAAAACGCATACAGTAATTAACCTTTTAATTGATTTATGACACAAATGCGGTTAGCGCTTTCGAAACCGCGTCTTTTGCGGTTTCGACATAAAACATTTTTTTTTTTTTTATTTATTTAAGATCGCAACAATTTGCTCATTTCCGCGCTTTATTCAAAACAGAAATGTCACAATTCAAACACGTGTTTATTTATACACACACTGTATCTAACACTAATGGCATTACTAAGACCAGGGTTTACATTAAAATCGCACCGCACGTGTTTTCACGAACCGTTCAATCTGTTCTCAAATCTATTCTGTACATATTTTTACCTATTACATCATTCTATAAATGTTTTATTCACTTGCGTCAGTATTTTTATTAGTTTTTTTCCTATGTGGAAAAATAACAGACAAAAATCGTTGCTTCTTGCGCATACAAGCACACAGACAGAGTAATATTTCTGTTGAATACACCTACATATATATATTTTTTAATATGAAAAACTTTCAATCTAAAATATATTAGGATGGATGAAAAAAGCGCCGTCGCTGTAACCCGAACGTTTCAACGACGGCTGCAACGTCGACAAACGACGGCCAATAATTCATGTATTTACTGGCAAGAACGGTGTTGTTATTGGAGGCGACGCTTTAATAACTTTCGGCTTTAAGGCATAAGCTCCAATTTTCATGTGTCGCGAGGCTTTTGTGTGTTGTATGTTATACGATAGTCGCCAGATTCAAACGATCGGTCTTTCGAAAATATGTACGAAAGTACGGATGATGTTCTTTTACAAGCGGGTCGACTTGTATAAATTTTCTATCAAAATCTTTTTCATTTTCTGATTTCTTTTTAGAGTTTTATTGTTTAATAATAATTACATGTACATATTAAATTATAATCATATTAAATAATTAATTTTTGTACATAAAAAACTGCATCATACTTCAATACATCATATATGAATGAAATATCAGTCTTATAAACTGAAAAGATCAAATAAAAACTTTAATCAGGAATAGTATTTATTTTTAAAATATTAACATGTTTAAGTTCTATACTTTTAAAAGTTGATGTTATGTAAAGAAACAAATCAGAACTTTTAAGTAGAACTATAGAAATTGTAAAACCAATAGATTATATTCAGATATTAAACATTTAATTTTGTTTAGTTTGAAATATTTATATATGAGAAAGAAGAGATGATTGTAAAACCCGACAGACAAAACCGTACTACTAAATAAATAAAAAATAATCATTCTAACAGAATTACTAAATTGATTAATTAAATCTTCTGAACTGAACTTCATCAAAAATTAATAATTTATATATATATATAATACCAAAAACGTTTAAAAAATTATTGAAAAAACATAATAATTATGGTAAAATTTAGAAGAATCTACTTAATAAGATTTCAATAGAGATAAAATTACTATTTATGTATAAAAAAATTACTTTCCCCAATTTTAATTTTATGAACACTTTTAAAGCTAATTTAAATAATTTATCTAAACCTTATTTTATTTTCTGATCTTCTTTTTGATGTACCGTTTCTAAAAAAGATATCCTTTTTCTTCCTTAATATTTCTCTTTTGATTTTTCTATTTGTCTTCTCAACTCCTTTAGTTTAACCAAAGAAGTTTTTAAAAATCGAAATTTTTAGTGCTGTATAAATAAATCACCCCCTCTACCTAATACATAACTTGACTTAAATATATTCATGGGACTTTTCAAAGTTTAATGAATATCGTTGATGATCTGTGATGGTACATTTTTTTACATACTTCACAAGTCTCTCTCTCTCTCTCTCTTTATATATATATATATATATATATATATATATATATATATATATATTTAAAAAAATAACGATATTGACATTTGTACCAAAATTTCCACAATCTAAACTCTACTTACTGATTGTCAGTGTACAGTACAAACATATTAATCATTCAAAAGACACTCTCGACTGTGACATGAACGAACATCTTTATATTATTTCACAGGTTGTATTATATTGTCTGCGTTGATAACTATTAAGCAGAAAGCATGTTAATTGCTTTGTCTTCGAATTCCACTGTCCAATTTGACAGACGGATCAGTGGTGCAAGCGTTATTCACGTTGTGTATTTTTTTCTTTCTATTTACACACATTCACGAGTATTTATATATTTAAATACTTATATATATATTTACCTACAAGAATAAAAAATTGAAAACAATGACAAATCTATAAATATTTGTTATAAATATTTTTTCTTCTTTCTCACAGGATTCTATTGAAAAAGGTATATAGTATAATTTCCGTTTGATGGGTATTAAATAAAAAAAAAAACAATTTTGACTAATAGAAATTCATTAACAACCGAAATGCAATAATTTTTTTTAAAAAAAAATGTTCCTACTTAAAAGACTGAACAAAGTTATATTAAATAAAATAAATTCTTTCTGCGAATATTTGCTCAGAAAATTAGTCAGTCGTTAAAAATATGTAAATATAAAATATTCACTTATTTTAATCACAATAATTTAAATAAAAACTCGGAGGTTCTGCAATAAATAACTTATTTTCAATCTTTCTTTAAATTATTGCGGTGTTGGGGTGAAAATTCATTTGTGTAGACAAAATATTCACTTACTAATAAATAAAACTGGACGCAATAAATAACTTATTTCAATCTTTCTTGATTAATTACAAAAATATGTATATATATAATTTTTTTTTTAATAATTAGTTTAATAAAAAAAGCAATATAGGACTATTACAGAAAAAAATACACACTAAAAATCGTAATGTTTAAAAATAATAAACACAGAAACACGTTTTTATAAAAACGATTCTTTTTCAAGTAGGTCTAATAAGTATTATATCATTCATTCGACTAATACTACAAATCTATATAAATATAACACATGATACAAAAGTTCAGTCCGTACTTCTGGTATTGTACATACAATATAATAGTTAGTGAGTTAAATTGTTCTTGTCAGTGAACTTTTTTCCAATATTGATCCCCATATGAACGGTCGGTCTGCTTGGCACAAGCCGAACGGCAGAGAAACAAGGGACCAGAACAACGTCCACAATATACATAGGACACCGTTTCAAAGTACTTCAAGTCCCTCAAGCTTTTTTTTTAGTTAGCCTCTCCTCCCACCAAAACTGGACGGTCGAGAGTAGCTCATTGCGTATTCTGTTTCAAAATCGAGTTGACGTCGTGTAACGCTTCTTCTTTTCGATCCAACATTTGTACTGTTGTATTTTTTCGTATATTCATAATATATATATATATATATATATGTGTGTGTGTGTGTGTGTGTGTGTGTATGAGAAAAGTCGTGGCAGCTCTACTCGCGTTTCCTAATTACCTTTACCGTCAGATTACCTAAATGGAAATGGATGTTAAATATTTAATCATTGTTACATTCCCGTTCCTCCAACTGTGACCACTATACCAGCCGCCGCCACTATCCCCCTAGTTACCCATTACGTGGCACGGTGGTGGATATTGTGAATTATCATTTGTCATTGTGTTTCGTTGATAAAATATTTATAGAATGAACAATGGTTCCTGATTTGAATCGAATTACAATACAAAGTTGTTGATATATTATTTTTTAAGATATTTATTTCTACCCAAATAGTTATGTAGACTATAATTATTTTATGACTACCATTTTTTATTTATTTTGACATTGTTCTCGCAGCCAAGGACAATTTTATTAGAATTTATTTAATGTATAATCAATATTGAAAATTTATATAATTTGGATAGATATTAATCAATGTGTCAAGTTTTGATACAATAGTATAACATATATTAAGTATCATTAAAATAATACTTATTTTTTAATAAACTCTTTAATATTTCACCAATCTACTTATTTTACATTTCGTAAAATATTAGAGAAAATACATCTATTTAATACAAATAACTTTTTGATTAATAAATTCTAGTTTCTTATTTAAATTATTTTTTATCAAATTCAAGTAATGAAATATCCATTTCTTGTTTTAAAAAAATATCATTTTAACAAAAAAATTCAATTAATTTTCAAATCAATATTAAAATACAGTACATTGAATAACATTTTATCTTTGCTATTTCTAAAAAAAAGTATTCAATGTAATACAGCCACACATTCATTAAATACAAAAGCACAATGGAAGACACAAAAACTCGGATTTTTCTGTACAATAGAATGTACGTTTTTTTTTGTTTCAAAGCGCAAAACCGAAATGAAATTATTCACATTTACTGATATATTAACATCGAACTGAATTAAATTACGGAAATACCTATGCAAATATTTGACTCTGTGGCCAACGATCGATCGGTTACGTTTTCGTCAGTCGATCTTTGCAACATTCGAAAATATTAATTACGTAACAAATCCAATATCATGTGTGTGTGTGTGTGTGTGTGTGTGTGTGCATGTGCGGTTTTTTTGTATGTCATTATTAAAAACTGTGGAAATATTCGACTACGTACAAAAATCAAATTCGGAATTTATTCATTCATTCACTTATATACATATATATATATTATATATATATATATATATATATATATAGGTTGAGCAAAGAATCAATTAAATAGGAATATTTTCAAATTTAATAAGGTTCTATCTATTTGCCTATCTTTCTAAAATTAAATTTCTAATCGAATTTGATTAATTATTCTCTGAAAATCTCAACTTTTATAATTTATTGATATATGTATTAAATCGTGTTAATATAGACATTTTATCAAAAATACAGTTGATACCATATTGTAAAACCCTATTTAAAAAGATGAAATACCTCACAACTATAAATAAAATGAATTAGTCAAACACATTAATTTTATATACTAAATTAGTAAAATATCCCAATAAGTATTTTTAAGAAATTAATATTTTTTATGTGGAAGTTACTTCAAACACCAAAATATCTAATTAATATATATATTTTTATAAGCATTTCCACAACAATTCTTTCGTTTTCAGATTATAATTTAATCCACTGTTTGGCCTAATTTTAAAATGAGACTGATGTATCACATTTTTTTAAATATTATCATTGTAAAGAACCAAATTTTGAAAAATAACATGTTTCTTAAAATATATGATCATTTCCTTTACAGTATATAAATTTCAAAATAACATAACAATCCACTTTACATCTACGATAAAAAAAAATTTTAATTCTATTTTAAAGAAAAAGAACAACGTTCATTCTCTGCTTGACTTATAAACCATTTGGCTTAAAAATTTTCAATATAATGAAAAATATATAAAAAATATCACTCTTTGTACTTTTAATCAATTTTAGTTTACAGAAAGAAATCCTTTAGAAACTGATTTGTCTTTATTCAAAATTAATATCACATACACTACAAAAATCCATTGGGATGTAGTTTCTGTACCTACACTTCAAAGATGACAATTTCGTTTCGGAAATGCGCATAAATAAAACATGCTTACAATAATTTTCTGGTAATATTGAGTAGTAATTGATTTTTCAACGTGAATTAATTGCAATATTGAACTATAATCATACTGCTACTTAATGTAATTGCACCTAAAAAAAATCATGTGATCTTCAAGTTTATTTTTTTATCATATTTCGAAAACTTAAACGTCACACCTGATATATACGAGGATCGTTTCATAAATATGGTAAATTTATTTATTGTTTAATCTAATTAATTCATTAATTTAATAAAATTTTTCAATTTAGTTTTTCTTACTTTTTTACCATACTTATCAAACGACCCTTGTATATGTATATATATATATATATATATATATGTTTATATAACATTTATACAAACATATACAGAAATTGGGAGATTCGTTAGAGATGAGCTCCCGTTTCGATGATCGCGCAGCACATAGACGCCAGACAGCGACGGCCAGGCGTAAAGAGAGAGCCCTATTTTTAATTGTACATAACCAACGTTCGTATGGAATTTTTATAATTAAATCGCACACGGTTTAAATCTGTTAGAAGCGGACGATAAATGGCGGTGGTTTTGTAAATACCTGCGAGCGCAATCGTTGTGGAATGCTTTATGAAACGCTCTCTCTATGTGTACGTTGTGTTTCAATACATTCGCCCGGTCGCTGTTTACATACAACGAAATGCATTGGTGACTACTCCACCACACGGATACCAACCATACAGATTACTCTACACTCTGCGCCTCTACACTACCCACAGACCAATAAACGAACGAACGAACGTACACACATATTGGCAATATTTTATTTCGTGGTCCCGAATTTAAATTTTACTGCAGTTTTATACAGTCGGCGCAGCCGATTGTCTAGTTGTTACATTATTGTTATTGTAATGACAGAAATTTAAGTCCACTCAGAATTTGTTTACAGATGTATCAACAATACACACAGTCATAATACACACACACACACACACACACACACACACATATATATATATATATATATATATATATATATAGAGAGAGAGAGAGAGAGAGAGAGAGAAAGGACCAAATAAAACTTAAGTATAGTAAAGAATAGTTAATGATAGTAAGCAAGTGAATGCATGTCTAAAACATTCCGTTCCAACCATATAATGTATGTAATTTCAATTTAAACAAGATTTTTTTAAGACATTTAAATTATTAATAGTAATTATAAAATAATGCAGTTCTTAATATTCCAAAATATATATATATACATATGTATAAATATTTTTCTTGGAAAAATATTTATAGTATTGTATATAAAAGTGTCCAAATTTGAAGTTAGGAAGTAATTTATCAATAAAATACAACTTTTGAAAGAAAAATTCATGTTTATTGGTATTAATGTAAAATAAAAATATGGGAATAACCACTACGAGCATATGTTTTTGCTCTGTGGTCTCCAACAATACCAAATTTTACAATTAGATTACGAACAGCAAGCTCCGAAGACACTTGATTACGATGAAAATATGGGCGAATTTTACGGATTGACGTTATAAAATTTTCACAATTTTTATAGTAAATTTTTCACTACTAAATTCGTTGTTCAAACGTCTGGCGTTCTAAAACTAAAATTTCCTAAGTTTCTATAAACAAAAGTTAAATAATGACAATTCAATATTTCACATTTTATCAAATAATAGTCAACTGACTTCCTAACCTCAAATTTGGACACCAGATATTTTATACGATGATTAGTAAAAATGCATACTTAACAATGATTAAACTTATATGGAATTTATAAAAAAGTTACTTTAAATAATAATTATATATTTTAATTTTAATTTATCTATTTAATAACTTGAGAATTTTTCAATTATCCTAATTGTTTATTTAATATTTTCAGACAATTAGTGAATTATTAAATAAAAAAATACAAAACATTCATTTTTTTAAAAAATAAGAAAAAATGCAATTTTATACTAATTTATGATTCCAAACTGACAAAACTTTCTTAAATAACTTTTTTTACACAAATAAATCACTTATTTCAACACAACAAGATTTTATAAATCTATTCAATATTCAATTATTAATATTTTATAATACAGTTCTTTAACAATAGCATAGGCATTGAAATGAGCATCAGCAAATGAAGTGAACAATAAATAATTATTACACATTTTTATACAATCTTATGGTCAAAGTCTTGTGTAAATAAATCTTTTAGGTTAAGTAATTCATTTGTATAAAACTGAATTTTCCATACTACCAAAGCAAATATTAACACTGTCTCTTCTAAACTCAACAAGATCTTTATTACTAACAAGTAGGGAACACCTATTTACATACATATACATTAATATAACTATGTTATTTACAAGTGTAATACCTCACACTTGAATTTTGATCAAACGAAAATTGTATATAAAATCAATGTATATTTTAATTGCATATCACTTTTCGAGATCCTAAAATAGCTACACCAAGTAATCAAACTTTGCAAAATTGTGTTTTTGATACGTGAAAAGTAAACTTTTGCCACTAAAACTATTATACAGTAATATACAAAATATTATAATTAAAAAATTGTTGATATATTTTTAGATATTTTTGTGTTTATATAAAAATGATAATAGTTTCAAAAGAATAAATTCCATAGTAAATTTTATATGTAAAATGATAATTTAGGATCATCTAAATGTAATACTTATATTTGTGTTTTATTAAAGAGAAACCAAAAAAACTATACACATGTTTTCCTATACACCATTCTTTTTAATAAAACACAAATCTAGGCGTTACATTTGGATGACCATATATTAATATATAAAATATGACTATAATCAAAATTAGTATTTTTTTAAAAAAAAACTGTAATGTATTTAACATCTTGACTAAAAAAATATTTAATCGGTTGATAAATATTAAAAAATACTACCTCACAAAAAATGTACCTGAATAATAATTAAAAGGAAAAATTGAATAAAACATTTTATACTCCTTAAAATTGCAAATATCAATAAAATCAATGATATATTAATCGAAAAATTTTCATTTCTGTTTTTTTCATATAGAATATATATATATATATATATATATATATATATATATATTCTTCCAGAAACATCATTTCGTAATAAAGTCAAGAATAAAAATAATTTAAAATAATTCGACCACACGTTGACCGTTACTCACGTTCGTTCGACGACCGCAAACATGTCTAATAGGTCTGCGGTTCGATATTTCACTTGTTATTTATATACATGTGTATATGTTTAAAATAAACATAAAAACCACTAATATCCATTCACATAAACATCATTCGGTGATATTATAAGGCAGACCCGTTATTAACTGGTACGATTATGGCCAGTGTATGTTATTGTAATTTGGATAATAAAAAAATCTTATAAATTTCTCGTCTCGTTTTGTTTATTTCATAACTTGTTTGAATTCTTTAATATTTTTATTGGACGTGATTGCACAGACACGTCCACACACATTGTCTTATTACAATTTTTATAACATGCTATTTCAATAAAAGTAAAACCAAAATAGTGTTTTTTTTATCTCAACCAGAGTAAGTATTGATTGTCTTTGACATTATATTACTGTTTTTATCGATTGAGGAAAAATTATAATAATAAATACAATCTAATCATCATATATTGAGTCTTATTTTATGATTTTTAGAATTTTTTGACCCATCTTTATTTTCTAGTGAAACCATTACAAATAATTAAACAAATATAAAAAAAAATCATTTTACTATGTAAATGTAATAATATAAATTTAAATAATTTGATTTTTTTATTTATTTCAAATAATCTTTTTCCTATTATTTCCCTCTGATAAATCTCTATCTTTCTTGTAATTTTCACCTATTTAACTGGACAATACAATATTTCCATATTTTATAATAAAAAATTCGGCCAATTTTCAGTAAAATTTTGTATTGCACCCAAATTAATAAAATAACTAGCTTGTGTTCGATAAAATGACTAATGCATGAATATTCACTCAGTGTATTTAACTGTTAATGTCCTTATATGTACAGATGATGGATATAAAGTGACGTTCGGCGCTACACAGTGGCTTAATTGTCCGCACAAGAGCATTTATTCGTGAGTGTAATAAGTTGTTATAAAACCTTTTAGAAACAGATGAATAATTTATGATACACTACACGTACGCACACGGACGTGATGTATGAGAGTAATCCTGTAAACTTATACGCCACTTGATAATTACGTATCAACATAATTAGTCGATTTAATATTAATAGGCTCTGTTATTTATATAGTCTATTCGATGAATGTTTAATCGAAAGTTTTGTGTTCAAGTTGAGATAGGCAAATGTACGTGTGTATGGATTTTATACATAATAGATACATAATTAACTTTGTAAACACAAATATAATAAGGCAAGGTAAGAAGTTTTAACGAGAAAAATAATTCTTTCAGTTTAATTATTCCAGCATGAAACCAGTATCTAAAAGATTTTTGCATATTGAAATTAATTTCGGATTGAAAATATACAAGTATAATTTTGATCACTACACAAAACACAAAATATATTGTAAAAAAATTAAAGAAAAGAAAAATAAGTGAAGAAAATATGATTCATTATCACCATACTTGTTTAACAACTTCCTTGAAGATATAAGAACAAAAAACAAGATTGAGACAAACAAATATCTAATTCAATACATTTGAATTACTGATAAAATAGCAAATACCATAAAATAAATAATAAAATGGATAAATTGTTACCAGTAATGAAACTATAAGTTAAAGAATAGAAATTAAAATTTAAGACAAAAAAATTCTCGTTGTAAATAACGAAAATTGACAATTATCCTGAATGAAAAAGTAGAAAATTCTTGCGAAACAAGACGTAGACTAAGTGTAATAAAGCTAATAATCGCTTAAAACAAGTAAATTTTGATTATCAAATGACAGTTCATACAAGAAAAAAATGTATAAATGATTTTTTTTAATATATATTTGCTATAAAGACATGATAAATGTATTTTTTTAAAAAAAATGCAAATAAAAGTTACACAAATAAAAACATCAAAGAAAAATTGTGTAAATTAAGCTACAAATCGAGTAGTTAGAGAAGATATAATAAAGAAGAAGTGAGTGAAAGCTAAAAGACACTGAAATTTAGATATGAAAAAAAATTATAAAAAACATTTTAGTATAGAAAACGTACCGTTGAAAAATTCTAACTGAAGTACAAGAAAAAAATTGTATTTACATTGAAAAACAGATTTAAAAAATATTAGTAAAGGAAATAAACGCCATTAATTACAAAGATATGAAAAAGGAGATTGAAGATAAATTACTTGTTTGCAAATGAATGATTTCCTAACATATTCCAGATATATTAAAGATCTTATGATTCACAATTAAAATCTTATTTGATTTCAAAAGAGAAAACCATCGACTGAAACATCATCTACCAAATAATCTCAGCGTTTCTCATCTAAACAATTTAATCTACACCCACATATGTACAACAAACATACTAAGACTTACATATATGTACGCATGAAATATGAAGAGAGTAGGAGGTTTTAAAAAATTGTATAGCTCGTTACGAAATTAAGCACTACGTCGAGCCAGAGAGTCATACTGCGGTCTTATTTAATTTGAGATAATGAACGGAATATAGTTATTATAAAGAGATTGCGGCGACGAGCTCAAGATGGCGCAGGTGCGTTCTAGCATGCGTGGCGTGGTCATGGGATTACCCGGTCGGTGGTTTCGCACAAAGCGCGGGAAACGTGGGTAATGCGCGTGCCAAAGCGGATTACTTATACGTCGTGTGTTCGCTCAGAGCACTAGCCGCTTTTACTGCTTGCTGCTGCTCTCCAAAGTGCAGAGTTCGAGAGTCGTAGAGCAGAGGGCAAACACTATGGACGAGTATACGTGTGTGTACATACAGGTGATTCAAAATAGATATACATTTCAGTACTTAAGAAATATGTTTATTTTTATCTGTTACACTGACTGTGGATCAATTTTCTTTGTGCTGTTTAAAAATAATCGTACTTAAAATTATTTCAGTCCAGAGAAATAATATATATGGTCATTGGAATTAGTTTTAAAAACTCAATAATTCGTTTGAAAATAATCAAATCAGGACTTGTAATAAATTTAGAAATATTTATAATTGTACTGAATGTACATACATACATATATATATATATATATATATATAATGTGTGTATGTATATGTATTAAAATGTACATAACGTTATATTTGTGACCCATTATCGATACATGTCTTTGTGTATCATTAAGTATTCTCTGAAAGTCTACGAATTTCCATCAGAACCACGTGGACAAATATTAAATGAACAGAAAAAATACAAACGATCCACAGATGTATTATTCATAAGCGTTTAATATTCATACGTGTTTCCCGTTTACTTCCTCCACTGACCAATATAGTCGTTAAATTAAATGGTTCTAATTTTTATAGTTTTCGTTCATTAATGTATACATATATATATATATATATATATATATATATATATATATATATATATATATATATATATATATGTCTGAGTATTTCATGATTAAATGATATGCATATAATGTGAGTTTTGTTTGTATTATTATAAACGATGTACACATTTCCTTTTCGTTGTAAATAACCGGATCTATTGACAATGTGACAAATAAAAAATATTTGTATATGAATATAATATTAGCTTTCATGTTAGAGTATTATTTTTAATTATAATGGAAGATATTTACTTTTCATAACACATCAAATAATCAAACAATCTATATAATTAAATATATTTTTTAACAAAATGTAATTAAAAAAAGAAAATATTTTTTAGGATAATAAGATCTATTATAGTAATAATTATAATAAGTATTTTCCTAACAAAGCTTTATATTAGTTAGAAGCTAATTTGTAGTATTTCCATAAAATATTTTTTTTAAAAAAATACATATTTTAATTTTTAAATTTAAGTATTACTATTTATTATATATAAAATATTAATTGTGTCTGTTGCCATGTAGACTGGGCACTCCTCCTTCTTCTTGCCCTGAAGACGTCACAGCGCCCATTTACAAATTAGAAGAGATAAGAGTGACAGGTCACAAAGACAACAACGTTTGCACTAAAACGTCTTACTGCATGGGGGATTGTCCTTTTGACAAACATTTCTAACGCAATCATTCAGACGAATCATTTCCTCTGTGATTGAAAACTTGACAAAATAATCGCGATTCTGAAGATTGGCAAGCCGTTGAGATTCACTGTGATCTACCGACCTATCACACTGCTCTTCAACCTAAGCAAAGTATTCGAAAAAACTCTGCTCAGAAGTGTCCTCGATCATGTTTCCGCTTGCAGGATTATGATCGACGAGCAGTTTGGGTTCCAAGAAAGACTCGCAACTACCCAGTAACTTGTTTGGCTGACTGAACGCGTGGCTTCAATGAGAAGCGCAGCAATGAATAAATGAACGGAGATATACTTACATCAACAAAAATACGTTTTGCGACTTTTAGACAATGAAAATGATTTAAGCTTAAAAATTATTTAGAGATTAACAAAGTTTTATACATTATACAGAGTCTAAGACTTTGGTAATTTGTTTGCAACTGAAAAAGCTTAAACACTTAATTATTTCAATCTGACTAGAAATCACAACAGCTTTTTTTTTAAACCATAAATTGAGTTTCTATTTCAAACCTCTTACTTTCATTATTTCTGATCATGTTTATTTTCTCCATCGAAAATACACATATTAATCAAAAGATCAAAATTTCAAAAAGTAATACAGTGGGATTAAAGTATTAAACTAAAGGTTATTATTTACATAATTAAACATGTTACATGAAGTTATACACTTTCAAGAGAAATTTAACTCTATAGTATAATAATATTGTTTTTCGACGAATAATAATCATAAAATTCATAAAATTGTGTTTTATAAGGTGAACCAAATGAGACTGAAGGATAGTAAAGAATAGTAAATGATAATGAAGTGATTGTATGTCTTAAACACTTCAGTCTCATTTAAACCCAATATATATTTAAACAATATTTAAACACAATATATAACATTTAAAATTATTCTGCTATTGAGGAAAAAGTTACAAAAATATTATTTATTAGATTCATATATTTTTAAGACAAAAAATGTCATTTTTGTAAAAGATAATTTTATTCATTCTTAGATCAAAATCATCAAACTCTAAGAACTTTATTTATATAAAAAGTTCCAGGAAAATATCCATAAGATGGGTCAGAAATATAAGAAAATTCGTCAGAATGGACTAAAAGAAAATGGCTTTAAAATGGTTGAAATGGAAACTTTTGGGATAGGCCTTCACATCCAACAATGGACAGAGAGGCTGATGATACACACACACACATATACATACATACATACATACATATATATGTGTATATATATATATATATATATATATATATATAAAGTGAGTAAAAAATATTGGTCTGATATCACCAAGACTTGTAACGCAGAAAACGTGTACGTCGAACAAAATATGATTAAAGTTTATTCAAAAATAACCGTTTCGAATTTTCCTTATTCTATACGAAAATATGCCCGCCAAATATTTCATTATCAACATTACGTGATCACCGACCGTTATGAATATCGTGAATGTACCTGATGTGCGTGAAGAAAAACGCAAAATGTGGCTTCATATATAGTTTTCATTGATCAATTCTATCTTTACTATAGAATATTTAGACTGTTTATTTATATATACATACATATATATATATATATATATATATATATATATATATACACACTATCTAATTTAATATGTTTTTATCCATTTCAAAAAGTATTAAAAAGTCAGTAAACTATTATATTAATAAATAATAGAAATATGTTGCTTCTATAGCTTTATATGTTCGTACACATTGTTACTTTAAATTCCTCGCAAAATTGAATAAAAAAAAATCGTAATAATGATAATTTTAATGTAAAATAATATCAAATAATTTATCTTATATATACATTATTTAACTCTTTTTTAATTTTAACTTTATGATTAAGAATTCTTCATTATCTATCTAACGGCAACATAAATGACGAATCTAGTAATTAGCAAAATATAATACTGATAATAACCATAAAGTTACAATTAATAATTATTAAAATGTACATATTTTTATTCAAAAGTAAATTACAAAATATTTTTTTTAATTATACACAAGCGTAACTCCCGTTCAAAAAGGCAATTATTTACTTTCAAAGAAATCTAATTAAATACACTGATTGCATAATATTAATATAAATACTGTATTGAAGAAAAATCAATGTTTTAAATATTTTTTGAAAATTATTTTTTATTTTTGCATACATAAATCATTCACTTTAACATAACAATATGTTCTTATGATGTGAAAACGAGTAGTTCATTTGTGCAAAAATAGTTACAACATCACAAGAAACTGTTACTGTTTTATATTACTCTACAAATAATTATTTCTATTTTTTTTTAAAAAAAAAATAAGTACTTTTATATAAACATTTTCTTGCTAATTAACTTTATTTATTGCCTTGTCTGATATTCATATTTTGATTCATTAATTTTTTTAAATTAAAAAAACTACTTAATCTTATCGTTATACAAGCTTGTATTTTTAAAATTAACAAAAAAAAACACCTACATTCTCGGACACATCCATACAATAAATCTCCATGAAACAAACGTACGGTATGTTTTACAGGTAGCAAAGACATTAATGTTATAGCATCTAATTAAATACCTGGATACCTGTTCGAGAGAAACCGTTCGAGTGTATATAAATTACACGCCAAAGTGGACACTCTTTGATATTTTTTAACATTTCCAGTACCAATCATAAAATTGTCATGTAATTACAGTGTCGTTCCCGAAGATAAAATGACACCGCAGAAGAGGACATGTCAACGTTTGTATATATGTATATGTGTATTACTAAACCAACGTACCATTAAATATCGTATACAGTGGTATTTTAGTTGTTGGTTAATAGTGTTAGTTCAACGTGGACATCGGTGACCGCAACAACGTGTATATGCGGTCGTACGGCTATAAGTACGAACAAACGGTTGATTTGGCTATACGTTGGGAGTTTACTAACGAAAATCCACACGTGGAAGAGAAATAACCGACAGTGGTTGTTTCAAGTATAGCATTTAATTATGTAATGGATTATAATTACGTTTATATGAAACTACAATACAAAAATAATCTTTTAATTAACGAAGATCTAACTTATCTAACGAATAGTGAGTAATGAAAATTACTGAACACTTTAATTATTTTTAAATTGTAAAAAATGAATTATTCACAGTACCATACTGTGTTTTAAAACACAACTAGTTAAATGATTTGAGAAATTCGTTAAAAAAAATGAAATGAAAATCAAATATCTTCGATCTACTAGAAAATTCAAAATAAATATTAGAAAAACTGATCTATCAACTCCATACCCAATCAATTTTGGTTTCTATATTTCTAATGAACCTGATTTTGGCAAATTCAACAAAAACAATAATTCTAAGATCTTGTATGAAATAATCTACAAATAAAAGTTGTACAATATTATTTTCTATCGTAGAAATCAAAATAGGAACAAAAATATACTCTGAAGAATACGAATAATTGTTCAGAGAATAAACCATCCGTTGTATCGTTCAAGTATTCGACCTTTTCTCCGTCGACAAATATGTATCGAAGTGAGGGTATAAAAAATCTCAGGGGTGGCAAACAAAAAGCGTTCACGGTTGAATAACGACAGAACGTTTGTGCGGCACTTTAAAAATCATTGTATTCACGGTTGCGTCGTTTGAATCGGATGAAATGGCCGAGGCGATTGCGATTCCGCACGTGAAAATCACGAGACGTATGTCACAACCGTCGAAAATCCATCATCCGGCGTGTGTTTCTTTTGTATGTACGCTTTCTGTTGCTCTTACAACCAGACACAGTTGATTAAAACGTTGTTGCTTTCATGTTGTTATTTTCGTATCTGATTCGTTATGAAAATAATCATTTTTCCGTAATCAAAAAATCGACCACAGACAAATATTCACCGCTCTAAGGAATACAATTAGTACTAAAACGTTTTTTCTTCTATCGGTATTATCTACACCAGAGTAAAAAATACTTCGTATTTTTAACAATTTTTAGATTAAACTTATTGATCTAAAATAACAATACAATACATTAGTACTACCAAGGAACACAATCAAATATTATTTTTATATAAAAAGAAAAAAATATTATATTAAAATATAATTAATTCATTACAATATCTTGAGCAACCAAATAAAAAAATCATCATTGCTATTATTTAAACAAATAAATTTATTCGATCAATTTTAATCTATGAAATTGTAAATTAATAACTTAAGTCACAAAATTTAAAGTTCTTAAAATAAAAGATAGTTCAACTAAATAAAGACTAAAAATATATAAATCAATAATTGATGTACTAGCATAGGTAATTCCAGAAGTAAACGATTTTTTACTTTAAAAAATATGGATGAGTGAAAAATACTTCACATTTTTAAAGAGTAAATTATTATTTTTTATAATTTCAAAATTGTTTAAATTAGTAATAAATATATTCATTTTTTAAACATTTATTATATCATCACCATTGGATGATAGCTTCTTCCAAGTTTCTTTTTTTTTAAAAAAAATTACTCAAATTTTTTACAAAGTAAAAAATGTATTGTAATTTTTAAATTAGAGAAACACTATTTCAAAATATGCTATTATAATTTTTTTTAAAAAAACTATTTCAAAAATCTACCTTTATTCCAAAGGTTTTAACAATTTTTAGAAAACATATTCCATTACATTTAAAGAATATTCGTTATTAAAGACGGTTAAAATATGAAAGTTACTATATATATGAAATAAAAATCAATTAATATCAAATAAAGAATCAATCGTCACGTTACTGTTCCATAAAAAAAGTTCAAAAGCTCATCGACCTCAACAGACTCATTTAACGACCCGAGAATCGACTGATAAATATTGAACGATCCGTCGTCGTCGACGAACCAGAAAAAAAATGTGAAAAAAAACAGATGCTGATTCCGCCGATGTCATCATTGATAAGTCGAACCCACGTTTCGCAGTTAAAATATCGGTAATGACGTGCGCCACTCGTGCGGTTTGTATAATCGTGGGACCCCGGTTCGTTCGTAGGTGTCCGTAAGGGTAATTAGCAGCCACGTTATTGCAGTAACTCGATATACGCGGTTTTATTGACAGTCCGTTCGCAAACACATACATACAGATAGAGATGCACACATACACGAATTCATCCACCGTCGTTTTCACCCTTGACACTGTTGCCGATATGTCAATCGTATATAACGAGCACTGAAAACGATACAATGTCTCATTTGGTACGACTTAAAATCGATATAAATATATTGCATGTTCGTGTTACAAAAATTACAATAAATACTTATATACAGCAATGGTAATTATGATTGAATTATACGATAAAGTTATTTTTTACACCTTCCAAAGTAGATGATATTTCAAAAATACCGTAGTCAGATTTGTAACAATTATCAAACTTGAAAATATAAAATATAACATAAATTCATTTCATTTTATAGATTTTAAAATTCAATTTTTTTATCTTTGCACTCACTGCTATATTAATATCCTTTGTCGTTCATTTAATGCTGGATCAATCTTAATGCATTTCATAGCGTATCAGAATAATTGGTCAAATACAAGAACAATGACGACAGTAAAATACTGGAATGAAAAATAATTATAATCTGGCACAGTGATTATATTCAACTTCATTAAAATGTATTATTACTCGAAATGTTACAATACTTGACGTATTTTATTTTTTATCTATTCTAAAAACATAATTTCAATAAAAATATCATTAATAAGACAAATAGTACTTGAAGACTTTAAAAACTTATCAACTAAAATGAAAGGTGTATTTTGAAATATAAATTAGACATTTATTATTTAAAATACATTTAAAACACATTTAATATTAGAAAATAAATACTCTATATTATTTTTACCTATTAATTTCTAAAACATATATCTATATATATATATTATATATGATGACCCAAATGAGACTGAATGATAGTAAACAAGTAAATGTATTTCTAAACCCATTAAGCTCATTTATGCTAACCTATATGTATATATAGGGGTTTTCAATAAAAATGTCAGAACTTTAACAGCTGGTGGCAACCATATTTGATTTTTTTAAGTTCATTTTGACGTTTTATCTCAATATAGTTTATCAAATTATCATTAAACGTTTAACACTTCAACAACGTTTAGAAATTGTAAAAACTTCAATAGACTTACTAAAAAAGAAGGTTTAATGAGTCCATTATTTCACGAAACCCATCAATTGACATGGACCCATCAATTGGTGATCAATATCATATGATCTAATTCCATTGGATTATTTTCTGTGGGGTTATGTGAAATTATTGGTTTATACTCAAAACTATAAACAACAAAAGCATTTAAAATAAAAATTGAACGTGTAATTCATGAAATTGAACCAGAACTATGTGAAAAAGTGACTAAAATTAGGGTAAACGAATGTACTATGTCAAGCGAAGTCGACATATGAGTGAAATTGTATTCCATTATTAACACCCTAGAACAATGATCGGCAAACTCAAAAGAGCCAAATGTTAGCAGTACAACAATTTTTTTTAAAGCCAATTTTTCAAGATATCTGTTTTAGAAGTCGATTAAAGCTAGGAACTAGTATTATGTGATAGATAGGATTAGACACGCTCCATGTACTGGATTGCCTTTTTTCTCCACTATAACGTCAAATTTGTAAAATAATAATGTTTGAAAAGATGATTCCTTTAGAAATCCTTGGGCCGTTTCTTCTCTACAGAGTGACATTACAAATTGACAGATGGGTACTAGGGCCCGTTTCATAAAACTTACAGTTCCTGTATTACAAGTTCTTTATTTAAAATTAATATGCAATATTCGAAGAAAGAACTTGTAATACAGGAACTGTAAGTTTTATAAAACGGGCCCCTGGGTTTTTAAATATTGCATTATTATTATTGACAATCAAAAAGTGTACCCAATGTACCAACTTTGAGTAATCGGTTTTTTGACTTTAAACACTGAATAAAAAAACTAGATACCTATCATAATTAATAATAATCTTGTTTACTGATAAAAAGTATTTTTTATTATTATAATATTACATGACACAAATTTAATGCACATAGTCATTATTTGTGGGAGAGTCGCTTTCAAGTGGCCAAAGAGCCGCATGTGGCTAGCGAGCAGCGTTTTGCCGACCCCTGCCCTAGAATATGCTTATAAATAAAAAAATAACTAATTAATTAAATAAATACTTTTTGTTTTATTTCCCTTTAAAATTCTGAAGCGCTTATTGAAAAACCTTATATATATCTACTCTCTGAACATAATAACACCGGTATAAAAATATTTATAAACAGTCAAAATTACTAAATGTTACATCAACATAAATGCTGATGAAAGCAAATAAAATAATTGTAAAAATATTTTACTTATTTTCTTGTACACTGATTCATTAATAAAAAATTCCAAAATAATTCTATCTTTGATAATTATAACAAAAAAAAATGTCAAATTATGCTATAATAAACAATTATTTTTTGTAATATGTTATTACAAAAAACAAACATTACTTTCACATAAAAAGAGTTTCTCTACGAATAATGAAAGACATATACATATACGTAAAATATTACATGTATGTTCCACCATTCGTCGCCAATTATCATCGTCGCAGTACGAATTTCGATCTTGACAACGTTTTAAACTAATTCAATTTAAAAAAGGACTCATCCCTCCGGTAGCCAAATTTGATTCGAATAAAGACAATCCAATTAGAATAAAACGTCCATAAAAACCATACAGCGAGATAGTCGTACGCGTTTCGTTCGTTCGACTACTCAGTCTTAATTATCATTCCGTTGTTTGCGAACGTACATATGCGTGTATATAAATTTCGCCGAATTATCATGAAAATAATACACTTTATATATTAATTAAAGTAGAAATTATACGTGAATAAAAACATATAAAACAGACGATTACAATCTACATTATATCGCATAATCCGCGTATCTATGTTTAATATGCATGTTTATCATTTCATAAATACATTTAATATATTAATAAATTAGTGCACAGGAACTGTTATTAATCTAATAACATGTTTATGGATGGATCATGGATAAATAACGATTCGTATGTCATTTACACATACATACATACATACATACATACATACATACATACATATTCATATATGTATATATATATATATATATATATATATATATATATATATATATGTGTATATGTGTATATATATATATATAAAACCAATTTATTACAGCTTAGCTATAATACATTTTTGACTATTTTGGTTTCATTATACCATTTTATAGTAGAATTGTTTACATAAAATATTTTATTCTGTGTTTCTATGAAAATATTTAATTCAAATATCAATTGTGTTTGCTTTTGATAATTTTATAATTTTTATAAATAATTATAATGTTCATAATTCAAATTTTATAAATTGTTATTAAAATAGGTAAATATTTGATAAACATCGTCATACAATTTTTTTAATATTATTAAATAAAATAAAAATTCTAATTGTTGATTAAAATTTTAATGATTTCCTTATAACTTAGTCTTAAAATAAGTATTAAATAAAAAAATATTTAAGTATTAGTAAATTTGAGAAAATTTCTTTTATAAAATAATGGCACTATTTTCAAGAATACTTATTTTTAACTTGACAGAAATTTTTATCTAAATCAATGAACAACAATAATGTAAATGATTTGAAAAATATTTTAAATATAAATAAATTTCTAATATGTAAAGAATGTTTTTTTTTAGATTGGATAGAATTTTCGATAGAGATCAATTTAAAATTCTATCACGGCTAAAAAACACTTATATATAAAGAGAGGAGGGGAGAATAAAGAGAGAAAAAATCATAATGAACAAACGTAAATAGTGGAAAGCAAGTAAATTTATATTTAAACTCTTCAGTCTTATTTGGGTCACTCGTATAATAATTATTATTTTAATTATAATACTTAGCAAAAAAAAATTTGAAAAATATTCTTAAAGTCTGAACGATATATACATATATATATATATATATATATATATATATATATATATATATATATATATATATATATATATATATATATATATATATATATGTATGTATTTCACATTAATTTTGAAAATTACTATAATTATTCTCATTCACCTTTAGTATATTTTTGCGTTTTATCCATTACATATTTTCAAAGTAATATTTCATTTCTAATAATAAAAATTTAACTTTTCATTAATATAAAATAAAATTATATCAAAAAAATATAATTAATGAAACAAATTTGAAAATCTTTATACTCATTTATTTCTTCCCAGTACATAAATACTTTTATTACATAAATTCAGAATGATTTTTTTTAATGAGTTTAGCATTATTGGATATACATATTAAAATATGTATTACAAAGAATTACAAAATATTTAAATATATTTATGAAAACAACAATATATATATATATATATATATATATATATATATATATATATATACACACACACACACACACACACACACACACACACACACCCTTCCCTCAATTTACGCGGTATATCCGTTCCACGTGGATTTGTTTTACGCGAATGAAAATTGCGTAAATTGAGTCTGTCAGTACAATAGAAAAAATATTAAAAATAAAAACTAGTAAAGTTGTAAAAATACATATTTATTTCACGTAGCTTAACAAAAAAATAATAACGTTCTAGAAAACAAAAGTAGATAAATTTTATTCGGTGTCACTATCGCTACTGTAACTCAAAACAATCAACCTTTTATATATTTATATCGTGCTTTTATACCTTCAAGTAAGAATTTGCGTCACTCTGATATACAATAAATTTCATGAAAAATTATATAAAATTAAATCTATCTGACAGCGTATAAACAGTGCCGCGAAAATCAATACCGCGTAAATAGAGGTATAATTTTCCGCCTAAAAAAAATTCACGTAAATTGAGAAACGGGTGTGTATGTATGTACATATATATATATATATACGAATACAATTATTTCATAAATTCATATTTGGTATTATAGAGTTCAATATTAATGGGTAATGGTATTGAAAAAAATATTTAAGAGAATTATAAAATATCTACATATGTTTTAAAAAAAAACTTTTTATTTGCAAATATAAAAAATAATGCTAACAGTAAAATTGAATTTCAAAATGTATGAAAAAAAGTACATTATATAAAAAAAAAATGCTAAAGTACATTATATATAATATATATATATATATATATATATATATATATATATATATATATATATATATATATATATATATATAATTTATTTTAAATCAGATCAAATTGATCGTTTATAAATAAAATACAATGATAAAATAATCTATTTAAAGCTATTTTTATGCATGAATACATATCCATCCACCGATTCTATAATCTATTTAAATAACATTGCCTCTATATGCGTTCAGAAATAAATTTACATAATCAATTCCATATTATCACTTATATAATTTATAGACGTCGCTACCTATAAAAATAATATTGTATCGGTCGGAAATTACGAAACTCTTCTACCGTGCATTTATTTCACTGTACTAACTTTCTGAATTTATTCTCTTATACAATAAACGTTGTACGTAATCGATGGGCGACGAGAGTGCAGTGTCGTCGCAGATCATGTAAGGTTTCTTAAGTCTCATATTACAACACGGATGGCCTATAAAGCACAAATAACCATTGGTTATAACTACTGTGTTCTATAAAACTGCACACGAGTGTGTGCACCTTTATACATGTATTGTAGTTCGAGTGAACGTTTGTGGTTATTTTTATTTTTATTGTTATTTTATTTCATTTGTAGATGACTGGTACTGTTAGAAAATTCCAGTTTTATTGGTTGAGCGAATGGACCTTTGTCTGTATATTAAATTGATTTTTTTTCTCCTTTGTCCGATAATTCCTACAATAAGAACTAAATAAAATCTTATTGTCTTATTATTTATATTTTTTAGAAATACACCTGTCACAAAATTACATTGAATTAGAGATAATAGCCTAATAAAAAATTCCACAATTTTTATTGCCTGCAGGTGACAAATATTGTAAAAAAATACTGTATCATAAACGAAACTTAATGAACTCTTTGTCCAGATACAAAATTTTATTTGAGTTTGTAATCGCTTGAATGGATATTTAATTTGAAATTATGACAGGAAAAACATCAGATTTTGCAGCGTTGTATGAAGATAAAAAATATTTATAGATAAAATTAAATAAATTACTAATCATAAACTAATAAAATGAAATAAATTCTTTTCAATAAAATGAAATTGGTACATTTTTTAAATGTTATGGATAAATGACTATATTTTATATTATACATAAATACATTTTTATTTGATTTGATATTCAAAATAAATTAAAATTACATTCCTGGTTACAGTTAATAATTTTAACTAATGATTTTCATTCAAAAATGTTAAATATGAATTTTTAATCTATAAATACATTAATTTTAAATAGTAATAAAAATATTTTATTTTTTATTCATCTATTTATAAAGCAAGATATAAAGACATGAAAGTGTTTGCTTATTGGTAAAATTGTATTACGAAATAAATTCTTGATATCGAAAAAGATATTTTAAAGCAATAAAATTAAATATTTACCAGTTTTGTTTAAAATTAAAAAAACTAAAATAAAAAAATATAGTTCTTTCATGTTTATTTTGAAATCTGTAATTTAATCGATAAATCTTTAATGCTTGCAAAATTTTCTCTTATATTTTACATAATGCATTTATGTAAAACAAATCAAATTGATATTTTTACTAGCTGGAAAAATATCGCAAATAAGTTAATATATCAAGAAATAGGACTATAATCAAATTAATAATCACATATTTATACCAAAACGTAATCAATTTCTTTCAAAACTAAAAAAATACAGAATTAATTCTTTTACAAAATTTAATAAATTCTATATTATTTTAAATTATTACTGCTAAAAAGTAATACACAGAGAATAAATCATTTTTTAAATTTAATTTCGTTAAAAATATGTTAATAAAATTTCCAAAGCATTATTTAATTAAAAATTAAAACTAACATGAACAAAAAACCTATAAGAGACCTTAGCTTGAATAATATATATAATTAATAAAGTATATTAAAATAAAAAAGGAGGATACTTTCAATTAACCTCAATACAGAACATATTATTTTTTCCTCCATTCATTGCGAATCGAACAAAATAAAAGGTACACAACATCGGATTTCAAAAAGCTTTATATGATGTACGCAATCCAATTTGAGAATTTTAATTCGTGTAATTAAATCGCACTGAGTGGCACTCAGGCTGTATATAAAAGAGTACCGGCATACGTACTTTGCAATGACAACCATTGAAAAGGCATTCCCTATTATAACAACATTGATGTCAGATAGATTTTCGAACGAGCGTTTTATTAAAATTATATTTAAACAATTCGATTGTTGCACGAGACTCACCTTGTACGAACTCTGACAACTCCGATTACAACAACATAGACCCGTCTTAATGGATTATCCAATGAAAGTAAAGAAGGTAAAACCGTTCACACACTTGCTCAAACACTTTTATTCAACAGAACAACCAAACTTGTATCGATTGAAAGCTTATCCGTTTTAACACTTTCGCGTTAATCGTTGTCGATTCTTTTTCTTAACGTCTGTTTTCTTCGTTACATTTATAACAACTTCGACTATTGTATATAATTAATTCATTTTAATTACTTACAATAAAAACAATCACTTATGTTCACTTATAACAATCGATTATTTCAGAAATTTGCATTTGATTTACAATCAATGACATTGATTTCTGTTTCGATAAACGCTAAAGCTCTACGTATAAAGAGATTAATTGATTCCGCACATATTTTCCAGCACATAAATATAAATATTAAATGTTTTTTTTTTGTTGTTGTTGTAAGTAATTTGTATAAAAAACTTTTTAAATTATTCACAAAACACTGTTTGTATTGTTCTATGAATAATACATTGACAAATTGAATAAATAGATATGAAGCCTAGAGCACTAATTAATAAATATTTATATATCACTGTGTCACAGTTTAAGAAAAAAATATTCAAACGAATCGTCCACAACTGGTATCGAAGTAGAACCGTACGGGAAGCAATCGACTGCACATCATACATATATATTTCGAATTTTTCTTTTTCGTCGAAACTGAGAGTGCATCTACATGGATCTGTATACGTATATTTATGTATATGTGTGTTTATATATAAATGTATGTATAAAAAAGTATGATCACGCGTACACGAGACCACGGGATCGACACACGCATTCGTGCGCAATGGACGCAGGCTGCGTGCAGACTGTGGAGTCTCGGCGAACGTGGCCGATGCGATGCCGAATCAAAATCTGATGAATGCGCGCGCGCGCACTCGCTTATATATTATTTAGGTACCTTATTATAATCACATATCACTCTATCAATATCAATATATATGAATACGTACGCGTTATATAAGTACACAAACACAAAAATACTCACGCAATCGGCGACTGGAGTCTGTTATATATTACACACAAAGAAAAATTACACAAGTGATACAAAGCAGTGAACGCAAAGAAAAGAGGAATTGTGATTCTTCAAGTAAATGTTGATTCATTTTAATAAATTGGAAAACCTGTATGTGTTTACTGCTTTTTTCAGCGTGATAGAACTTTAAATTGAATCCCTATTAAAAGTTCTATCAAGCCTAAAAAACAAACATATAAAGGTTATATGTATGTTCTGCTTGTGTATGTGTATTTACATGTGTGAGTGTGTGTGTATATATATATATATATATATATATATATATATATATATATATATAAAATCATTCACCTCTTTCTATCCACTGCTAGATAAAGGCTTTCTCAAAATTTTACACTCAACTGATCCATTGTATTCCTCTTCTAATCCATTCCAATAAAATTTATTATTAATCTGACCCATCTATCCAGGGATCTCTTCCTAAACCTTCTTATATATCTAGGTTTCCAATCAATAATTTCTCTTACCCATCAGTTATCCCCTCTTATTGATATAAGTCCTTCTTATGATCATTTCATCGAATTGATTTGTTCTTTTATATCAATTACCCTGTTTTTGAATCTATTTACAGGTTTTTGGTTACGTTTTGAAATAAGAAATCATCATCAACATTATTACCAGTTCCTCTTAATCCACTACTAGAATAAATAGAATTAATAGTCGGATAGTTACATATCTAGCAATATGATTGGTATATGACAATTGTTGAATTGACTTAAATAGCTGAAATGTGGATTTGTATTGTGTATAAATTATTTTGAGAAATAACACATAAAATTGTAAATATCTTGAAAATAGAAAATTAAATAAAATTATTATAAAAAAATTTAAATATGAATTTAAAAAAAATTATTTAATAAACACAAATAATTATTGGTTCTATACTATACATAACAATTAATTACTAACTTCAATTTTAATATATTTCATTTTTTATATTAATTAATTGTTTCGGTATTGGAATAAGTAATATAATTATATAAAATTCATAAGAAATATTGATTATGGAATAATATTTTAATTTTTTCAGGTATTATTTACATTTATACTTCAATGTTTTAATTAAATATACATAATACGATAATTTCGTAATTTTATGTTTCTAATGATATTAATTCAATGGTTTGTAATAGATAATACAACAAATCAATGGTTTCTGTTATGTCAATTTTAGAATTTTTATTATAAAATAATTTAAATTTTTGTTAACTACTTCTATCCTCTGAGTATTAATTTTTGTCATTGAAATAAGAAAAAAAACAATATTTTAAATTGATAATAGATTCAATGATATATGAATATAAGATAAAGACAAATTGACAAGAAAATGTCAATATGTAAATTAATGAAATCTATTCCTTTTTTATTATTCAAACATATTTATTGTGTTTTTTTAAAATTAATTTCTTGTTACTATTTTGACAGAATAATATACTGCTTGCTCGTACTGATATTTAAATATGTATTATAATTAAATTGTTTTTTTCCGGTTTAAACATATTTAATTAAACTTGATGAAGATCTTAAAAATAAAGGTCTACCAAAAACTTCCACTTAGACTGTTCCAATGCCTTTCTCTTCCAGTCTGTTTAGAAAAAAAATATGTCTTTACCCAATCTATCCATAAATCTTTCTCTGGACCTTTTTGTATATCTAGGTTTCTAATCAATAATTTCTTTTTTTTCAATGATCTTTTCTTCTTGCTTTATAACCAGCCCTTTTCCATTGAAATGTCTCACTTTTGCTCTATTATCCGTATCTTTTGTGTTCTTTTTCATCCACTTTATTCTCTTTTTATCTTTTTGCATTATTCCTAACATACATCTTTTCATGATCGTTTGTATTGCTTAAAGCTACTCAATTATTCTAGCAAATAAAATCCATGTTACAAGGACATAAATGAAAACATGTAAGATATACTGATCAAAAAAAATCTTTTTAAATTGAGAAAAATATCCTACTTCATAATATGAGGATTTCTTCCAAACATCATGCCATTTTTATTATTTTTTTTACTTCATCTATAAATGTTCCAGAAATAATAATAAATTATCCCAGATATACATAATTTTCAATTTCTATTTCTCTTTGATTTAGTTCAATTCTTCTCTGATATGAAAATTCATTGACCATTACTCGTCTTGCCGAATTTTAACATAAAATCAATTTGTTGACTTCCTTCATACAATTTCTATTCTTTTTCGAATTAATTTGGGCTTGTCGAGAAAATATTGCAATAATCTCGTCAGCAAATTTTAAGTCAAAAAATGTATACACAATGTGTGAGTATGTGTGTGTATGAAAAAATATATATTTATATATATATATATATATATATACATACACACATACTTATATTAAGTCATTTTATATTAAACCGTTCGCTACTAGCGTCACATATATGTGACGACCCGGTTTTCTTACCTGAGCTCGGCGTCACAAATATGTAACGTGTGTTCATTATCAGTTTATGATAACTGTTTGTACTAAATCGTGCCGCAAACAGATAGGTTATGTTAAAAAACAATAAAATAGATACAAGATGTTATTAGTCTGCCAATAATTACATTTTTAATCATTTAAAATGTTTTAAAACATCAAAAATAAAATAAATGACAATTTGGTATCATATTTAAATAATAAAACGTTTGGGCTGTGGTGGCGGTTTTTCTCCTGAGACCCTGGTAGCAAATGGGTTAAACTACTGTTTCCCATTATTGTCAAAATTTTCGATATAGCAAAAAAGCAAATCTAGCAATTACTTATAAACTTGCCTTTGCAACGAAAAAGTAATATATTTTCATTTTTTTAATCACTTTCTCAAGAAATTTACCAATTTATGAATTTCAAATCTAATTACTACATTATATAGGGTCATCCAAATGTGACGCCTAGATTTGTGTTTTATTAAAAAGTAACATGTGTATAGTTTCTTTTTAATAAAACACAAATCTAAGCATCATATTTGGATAACCTTACATATAGATACATTGAAAATAAGAAAAAAATAATTTTGTACACTTTTGAAACAAAAATTAATATATTTATTTATTGTATATTCTTTTTTGTTATAAGGTAAATAAATGTTATTTAATTATCGATACTAATTTTAAATTGTGCTAAATTGTCGTATAAATCAAAAAACAATTTCTAAGAAGTAAACAAATAATAGTTGGAAGAAGTTTAACATCGAAGTTCGTATTTAACCGATTGGAACGTTCGTACAGTGATTACTAAACAAGACAGAACGAATCGAAGTCAGGCCTTAATTGAATTTAATGTCGATAAACAATGAATCAACTCGCTAATAAACGTCAATTGACTGTGGTAAGCGAACCAAAATAATTTCGCACATAAACGCTCCGAAGACTAATTTCTTATAAGTCTGCTATTATTCACTTTGTTTATATATATATATATATATATATATATATATATATATATATATATATATATATGTATATATATATATATATATATATATGTGTGTGTGTGTGTGTATCTGAGTAAGTACACAATAGAACTATTTACTTATTTCAAAGAATCGAAATCTTTTAACATATAACAATTTAACTCTAATTGAAAATTGACAAACTAATTTCACATACCTTCATCATCAATCAGCATTTACAAACATCACAGAAATCTGTAACAAAGGAAAGCTTTTATAAACATATATCTTAATTGAATACATAAAAAATAATTAAATATGTTTAAACCAGAAAAAAATAATTTTATTATAATTTATATTTAAATATCAGTAGGAACAAACAATATATCATTCTGTCAAAATAATAATAAGAATAATTTAGAAAAAAATACAATAAATATGTTTGATTAATATAAAACGAATAGATTTCATCATCATACATATTGACATTTTCTGTCAATTTGTCTTTATCTTATATTCATATATCATTGAATCTATTATCAATTGAAAATATTGTTTTTCTTTCTTATTTCAATTTCAAAAATTAATACTCAGAGGATAGGAGTAGTTAACAAAAATAAAATTATTTTATAATAAAAATTCTAAAATTGACATAACAAAAACAACTGATTTGTTGTATTATCAATTATAAACCAGTGAATTAATATCATTATAAACATAAAATAACGAAATTATCATACGATGTATATTTAATTAAAAAATTGAAGTATAAATGTAAATAATACTTGAAAAAATTAAAATATTATTCCATAATCAATATTTCTTATGAATTTTATACAATTATATTACTTATTCCCACACCAAAACAATTATTTAATATAAAAAATGAAAAATATTGAAATTGAAGTAGGTAATTAATTTTTATGTATAGTATAGAACCAATAAATATTTGTGTTTATTAAGTAAATTTTTAAATTTATGTTTAAAATTTTCTGTAACAGTTTTATTCAATTTTCTGTTTTCAAGATATTTACAATTTTATTTTTTGTTTTCCAAAATAAATAATACACAATACAAATCGACATTTCAGCTACTGTCATACACCAATCATATTTCTAGATATGTTAACTATCCAGCTATTAATTCTATTTTATAAATAAAGAGAAAGCATGCAAGCCATTAAAATAAAACACAAAATAAGAAACTTATTAGTTTAAAAACTTATAATGTTATATTTAATCTCCTTAATATATTTTGAAATTTTTCACTGATATAATCTGAAAGCATGACGAAAAAATATTAGAATAAGATTGAAATAATCTATAGTATTTTTCTGACATTAAAACATTAAAATAAACGCTGTAATTGTGATTATAATTGAGTTTTATCACAATACTTTAAGCACACGTGCACACACACACACACGTATATATATATATATATATATATAAATGTTTGTGACTGTTCATTGGTCACGTCATTTAGGAAATAAAGTCGAAACATATATTCGGCATTTAAGTTTCCGTAACGGCCTTGCTATTAACAACTAATTCCATAGAATTAATCCGTCGAACACGTTATTGTTTATCAAACGTACGAGAACGACCAAGAAAATAAATCCTTTATCGTAACGCAACAATTCGAGCTCTGAATTTATTTTTAAGTACAATTAAATATGTATTAAACGAGCGTCAGTCGATAAAAATACTTATCTGAATGCTTGTTTGAATAAAATATGCGCTGGTGCAGTTGAAGAATGAAATATTTATAATATAATATTCACGAAACTACACACATACACATAGTCGTTTATATACGTACAGGTATTGTAGTCTATAATCTCTCACGCTATTCAGTAATTAACATTTGACACGCAATTTGAGTAATGCACGTCGCATTTTTTCCTCTTTGTATGTATATGTGTACGGAATGGTAAAGTGTATCAGTCAAAGGGAAAAATGAAATTCCATAACGAAATAGAAAATAACTTTATATATATATATATATATATATATATATATATATATTTGTTTGGTTATGTGTGTTTTGATTATTAAGATAACGCAAAATCTATTATTCATTGATTGACTTTAATAGTTTTTGTTTTGTATGTAAGTTCATTGAATGATAACATTTCATTATAAACATGTGTACAACTATAAAATATAGTAGGATATAATCAGAATTAACTTAGTTTTATTGACAATATACAGCCGTCTTGCCATAAGTGACGTTTTTTATTACTTTGTAATGTACAACAATATGTAGGTTCTATATATCTTTTCTTTAGAAAGTATCGATTTTCATAATAAAGACACAAATCAAGAATTGCTTAGGATTGTAAATAGGTGTTGGGGTGAAAATTCATTTGTGTAAATTGTAAATACATTTTTTATTTGACAATATATATATATATATATATATATATATATATATATATATATATATATATATATATATATATATATATATATATGTATATACATATATATATATATATAGAGAGAGAGAGAGAAAGAGAAAGAGAGAGATGTTCTTTTAAACGTGATAGCACTTTAAATTGAATCCTTAACGAAAATTCTATCTAATTTAAAAAAACATATTGCACTGATCATACCTTTACATATACATGCACACATATGTATACATAAAGATTTTTTAGGTTAGATAGAACTTTCGATAGGGATTTAATTCAAAGTTCTATCACGCTTAAGAAACACTTTATATAACTCAATATTTTATTGTATGCAGACAAGTTTTTCATTTACGATTTATTCGTTACTTCTATAGATGATTTTTAAACAAACATTTCATCAGATTTATTTCATAAGATTATAAGTGTTTCATCTCACTAATTTTTTTACTAACGTGAAAAACACAATTTGTATAGAAAAATAGTGTTCTTAATCTAAAATGAAAACCTCTCATCTCTTATCTAATAATGTATTTATAATAATTTCCATGATGGTCTTCGAAACGCACATTCGTTTATAAACAAATAGAGTGAACAATAAATAATTATTAAACAATTTAATAATCTCTTATAATATTGAGATAATAATTCACTTGTCTTAAAATATATTACTTTTGCTTCAGTGAGCCTTTCCACACTAGTCAGCATGCATACAGTATTCAAGGCCCATTACCACTCGTCTCACACCTTCTTACCCTAAAACTATTTTTTTAGATGATGGAGTTTGGAGATAAGAGGTTGTGAGACGAGCGGTAATGGGCATGATTACTGTATGCATGCTGGATAGTGTGGAAAGGCCCATTCTATGCAAAATATTGATTTAAAGATTCGTAGATAGCCATAATATACTCTTAATTTTTGTACAAACATATATCGTGTGTAAAAAAATAATTATATACACGAATGAATTTTGTCGAATTTTTTCCAATACTTTTTGATATTTGTTTAGAAAAACTTAGACTAGTTAAAATTAATCTGAAAATTTGGAAAGATGTTTTACATTTCTGTATTTTACTCATTTGTACTAATTCTTAAAAAAATTATTAAAATATGTAAATATTTCTTTTTAAAAAAATGTTTCTAAAAATTATTTTCTGTCTAAATTACTAAATTTATAAATACAATTATAAATTTATTAAAAAAATAATTATGTTCATTTTTCAATTCAAGTAGTCAAAAGAAATCTTACAAAATTTTAAAAAGAAAAACTTGGTGACTAAAATATATATATACATACATATATATTTACATATAAACATATGTACATACACACACACATATATAAATACTGATTCAAAAACTCAGAAATCCTATTTGAAAGTTAAAACATTTCCAAGAATTTTTCTTCGAAACATTTCACCGTTTTTCTTCTTTCATCCTATAACCAAGAACGCATAAATCTCTCGTTGTGGAAAAATGTTCAGCCTATTATAATTTTATATTCGTTCACAGAGGCAAAAAATAGTCAAAAAAAAGAATAAATTTCATCATCAAAGGATTCGTTTATTTGTATAAAAAGACTGTGACGTGTCATTACATACCACCGCTGTCATACAATTGAGTCATTAAAATGTTGATTCGTACAATCGATAATATTGTATATCACGAATATCTGAATCATATTTCAAACAAACGATTCATTTTTTAGAATCGACATTGTTTCGTCGTTTTTATACATTTTTATCTGTACAGATATGAATCTCTTTCCGTGTTCATTATTAATTGATCGATTATGTGACGGACGTACAGAGTGTCATATGAAAATATTTATTCATTTTTTTAAAAATTATCTTTATTTACCTTGTCTTGCTTATTAACAGAAACAAACTAAAAGTGAAGTACAATCTTTTCAATTTATTCCCATCACTTCAGATACCTTTCTTCTCTTATTAAGTTTCTACCACTATTTTATTAATATAGATTTTGAATACTTCAACAAAAATTCTTAAAAGTATTTTATATAATCATATAATTTAACATGAATAGATATTTTAAAAATATATTTATTTTTTTATATAAAAATTATAGAACTTATATTAAAAATGTGTAAGAAACCTTGAATAATTTTCAAACATTCTTCAATTTATAACTTTACTGTCGATAAGAGAGCGTTATTATATTTCCACTCTTCCATACACAAAAATACTTTTTGTTTTTATTATAATAATTCTTAGACTGTTTATATTACTTTGAACCATCGTTTAGACCTCACACCCACAAATTACAACTAATCATATAATAGTTTTGTATATATTACTACTATTTATCTTGAAACTATTTTTTTATTAGAGTAGTTTTTGGTATGCAAAGGCGTATCTATTTTTATATCCACCTCATCTTGTATGCATCATTTTATACTGTTATATTTTTTAAATCGACTTCTACTGATTTTTTTTATACTTTTAAGTTATATTAATCAATGAATATATTTTGCGACCATCTTTAATCAAAGATTGATATTTTAAAATATTTTTTTCATTCGTTTAATTTATTTTAAAACTCACTTGTGTTCTTTTTTGAAAATACAAATAGTTTTTCATTGTTTTATAGTTTTTTTAAATAATTGTAATATCATCAACATTCTCAACAAATTCATACATTTATTAACATCTTTTTTTCTACATTGAATTTTGACTTCCATACATACACAATTATATAGGGTGGCTCAAATGAGACTGAAGAATAGTAAAAAATAATAAATGATAGTAAACAACTAAATGTATGTCTAAATCATTTAGTCTCCTTTGAGACTCTCTCTCTATGTATATATATATATATATATATATATATATATATATATATATATAAAGGATATTACAACTTCATAATTGTACTAATTATTATAATTGTACAATCATATTCAGTGATTTTTACTTATCTAAACCAATAATTAATTAACATCAGTAGATTTTAAATCAACCCTTATAAATATTGCATATAAAATTATCATTTAACTTTTTAGTACTTTCAAAGACTCAAAATCAAATAAACAAAGTAACAATATTTTCGTTTGTATCTTCAACATAAATTTTATCTTACCAACGAAAAGTTTTCAAAATTATATTAAATTTCGTGTTTTATGTTGATATCAACATATAATTCCTGTTATTATTCGATAAAATCGCTTTTAACACTCAAACATGAAAAGTATTTATCAACTATGAATCTTTAACAATACCAGGTTAACAGAAAATTGGTATCCTTAAGAGTCTTTAAGATTTGTTAAAAAAGTACACATACATATTTTTTCCATTTGTTGTATAATTTCTTGCTATATTTATAATATCAATAATGTACAAACATTAAAGTTAATGTTTCTTGAATTTATTACTATGATTCCATTCTGTTGTCATTACTCTTTTGTGCAGACTTTAGGGTCACTTTTTTGATTGGTAACTATAATTGATTTCAACATGTCATTTTCAGGTAACTAATTGATACTGTAATTATTTGTAAACATCTTAGTCTTTTCTATATTGAATTTTTACTTTTCTCTCTCTCTCTCTCTCTCTCTCTCTCTATATATATATATATATATATAGAAAGAAAGAGAGAGATAATAATTGATTTCAACGTGTCATTTTCAGGTAACTAATTAATACTGTAATTATTTGTAAACATCTTAGTCTTTTCTATATTGAATTTTTAACTCTCTCTCTCTCTCTCTCTCTCTCTCTATATATATATATATATATATATATATATATATATATTAGAGAAAGAGAATTCGATTGAAAATTAAATATATAATTATGTCACCGACATACACATATATCGTTTCATTATAAACACTGCGAATTTATCGAAAACAATTTAATTCGAAGCAGAGCCGAGTCACAGGTGCGAATGTATCATAATATTCTGTACTAATGGCACCGAATGCAGGCGCTCGTCGGTCGGGGAGGATTCAGTGACAGGCGGACCGTATGAACAATATTGCGCGTTGAACAAAGCTCGAAATAGGCCGTTTCGTACGTTGGAGTGATCGATCAGTTGTTACTATGTACGTTAATAGAGTTCTAGTGACGACGATACACGCGTCCAAATCAACTTGGAGCAATTCTGTTTAGGATTCTTTGGAGAAAATCATTTTTTCCAAGGCGACGAAAAAATCTACTGTTGCTTGAGTTATTTTTATAAAAAAAGTTTTAATCACTCTTCTTGTTATATCTTGCTATAACTGGTTTTAATACTTGTACTCTTTTTATATCCTAATTGAGAAATTGTCAAGTACCTTTCAAGATATTTAATAACTTACAAGTGCTAAAACCTGTCACAACATGGTATATAAGTAGAGACCAAACATCTTTTAATGAAATATTTAAATACAGTTGAAAAACACTGTATGCCGATTTTAACTTTTTTCCAATCCTCTTTAAGTCATATTTTTCATACACATGACTGATTATTAATAACACTTGTAAAAATGTATATTACTTATAAAGAATATCTGTTTGTCATATATGAATATATAGTTGGTTACAATTTATAACTGACTATATTATGAAAAGTAAGATGATTCAAGTTCCTATTTCCCATAGAGCTTGTTTTATGACTTTTAACATCATCGTATTTATCAATTTCAGGCTGAACTTGTATGCATATATCCATTCTATTTATATCGTGAATCACAATTTTCATACTTGATATATACAAAAACTAAAACATTTATTTATAAAATATGTATTTCTGTCATACTAAATTATCATAAAAAATAAATCGTAAAGGGACATGAAATGAAGATAAATACTGGTGAAAGGACAAAAACGAGAACGAGAAACAGCTATGAGAATGAAGAATTACAGCAAAGATCAGCTACAATATTTAAAATTACTTTAAAAAAATGTCTCGCAGAACAAACTCATTAACTTGTACTTATTTAAATATTTATATCAAGCGTTAATTAATATATAAAAAAAATAAACTGCATTGTAATAATATAAATATTTATCACATATGTAATCAAATAGCTTTATATACATTTTTTATATAAAAAGTATTAGCATAAAGACTAAATTTTAAACGACTGAAATTTTACAAAAAAAATATATATTTTTTTGCTAAAATTTCGCAATAATTTTTTTTAATAACAAGAAACTGTTTCCAAGAACAATTTAGAGTTACTTCTTCACTACCTTCAGCATAGATTTTGAGACGGGAAAAAAATTGCAATATAAAAGTCATTATTGTCGAATGAATACTCCAACTATGATTTATATTTAGATAAGTCTTCCATCACCATCTATTAGGACTAGCATCATGTCGACTTTTATATCATTGTTACTAACAGTATATTAAATTATTTATATATATAGAGAGAGAGAGAGAGAGGGAGAGGGAGAGAGAAAAAAGAGGCAATTCTAAGTAAAAAAAAATCAAAAATGTAGTTATAACTAAAGATATGAAATTACCCAAAAAATTATTATTAATCGAAATAAATTATACAACGTATATCGTGTCCTTATTTTAACATTAATAATATTAAAAAATAATTTTAGTGGGATAAAAAAAATATAATCTAAATATCAAATTTTACAAGTATTTTCGTTTAACGACATTCATTTCGAATACAACTCTATGCGCGAGTGGCCCGTCCGCCATTGTTGCACGTCACGGCACGTCATTCTCGGTGTAGCGCGAGGGTTTGGTCGACGTACGGTGGTGAAGTAGGGCTACGGCCACCCCCAACTCACCTGAGCGCGCGATCGATGCCCGCGTTGTTCCCGGTAGAATTCCATTACCAGAAGAAATATTTATCAAACACTCTCACGGGGAACGTTAACTGCGAAGGCCGTCTCGGACAGTTTGACTATGTACTCTGAGTCTAACAACAACGACCCACCTCGGCCACAGACCACATAACTATCGCTGTCATACACACCGACAACAAGAACCTATTTATTATTGAGTCGGTAATTCGATCACGGGGAATTTCATTACAGACGCGGCTTAATGAGGAATTATTTTGGGAAATTATTAAATATATGTTTAGAAATTCTTTTCACAATTAGAATTCATAAATAAAATATCTTACTTTTATTCAAATCTTCAACAAAATAAAATGAGAACTATCGTTTTAGGTGAAAATCCACTCTATTAAATTTTTAAAAAATGCTCTGTGACAGTGATGTCGAACCTAAGACCCACGCGACAATTTTAAACTACCCACATATTATATTTGTTATTATTTCTTTCATTCATGTTAATGTTCATGTTTTTTTTCATTCATATACATCTTTTACTTTTTTTAAATACTCATAAAATAACCAAACCACGGCTAGGTTTAATAAACAAATAAATTCAATTTTGACTCACTTATCAATTTACAAATTAAACAGAAAAGACTGAATGAAAAATCAAATAACATTTTTCCACATCAGCATATATGAATATTAATTAAATATATTTTATTTATAATTCGTTTTTATACAAGTTATGAAACGTGCGACGTAAACATAACAATCGACCAACAATTGTTCCCAACTAAAGCTAGGTGCCGATTTACTCAATACATGCAAAATAAACCAGACAAATTTGGTATAAAATTTTGGCTAGCATTCGATGTTAGAAGTAAGTATCTTATAAATGATTTTCCATACTTGAGCAAGAATGAAACCTGAGGATTGAATATTCCCTTGAGCGAATTTGTTGTGTCTATGCTTGCAGAGCCATATTTATGTTTTGGACGAAGAATCACCACAGACAATTTTTTTATAAGCCTTTCACTTGCAAAAAACCTACCTTGCTTGGCACTATACGTGCAAACCGAAAAGAATTACCTAAAATTGCGAAAGCTAAGAAAAATAAAATGATACGGTATTCTACAAAACTTTATACATTGGAGAATTATTCTCTGACTATTTATAAAAGCAAGCCCAATAAAAAAGTTCTATTATTAAACTCAAACCATAAAAATGTAAGAATTGAAAAAAATAAAAAACGTGTACTGGAAACAATAACATTTTATAATAGTACCAAGTATAAATGGTCCGAAAATATAGTGTTAAAGCAGGCTCTTGCAAATGACCTCTTCAAGTTTTCTACAATATCTTAGATTTAGCAGCTATCAATGCTTGGATCTTATATAAAGAAACCACTCAAGTAAATATTTCAAGAAAGGACTTTATTTTCCAATTGGCTGAAGAACTAAGAGGTGACTATAGAGATGAAATCAATAACACTTCTGAAAATTTTGATATCTCTTAATATCTCATAATTTTTAACAAATAGTTACCAATCTTTTTCGCGTATTTTTTATAATATGGAAGTAATACTTTCACACCCTGTTCAAAAAAATCATTTAATCCCTTCATTCTTTTTCATTTATGTAATCATCTTTGCACGATGTTTATAATTTCTTTATTTTACTGAAATCACTTATCTATTAGAAATATTGAATTTAATAATTCAATTGTTTTCAAAACTGAGTCAAAGATATAAGAATATAATAAAAAATCTAAACTTAAATTTATAAAAGCAATCCTGGATGATATTTATCCTGATTCTTAAATACGTTTGTTTCCTCAGTTTTTCTTGAAAATCTGATTATTGTTTTTCAATATAACCCCCATTTATTAATTTCATATTTTCATATCACATAATTAATAAATCTAAACCACCCTAAAATTACCTTTTTTCTAATAAAATAATAGAATTTTTTTTATCTTCTAAAAATTTCCTCCATATCTTTTTTTTAAAAAAATAGGTTAAAAATAATTTTCAAAAGACCAAATGTTGAATGATTGACCACATGAAATCTTCAATCCCGAATAACGTCTCAAAAAACATTTTTATTATACACTGATGCAATATTGTGTAAAAATATCACATTTTTTCTATTCTATACAACATTTGAGTTTAACATTATATTTAATTTTAATAACTATTAGAAAATAAATGATTAATGTTTTTATTTGACATGCTTTTTTATTACTTAAATTCTTACTTTATTTTAGAATATTGTTGTAATTTTTTCCCAACAGTTCCATTTATTTGAATTTAAGAGTTAATGTTAAATTATACCATTTATATTATTTTTTTATATTAAATTATTATTATGAACCTATATTTCAACAATAATAAGTATTATTTTAATAAAATTCACTATAATGCTATAAACATAATTCTAAATAAAACTGAATTTTCTAAATGCGAACTCTTGTTAAACTAGGTTAATATTTTCATTGTTTGTCTTGAAAATATCTTCATGGTTATTTAATACAGTTAAGAAATAATATTTTGAAATTCCAATACCAATAGCTATTGTATTTTCATATTTTTCATGTTTTCATTATTATTTTTTAAAATTGTGCTACGATTTTATCAAAACTAACTAAGTTGGACGATCACTAAGATAATATTGTTCAATAAACTCTAATCCATTCAATTTAAAGAGCTATGTGCATTCTTTTATGACTGAATAAAATGGTAATCAATTCCCATATATTTATTTTATGAATTTCCTTTATTTAAGATAATATATTTTTATCTTATTGAACGTTTATATTTACAATGCAATAGAACTTAAATAGAATTTTCAAAATATAATCGAATGTGTGACCAATATGTTCATCTCCAATTTGATTTAATGAATCAATTGTGAATTTTTTCTATTTTCATACAATTAAATATCCATATATTTTTTTCAGTCATTTTTATAAAATAATATTAAAAACTTTATATAATACACCTAAATGAATTCTTTTCGATAAATTTTCTTAAAAAGAACACCAGTATTTTTTAAAAAAAATATATTAAAATTTTGAAAAAAACATATTTTAAAATTTTGAAAAAAATAGTCTTTCTGCAGACATATTTTTTTAATAATTTTCATTGCTTTTTCAATGTTGTTATTAAAAAATAAACTAAGATCCAGTGCTATTCCTATTTAATTTTTTTTGCACATTTTAATTTTTAAATAAATATCAAAAAATATATCTGTCCAGATAAGTTTTTGTACTATTGAATAAAACACCACTGAGCATAATTATATTATACTTAAAGAAACAGAAAATTAATTAACCTTCTTACGTACGTCTGCTTGAAATAAGTATTTAATAAAATAATCTAATAAATAACTTTATGTAATTAACATTATTTATAAAATATTTTTTTAATGTTTATAAATAAACATTCATTTAAAAAAGAAATTATAATACTTGTTGACAATAATCTCACAAGAGGCAAACATCAAAAAAGATTAAAAACCAAATTAAAAAATCTACATGCTTTCAGTGTACATTACATTTTCAATTCACTCCCGATATTAAAATTACATAAGAACACACAATTTAATATGTCATTTTCTGTGTACGTTATTTCAAACACACGCACACATTGACAAAAATCACATTAACGTTCCTTTTGTAACAGTCGCACGACGTTTTTATTATTATTATTAATAATTTTTTTTCATAAGCGCGACTCATACATTTTTGATTCAGTTTGTCGAAGACAGAATGAAAAAAAATTCTGTTAAAAATAGAAACGTAATTAGACCAGCTAATAATTCATGCGTCCGTATTTCGAAGTTTAATCAAAAATTCTTTTTAATTGTATTTATTTATGACCGTGTAATTATATCCTTTGATCATATAAAATTCATGGAAGTACTGTTTTTGTCACGTGTATGCGGGCGGGGCGGGACGAAAACGGACGACCGTTTTTAACGGTATCAATTTTCTGGTAGGCCGGCGTCGTTAAATATTGATAATAGTTGATAAACTTTTTTCTCGTTCAAGTGTTTAAAGCGATTTTTTCGAATAATAACAAGAATTACGTTTTGGTATTAACACAAATCATAGGATAATTTTGAAAACTTTTTGTTGATAAGGCAAACATTTTTGTTAAAATCTATAAAACGAAGATATAAAGTTAAATTTTGTTAAATTATTTATCATAGTTTTAAGTTTTGAAAAGTATTAAAAATTCAATACAGAAAAAAATATTTAATATTTTTATAAAATACTCTACATTGGTCTTTTCTTAGAATTATTTTACATCACTGAGTTCCCAATCAATAATTTTATGGCATTCTCTATTTTCTTTATGACTGGTCTATTTTCATTTTTAAAGTTTTTACTTTAGTTGTGACGTTCATAACTTTGTTTTTCTTTCGAATCCATTCATTTCTGATCTCATTTCTACATATTATTCCATTATACATCATTCTACACTTCTTTGCATTATCCAAAGTCCTAGAGTTGTTGAATTTTTTGGGAATTTAAGATCTATGTTTCGATATCATAAGTGAGAACATAAAGAATGTCTTAATCAAAATATTTTTTTCAAACATAGAAATATATGCAACTGCATTAAACAAAAATTTCTTCTAAATTAATACCGTTCCTTTTTATGATATATATATATATATATATATATAAACATGTTTATATATTTGAGTCATATGCCATTCATTAATATATATGATATTCATTTAAAGAAAACAATGGCTACAAGGGGTGTTTATTTTCAGCGTACGTCCACCGTGTTATTTATTCATCTAAACAGATATCACTACTTGTAGAGTCCCCAGTTTATGTCCGTATAAGGTTTGCATAGTGTAGCACAAACCAGATTATCGTGGATATGGCTAATGAAAATCAGACAGAAGGGAGCCGCCAATAAATGTATTGATGTCAAACAGTGCAATTGCATTTTTGATAGAAAGTCTAGGGGGTCGTTCCAAAGAACTACTCCTCAGGCAGTTTTTTAACAGTGGCGGAGGAATATATTCACATATATACATACATATACAATTATCCTTCGATTTATACGATACTTTTTTAACGATTTCGCTTTTACGCGGTTTTCAAAATAACGGATTTTTAAAAAAACTGATAAAAATGAACATTTGGGCTGCATCATGTTTCTGCAGTAATTTTTTAATTCCTTTCGCTTGGTAATACTGGCGTAGATATTTGAATTAGGACAACAATTGGGTAATCATTTTCTACAAAATGACTCGAATGTTAAACGAGCTCTCCGATTCCAACGAGATATTAATAAATGCTTAGCTCAATATGAGGAGGTCTATAAAGATTTAATCAAAAACCAAACACAATTGTTAATTACGGATTTCATTACCAAGTCTCGTAGAAAAGATTAATAGTCTATGAAAGTGATGACAGTAATTAAACTTTTGGTTAAATTTTTTAAGGATCTTATATTTCTTGTAGCCATAAAATGAATTACACACTTATATCTTATATATTTGTCATTTTATGGATGGACTGTTATTTTTATGTTTTTCAAGGTATTTTATTTTACGTTGAAATAAATGACTGATTTATGCACATTTTAGTTTGTTTTAGATTTACACGGGTTTGCGTATAAAAATCCACGATTTCGATTTACACGGTTTTCTGAGGAACCAATCTTCAGTGTAAATCGAGAGATAGGTGTATATATATATAATTGTCAATATTAATTTTTTCTATACATTGCTGATGAAAGCTTTTCTTAAAACTCTTTATTATATTACATTAAAATAATTTATTATATTACATTAAAATTCT
Organism: Neoneuromus ignobilis; assembly: GCA_029203775.1. NCBI lineage: Eukaryota > Metazoa > Arthropoda > Insecta > Megaloptera > Corydalidae > Neoneuromus > Neoneuromus ignobilis. Next base: position 25,123,648 of record CP092091.1, on the reverse strand, counting down.
AACATTCAATAATGGATATAAACTTTTTTCAAAATCTCCTAAATCTAAATTAATAATAATAACTAATTAAAATGATCCGAGGAAATTACAAGTAAAGTTTTGAATTATTTTTTTAATAATTTTAGTTTTTCAAAAATAAATTTATTTTTTAAAATAATAAAATATCATTAGATATATTATTTTGTAAGATAAAAACATCATAATTTATAATTTACTTACGACTACACAAAATCGTCTGAAGATTTTATGAATTTATGTCACAATAAATTATTTCTGTAAATATTTGTTCTTTTCGCAATTCCAAGTAATTAATTTTTAAACTTTTTCATATATATATATATATATATATATATATATATATATATATATATATATATATATACAAGAAAAAAACACATGAATTATATAAAATGTCAAAGACCACATAACTTGCAGCTCATAAAAAGTACTGTATTTATATACACACATTCATTCATAAAAACAAATATATATATATATATATATATATATATATATATGTATGTGTGTGTGTGTATACCTGTGATCTTCTTTTCAACTTTATTGACTTTACGAAAAATAATTTCCCTGACGTACAATATCAAAAGCACGACATAAATCCCAACAAGCTTACCAGCAGACTTTTGGTACATATAATCCACTCGTAATATTTCCAAGAAATACGAAAATAATTTTCCATTTTATAGTACTCTATGTTTTATACTTTTTAAAATATATATATATATATATATATATATATATATATATTAGTACGTATGTATAAAAGACAAATATACTCCGCCGTCACTGAGCTCACGTTACCTAAAACCCAAACCATACGGTCGGATTTAAGCCATGGGTACTACAATACTAAGTACGAGGTTCACTAGTGAGTCACATACGTGCACACATACATCTAACCTCATCCCCTCGCATCCCTCACAACCGTCGATCCATCCATCCCTTGGGGGTGTCGGCGGATGAAGAATCCATTCGAGCCGGTGATCCCACGGCGCAGAAACACTGCAAGGGTTGTTCGTTACGGCATTACGGGATAAATCAGGTCGTCAGTAAGGCATAGGGGGTGGGATTTAATATATAAATCTCTCGACACGTTCGCGCGGCATGTATTTTTTACAAAATAATCTTTTGTTATTTCGAAATAATAATCTTTCCGTTTTTATGCATCGCTCGTTTGCTGTTAAACGTTCCGTCCATCTGCGGAATGACGGATTCGCTATGACGGGAGATTAGTGGATTACCGTGCATTTTTTTTAATATATTCAAAGTTTTTACGGGGATAGTTTTTCCTTTTTCTTTTCTTTTTGTTCTTTTATGCTTGTGAATTACAATATATGTAAATATTATAAGAAATGAAAATAAAAACTCTCGAAATTCGACAACATTCATAAATAATATCGTGAAGTAATTATTTTGCATATTTATTCACACGATCATCAATTATATAAATATGGTATAAAATATCAAATACGTCCCTTGTATAAATTTGTACAACGAAATCATTTAGCATATAATAGCGATGTTAAACTTTATTGTAACACTGGACACATACCATGCATTGAAACGAACAATGAGCTACAATTATGACGTGTATTCATAAAACATATTCAACAATAACAACTAAATCACATTTTCAATGTATAGTTTTATATATAAATCTCATAATTGGTGTTTGTCATGGACGTGCTTGTCATCATAGTGCATGCATTGTTTCATGTCATGCAGACTAAACTGAAAAAATAATTATAGGGCATAATCGATCTTAAAATTGCTCTTTTTTTCATTCGTTAAACTAAAAAGTACTGTGCTTTTAAAACTAAAATAAAAATATATGCAACTAATACTGACTTTTAAAAAATAAATTATTTTTTAATAGAAATATTTCAAGAGTTAAAACAACAAAAAAAAATCTTAAATGAAAGTTTCTTTTCGAAAAAAAGCATTTTTATAGAATCTTCGTCAATGAATAAATAGAATTGAAGTTCTTACATTTATTATTACTTTAATATGATTTAAATGTTTCAATAGCAATTTTAAATTTACGTCGAAATAATAAAGTAACATTAAATTAAACAGGATGGAATTTTCATCCTACAGATGATATAAAATTTTCTACAAAAATATGTTTTCTCATTTTCATATAAATTATGTCGAGAAATAATAAAAAAAAATATTTTGAACTAATTACAATACCAGCAATTTTTAAATATTTACTTTACTTGAAAAATGCTTTTTAAAATTTATTTTTCATATATATATATAAACATTAATATAATCAGCCTCTTGCTTTATCCACTGTTAAATGGAGGCCTCCTTCAAAACTTTCCACTGGCAGTAGTCCAATGCCTTTGAACTTTTTTGTATCTCTAAATTCCAACCAATAATTTCTATATTCCATCGGTGGTCTTTTTTTATTATTTGACAAGTACATTTCCATTTTAAATGTTTCATTCTTAATATAACATCAGTAAATTTTATTTATTTTCATTTTTCCTATTTTATGATCTGAAATCGCTGGATTATTTCAATAGTTAAAGTCAACGTATATTTCACAACCATAAGTAAAAACATGTAAAATTCATTGATTAAAAAATTTTCTCTTCGAACAAACAGGAATATTCGATTTTATAATATAAGCAATTCTTTCAAATTAACATCAACCTATTTTATTCTCTTGTTCATTGCAACTGTCCTAAATACACATAATTTTTAACTTCTTGCCTTCTATTTTTAGTTCTTTTAATTAAATTTTTCTCAGATCTGTCAATTCATTAAAACTTGCTTCTGTTATTAAAGTTCAATACACACACACACACACACACACACATATATATATATATATATATATATATATAAATAATTTAGATATATTTAATATGCATCCACAATTATATCAATTTATCTTTATTCTTATCTACAATACAAATATTGAATTCTTTGGAACAATTAAAATCATTATTATGTCTAGATTTGTTGTAATTAAGCAATATTTTCCTATTTCTAGTGCGTTTTTATAATTTTCTTAAAATATTTTTCTATAATATTTTTTACTATAGGGTGGTATTTGCTACTTTTTGTTCTTTTCGTTTAATTCAAAGACTTCAAAAAAACATCTAAAACTTTATGTACCACCAATCTGATTGATCGAATCCATTTTTCTCCCTAGACAAGAAACGCTAATAAATCATCCACACCATATCTTTTACTATCCTGAGACGTGTACGTAATTGCTCTCACACACAATTAACAGAAAAACGAACAAACAGAACTTGGATACGTATGTATACGTAGATGTTTACTCCTATTGTTCTCCAACAACATAATAGCCATTCGATATTCTATTTGTTCACGTTATTTCATTCGTACGTTGATTTTTTATACGAACAATACGTCATTGATAGTGTCGGAGCGCGTAACGCCAGGAAATGTACATGCGCCACGTGAACGAAATAATTTATTAGTCGAAAATAAACTTTTGCGTGCCGTTGCAGCGCCGGATGTGTGCAGCCGCACAAACTTCCAGATCGCTCGTTTCGATGGCCCGTAAAAATAATTACCATTAATATTTGATTCAATTTGCATGTGTTTTGTGCGAACCGTGTGCTCATTAATGTATACACATACAAATATATATATATATATATATATATATATATATATATATATATATATAATATGTATTCTTATTAATATTTAATGACTGCGAAATTACTGATTACTGTTTAATGTTAACGCGTCGAATAATTTGCGTAATTATGTAATGTATGTGTGTTTTTGATTAATTATAAAATGTACAGATAAAATGTAAATGTGTTTCGAAATGTCTTAATTGTGGATTAAATTCGATATAAACCGAGCAAATAATTTTTATATGAAACTTGTTCTGAATTTAAGTACATTAGTACTACAATTTTGTTTAGTCATTCTATAACGATTATATTTTTCCGGATGTTTTCATGAAATATATTTATTTTGTAAACAAAATTCATTATAATTTTCTTAAAGAAAATATTTTTTTTATATATATGCAAGATTAAATATAAGTAACGTATTTTTATATTATTAATTTATTTCGTATGTCAAAAACAGAGTTTCTTTAATGAAAATTCCTAAAATACGTAAATAGTATTTTTAATATTTTTTTATTTAATTAATTGAACCATCTTTTAGCCAAGATGTAATTTTTATTAAGTTATTTAAAACATTAAAAAACAACCCAATATTTTATAATTTAAATACGTTATTTACTCATTGATTCTATCAATTTTTTAAGAATTTGTTTCTTCATAATTTCTTTAAAAATTAATGAAATAGAGAAATCGCCATTATGAAGGTAATATGAAAACAAGACATGAAATCCTAAAATAATTATTGGTATTATGATAATTTTAAAATAACAATATAAATTCAAAATTCAGTTTTAATATATCTATAAAATAATATATAAATTAAACACAAACAAAACTTCATTAAAAAAATTAAAAACTTAAATTCATTTCTCACTACAGTCAGAAAAATATTATACAATTTATTTTTTTTAGATATTCAAAAATCTTTTTTTAAGAAAAATCAAATATCTTATAATATCTATCAAGAAATCAAAAATTACAATTGTTTTTATTCAGAATATACTCGTATATTCATTTTGAATGTATTTTCGTTATAAATTGCCGAGTAGGTGTATTTAATAAATCTCTCATGTCAAAGATTTTTATGAATAATATTGAACAGACTGATTGATTACTTGCATATTTTTAAAGATGTTATTATTAAAACCCATCAGTGCATTAACATGCATCAAAAATTAAATCACGTCTCGTCCGAACCCTCATATACAAATCACCCTTGAATTTGTTCATTATTTATTATAATTTTAGAGATTCACTTCATTTTAGTCTAGTGAACTTTCAATTGAAAAAGGATATGAAATAATATTTTAATAACATATACATACATACATATATATATATATATATATATATATATATATATATATTTATATATTCACAGGGTTGTAATATGTACAAACGTATATCCGTAGGAAGATTTATGTGTACGCACGTGAATGAAACTATAAGATTATTTACACATGGATCGATAATAAATCATGTGTACATGAAAATTAATGACGCTATGCCTAGTATTATGAAACAATTGTAATGTTGATGAAAATGTCTATTTATAAATGACTCGTAACAAATGCTACAGGTGGGGTTGTAACAGGGGCGTGCGCGTTCGTTGATTGAACGGGCTGCAGTTGACAACGTCGGGCTCAGAGAGACCTCAGACATGTATAATTATTATGATTGCATATGAGAATTGATTCTATGACACACACACACACACACACACACATATATGTATATATATATATATATATATGTATGTGTATATATATATATATATATATGTATATGAATGTATATATATATATACAACGTGTACATTTTTTATTTCTGTTGTTCTATCGGTTTGTTCGTCAAACTGATAGTTTTCGGCGGAGTGAACGAGTCTATAACCAACATTGCTGTATATGACAGGTTCATTTTGGTACATGTTACAGAATTTGATTTGAATATGTCTAGTATTTCATTTCTCTATTTACATTTGGAGACGACGTCAGTTGAAATGAATACTTTTATGAACAATTATGTGATTACTAAAAGAACATTGAACAGTAATAATTAAATAAATCGTAAAAATCAATAAGAACTGTATTATACACACACATATGTATATATATATATATATATATATATATATATATATATATATATATATCAACTAAATAAAAAATAACTAATTAAATTTATACAACAAAGAAAATATTTTTCCACACAACTAAATAAAGGAATCTTGCCAATTTTTGGTCGCAATATTCTAGTGGTTTAATGGTGCTTTCATAATAATGATTTATTTCAAAGCAAATGATTCGTATTTAATTTCAAAATGTTTCTAGTCAATTCTATCTACTATATGCAAATGAAACGTAGGAATAAGACGGAAAGAAAAATTTAGAAAAACTTATTTAGTTATTAAACCTGAATTAGAATTAGGAAAGATAAAGAAAAAAAATCTTGATCGCATGATTGACACTTCAACAATTCTCTTCAATAGTGCTTATACCGGTGTATGACTTCTGCCCATTTTTTAAATAATTTTATAATTCTCTGTCCATGGAAATTTATTTTTCGAAAAGAAATCGTTTATATTATTTTTAATGGATTCTAAACTTTCGATTTTTTTATTCAGTATATTCTGTAACAATCTCAACAATTGATATTTGAAAAGTATGAATACAAATAAATAAACAACTTCTATCTGTTTAAAAATTATGATTTTTTCTATGTTGAAAATATAATAAATATGTATCAATACAAGCTAATCTTAACGATTATTTTTTTATTTAAAAATTCCTCAAACAATTATGTACTTTAAGAAATTCAGAATACATTTAGCTAATATTAATATTACAATCATTTATGGAAAAAAGACGAATGAATTTTTGTGCCAATAATATTTAATTTTTTTAAAACATTATGAACGGTTATTTTCTTTAAAAAATAAATACAAACATTAATTAATCATAAACGTGTTTAAAATAATACATAAATATTAACAGAACGTAAATCTCTATAAGCACACAATGTAAATCAAACAATTTCACACAATAATTTATTTTTTCGTGTTTTTAATTGTTTACGTACTTGTGTATATATATATATATATATATGTGTGTGTGTGTGTGTGTATGTGCTTATATTTGACAATAAATTTTATGTTCATTACTCTTACATAAATCATTAAGTAATTTCGTGTTAATGTACCTAGCAAGAAAAATTTTCCAATGAGTCTGTTACAAAGTATTCCAAGAACAGACGTTGAAAGACTTACGTCGACCACAAATAACAAAATTCATATAACAGAGCAATATATATATATATATATATATATATATATGGGGGTTGAAAACATTATACTTCCCCTAAGCAATATTTCGAGTGTCATGAACGAATAGGGGCAATCACTCTTGTTGCATGACGTACGGTTCTGGCTTTGTGGTCCACCTGTGTACGTCCCCGGAAATTTTATTTATATATTTATCAAAGACTCTCACCCACATACATGTAAAACATGACGAACTTAAATAGGTACAGTGAGTAAGCTGTACTCAGATAGCTATACCTCAGAAATATGTTTAGACTATCTTATTCTATAAAAAATAACATAAAAATTACTAAATTTGTAATGAGAATTTAAAGTTAGGACCAAATTCACGTTAACAAACGAATCATTATTTTTGTATTTTTTCAAAAACAATGAATTATACATTTTTAGAATACATTATTTTTGGCTGTTAATAAAAAATGTAATTTTTCGTTTCATCAATTCGATTTTATTTTCAATTTAACAGAAACTGTCTAATTACAGCTCTAAAAATATTTTCAATTATATTTTATAGCTAAATTTATTTTACTATATAAATAAATATTTTTGTATTTTAAAAATTGCATTAATAAATCATTTTTTGGCGAGTGAACATTTTAATGTCCAGTTTGATTAATTCAATTTTATTTTATATTTTTTAGAAATTATGTTAAAAATAGAGATTATTCGTTTTTATAATTAATAATAAAAATAATATATAAAGAAAAATTTCATCTACTCGTTTCTAATTATTTTATTTTGATTATTGTCCAATCTTTGATTGTCTTCACTCAAAATTAGAGTTGATATTAATTTTAAACTAACTTTTTTTGGATTAGTGTTACATATCGAATTTTCTAAAAATTTCTATCAGAAAATATAAAAAAAGTTTGTTTTGTTTTTTAAAAAAATATTTTAACAATTTTGGAAAGATTGTGAGATTAAAAAAGGATTATTTGAAAAATTAAATGTAAATATGATAAATTACTACAGCTAATTAATAAAAATGGAAAATCGAGAGAAAAAAATACAAAATAAAATTTTAAAAAAATAAAATTGATATAAATTAGAATGAAAATTTGAAAAATATCTTTGTTAATAACTAAAGTTTGAACATTTTTAGACTTTAATTAATATTAATAAAGAAATGTTCTTATTTTGTATAAAAAATACGTAAAAAAACACATTTATTATACAATTGAATTAATGTCTGTTGATTTGTATAGAACTGTTAAATAAAACTGTAAGGAATTTGATATAGCGTAATATTTTTATTACATATTTCATATTTTTTCCTTGTACATTTAGTATTCATCATTCTAAATTCTTCCTATTATGTATGTGTTTATATATAATACAAACACGAAAAAATAACGTAATAAATAAAATTAGGGAATACCAAAAGTTCACTGAATAAGAGTCCGTTAATTATAGCGTAATGGACAATTCTGTACGTTGAACAACAGATGACCATCCATCCGGCCGGGGAAATGATATATCCCACGGGAGCTATAGTACTTTTAATTAAATAAACGGTGCATATTGAACATTTGAAGATCGTTGAATGTAATGCAACATCGTTCTCGAAACAACCCTCATTGCATGGACAGAAATGATTTCAAAGGGATTTTTTTAATGTTTGTTTTTTCCAAACACTACATTTCAAACAGAATATATCAACTTTCACGTATAACTTTTTTAAGAAAAAAAACATAATTACTGTATTCGAAATAAAATCGAACTTTCTACAATAAAATCTCTATACATAAAAATTACAAGATATTTTCTTAATACAAACCACGCGCACATATTTTAAATCCGCAGAAACTAATCACCGCATCGACCTACATAAACACATTTTCATATCGGAAACACACAACATTCTGATTACTTTCCCACGTGCGGCAGCTAGTGAACAGACCGGTAGTGTTCAATCATAAATTCAGCTTATATGTGGAACAAAACGCTGTACAAATCGACATTAAGTACCGCCGATTCACTTCGTACAAACGCACACATACGCACACACAAAAGCAAAGACTGTTTTATAGATCAAAATTATATTTCGACACCAATTACTTCCGTTTCAGATCTCGTATTTGTGTCGAGTATTAGGCAACAAACGTATCCACATACAAACGTACAAAATATGAAATATCCTACTAAAACACCCCATGCCGCAAACGTGTAGAGGATTATCGTGGTTATTTAGAACACAATAAGATTAGTCGACGTCATTAATAATTATTGCCAGTCGAAGCTTTATAAACCGTACACAATTTATATATTGAATCATAAATCATATAATTTATGAATTAACTAGAAATTAGTATTTATCCATTCTCTGTACCCTAACATAATCCCACATTTATATATTTATATATATATATATATATATATATATATATATATATATATATATATACGATATAAACCATTAGCAAAATTAATAATATCAGCCCTTAAATTTTCTGTTTTCACTACTATAATAAAAGTACACTTCATATAAGCAATATATGATTCAAAATACGTTACTTTTATCGACAAATACATTAATATTGCCATCTGAATAGAATGAAAAAAATCACGATTACGTTTATAATGACAATAAAAATAAAATAAAACTTGATAGAATAAAAAAATAAATAAATTCAAAAATTTATTCTGTAAAGTAATAACCAAAAATTCATGCTTATATATTAATGGCGGCAAAGACGTCGACCGGTTGACCGCAAGGCCTCTGGAAGTTGCCCGCGAAACTGACGTGTACATTGGCAAATTATAGTGATAAATTCATATTTCAATGCATTTTTTGGCTCAACATATTTGTGCGAATCAGTATTTTCCTGCATGAATGCGATAAAAACTAAACATAGATCACAATTATCGGATCTATATTTAGAATCGTGTTTAAGAATTAGTTTAAGTTCATACAAGCCAAATTTTGACAAACTTGCCGAAACTAAGCAATGCCAAGTGTCATTAAAATAAAAAAATCTATTTCTTTTTGATTTTTTTTTTACTTTGTATTTTTTTTTTTGTAAAATTTACATCTAATTTATTTTAATACAATTCTAAAACAATAATTTTATTTTTTTTTCTATAACTTCTTGATTTTTTTTTAAATTCAGGACCAGTTCTAGAAAATAATTATTTATAGGTGATTTAATAGTAGTCATAGTAAGATGTCTTCGTCAGTTCGTGTCTTAGAGAAAAAAGTCATCAGTTTGTAAGTATCTTCTAAAAACGTCACCAATATTTGTGAGTACTTAAAAAGTCCTTATAAAAAAAACACCAATTCGTAAGTACATTCTAAAAAAACGTAGTCGCCCTCAGGTATACTTTCACTAAAAAAGTCGCCCCCAACGTCTAAAAGATTGGCCACCCCTGTTATATTTATATATATATATATATATATATATATATATATATATATATACGAGAGTCGTTTGATAAGTATGGTAAAAAAGTAAGGAAAACTAAATTAATTAAATTAAACAATAAATAAATTTACCATACTTATTAAATTTGCCTCGTATATATGATTATATTTTAAAAACTTTTTTCATAAATAGATCCTATTTATTCTCACTAATGATAGTAAAACACAGGTCTTAAATATCAAAATAATTCAGCGACTCCAAAAAACTTAGACAAACATGGACAGATGCATTTTAGAAATAATGCATAGAGACAAAAAAAACATAAGTGGATTAAAAAAAAATATTACAAAATTGACAGATCTCATAGCAAAAGTGAAATTTTAAAATGAAATTGGGTCGGTTGTAGACAAGAAAAACGACCATCGATGGACAAAAAAAATATCAATTTAGAACCCAAAAATATACATATATAAAATGACAGAATGAGACTCTTGAATATATAGAAAAGATAAATAAAAAACAATCATAAAAGTAAAATCGAACAAAAGACAATATTTTTCTTCACTGTGTAGAGAAAAAATGAAATACCATTGAAATAATCTTTACGATAGGATTCATATTTTATTTTACTGGAATATTTTTCAATTTAATACTTATTTTTGAAATATTACTAAATTGTAAATATTTGAGAACTTCTGTTTTAGAACAACCCGCAGATTTTGTTACAGTGACCGTTACAGTGTTACCCAAGAAGAAATCCGCATTTTACACGGTCGTACTATCTGTGCCCTTGTACATTGTTGTTATCCATAAAGTAATGAAAGGTCCTCTCTCCCGTTTACAGTTCGAATACATTCGATACAGTCCGCCCTTTCCGTAGGGGGGTAGTACCGACCGGACCACCGCAGTACACTCACACACACATATACATACAAATATATACTTATGCACGACATGTGCTAAGCGGGCGTGCTATTCTTCCAAGGTTCATGGTTCATTATCGACTCAGTTCGATCCGAGAACATAGAAATTGGACGCCTACCGAATAATTTAGAACGTTATTTATAATCTTGCCAACCTTCGAACCAGTAAGTGATTATTATTATGAATGCACATCTGCAAGAATTCAGTAAATTATTTTTGACTATGCCCTTGTCCGTCATTATTTACACCAGTTAGTATACGACGAAATGTTATTTCGAAATTGATTTATATTTTAGTGTTGTAAAATGTTTTCATGTATTTTATTTAATTTAACTGGAATTTTAAATCAACATCTGATTTTTTTATTTTAACACAAATGAATTTTAACCTCAACACCACAATGGTTTAAAGTGTTCAATAATCACTTATTGTTCACTTATTTATAATTATATCTGCTGGTCATCGTCAGAGCCTTTCTCTAGTTGTTCGACTTTATATATATATATATATATATATATATATATATATATATATATATATATATATATATATACATATATATATATATAAATACTAATTTGTATTTTATTTCCTTATTCAAACAATCTACAACTGGGGGTTGAATTTTTCTTTTTATTTCATCATCTAGACTGCAAGTATGAAGTGTTTGGTGTTATTTTTTTTTACAACATGGTTCTTTTTCATAGATTTATGACTTTTTGATGACCTAGATTGACTTATTTATTATTTGACATAGTGTTTGAAATTTTTAACGGTTTATGAGGGTTTTTCTAGATGAATTGAATATCTGCATGCGTTAATTTTGTGATTTTATATATTAACAACTAAATATAGTTTTTATAATTTTATAAAAATGTTCAATAATTACTTATTAATTAATGAGTATTAAATATTATATATATATTATATATATATATATAACATCACTGTGTACAATGAAATCCTTATACTATTTATTCTTTAGATTTATAACAAACTATTGAAATTGTCTTTTTGTAACGTAGAATAGTGATTTTTATTAAAAAGTATTTTGAACTATTTTACACAATTGATTAATAGAAATCTAGACTATCAAATTACAAACTCATTAATTTACTATCCAGAGATGTTGCTTGTTCGCGTTGTTACTTGTTCGTGCTGTTGCTTGTTCGTATCGTTGCTTGTTCCACCACGTTAATCACGTCGGGGTCACCACTTTGTGGGGTAGATATAGTGATGAGATGAAATTATAAAAGTTATACAAATAAATTTTAACCCCAACACCACAATAATTTAAAGTGTTCAATAATCACTTATTAAGTGAAACAACTTTTATAAAAATAACTTTTATAATTTGTTGTTTTGGAACTGTGGTCGATTCACTTTACACAAATGAATTTTGACCCCAACACCACAATAATTTAAAGTGTTCAATAATCACTTATTAAGTGATTATTCAACACTTTAAATTATTGTGGTGTTGGGGTTAAAATTAATTTGTGTAAAGTGGATCAGCCACAGTTCCAAAACAACAAATATAAAAGTTATTTTTGAGGAATAAATCAACATCATTTAAATTACAAATCTATGTTCATCTTGGTTATTGATTAATGATTGATTTTTGGTCTAATTAAATATTTATATAAATATTAATCAATTATTCTATATTTTAGTAAGAAAATTTGTATGTAGTGATTTGTGTGAGTAGATTTGAAAAAATAGAAAAATTTAATTTATCTATAATTCTAAACAATGTTATTTTGAAATGCTGAGACATTTATCTAATATAATATTCAATTATAACCCAAACTAAGAAAACCCCTAGAGAAAAATAAACCTAATTTGAATAGGTAATTATTATTGCTCATGTCTGTTCGACAACAAAACATACATGTCGTACAAGATATGTTTCCAGAAAAATCTATCAGACAAACATTTCATAGAAACGTCTACATTCGAATAACTTAATCGTGTACGTGCCGTCAATATTCTATAAACATTTTAACTGTTTTCCGCGACGATGGACACAGGTACATATGGCGACTGTGTGTGTGAATATTTCTTTAAAAACATCAGTTTCATCTCTCGTAGCATTCTTCATGCATCGTTCGATGCACGTGTGTGACGTGACATTCGGTAAGTACGCCGTCGCCGCTACCGCTAATACTACTACTTCTTACTACTGGCGCAGCTATTGCCATTGCTGCCACTGCGTACCACATGTTTATGGCGACTCGAGTCGCTGCTAGTTCAATATCTGAAAATGCACTTAGACCTGTCAAATGCTGTCAAGTGATTTTACATGTCAGTGTATCATATATTGAAGCAATTATCGTTCTTGTGACTTTCACTACAACTCATATTCAATACGTTCAATGTGAAACTGTAAATGTCAAGAGAAAAAGATACGTACTTTTTTTCTTAAATAACGATTTAATCGAATCGAGCACGCGTGTATAGAATTACTGCTTGTTAATTAAGAACGATCATTTAATATATTGAAACTATATACATATTAGGTCGTGTGAGAAATCATTTTGGTTTTCTGATACGAGAAATATTTATAAACTGTTCACTTAACATTTTCTATATCTTCAGAAAGATATATTAATATATTTCTTAAAATAATATATTCCTTTTATATCTCACTCCTTTATACAAGTTTATAAAATAAGAAAAAAGCACAAAGATTTTTTAAAAAAATGAACTTCGAATGATATGAAGAAATAAAAAAAAAGAGAAAAAATAATATTTTAAATTTCTTTAATAGAATTTAAAACAAAGTGACTATATCTTTGAAAAAATATTTATTTACTTATTTATTATATATTAGAATTATTGCTGAGTAATTTTGTGCATAATCGTCAAGAGATATTGGGATGTTATTTTCATTTTTAATTCAAAATCGAACATTTTTTGTTAAACAATAATAAACCAGTATAATGTTTTATTACTATTTGTTTGTCATTATAATTAATACTTTTGCATAAACGAATCACTTACCCCAACGCCATGAAATGTAATGTAGGTATTTAATAATTACTTATTCGTTAATATGCATTTATATAGCCATACTATTATTATTAAAATATTTGGTTATATATCTTTATAATGCTGTGTTGACATGATTACAGTACCACTTTCAAAATCTAAATTTACTAATAAAATGAAAAATATCTAATAATTGAATACTTGTACAATTCATTTTTTTACACAAAATTTTTAATATTTATTATAATTTTATTATATTTTATCATAAAATTTTAAACAACAAGAAACGTGCATAAACAAATAAAGTGTCACTATTTGTTTGATTTTAAGACTAATTCACATTAGCATATATGAAATATTTACCCAAACACTACACGATTTTAAAAAAAGTGTTTAATGCACAAAAATTGTTTAGATGAATATTTCGATGATTGTATAATCAAAGAAATCTTATAACACATTTCTCTAATGATGATGACATTGCCATCAAAATATGTATCAGCAAATAAAATGTACATATGATTATTAAACACTTGTATTCAATTTTATGAGAGTGAAATGAAAGATTTATTTCTGTCTAAATGAAATTGTATTTTACAACCAAATTCAAATTATATTTTTTTATTTTCGTAAAAAAGTACTTGATTTCCCAACATATTAACATTTTCTAATGATTCAAAATAAAATTTAATAATAATGTCAAATATTTTTTTAATAAAATGATTATCTTAAAAAATATTTTATTTTAATATACTCGTATAGTAATAACATATATTTATCAAATAATTTTTACTATTATCTTCATTAAGTATCTGAAACCTGATCAAATTATTAATTATTCTTGTACTACTTATTATAATAAATCTATAAAGTAAATGTCACTTTTAAATAAAATTCTCTCTACTTCTGTAATATTTTCAGATATTCAATTCCATTCATAAACAATTTATTTAAATATTTTTATGAAAAAATATCAATGGAAAATTAATTACAATGCTATAATTTATAAGTAATTCATTTTTAAGAAATTTATTCTAGAACTACATTAATATTTCTTAAACTTATTTTATAGATTTCAGAAATATGTATTTTATTTTCCAAAATCCATAATTAAATACCAACAATTTAAATAATATACAAATACACAATATATATATATATATATATATATATATATATATATATATATATATATATATATATAGTAGAAGTCGTAGGTAAATTTTTGGCATGTAATCCTTACTACCTCTAACTTATATAATACTTTAACATTTTCTAAGAATTCCGTCGAGGTGACAGAAGAAACTACGTGGCAAAGAGATATAGCACAGACACAGACACACGCATACTCATACACATCGAACACACGCTTTGCAGATTTGTAGGCGTACATTCTGGCGTTCATTATGAAGAAACTTCGAACTCGTGGCGGGCGTTACGCTTTGCACCTCTTCGCTGCTGCCGCTGCACCGGCTCATCCATCACCCGACTGACATATGTACAACAAGCCAGAGCTACCGAGCCGCCTCATATTTGTACGAAAAATAAACCTCTCACGTTCCATCGTTATATATTTATATACAAATATATATATATATATATATATATATATATATATATATATATATATATATATATATATATATATATAAGATGTGCACGGGAAGGTGCTCTTTATTTTATAAATGAAAATTATCGTATGGGCTCACTTAGCTAATGAGTTTTAATTTCACGAGCGTCGAATAATTTACTCTGTTTATAATTAAATACGTTTTTTTTTAATTGGATGAATTATTCAAATGTAATTAAGATCTATACAAAGTAATGCATTGTTATATATATATATATATATATATATATATATATATATATATATATATATATAAAATGTATGAGAAAAAAGTGTATAATACTTTTTATAATTTAATAATCTGAACATTTTAATTCCCAGTATCGATTCTTTTATATAATATGTAAATAGATTTCTATCTCAAAATATTTATTCAAGTAATAGTATAAAGGACTCAATATAGAATCAACAAGAACAAAAATATTTTAAAATCAAAATTAGATACAGTGATATAAACAAAAAATTGATTTGATTTAAATACAATTTTATTAAATAATTTTTATGCAGTTAAAACTTAAAATGGAATTAAAATGCATTAGAATATTAATATATTATTTTTAAGTATAGCAGAACTTAACATATGTCAACTTTTAATAGATTTTTTAACTTAGAAAATCTTTATAACTACTATTTTTATTTAATAAAATTTACTAAAAGGAACATATCAATAAATCCAACAATTTAACTCCAATACATTTTATAAAAGTGTTGAATAATTACTTCTTATTCATTTTATTCCTTGATACATATTTCAATGACCATGTTATCACCAACAATATACAGTTTTAAAATGATCTTGTCAGAATATCAAAACAAACAAGAACAATAACATTAATAAAGAATCATTTTTACTACTTTTTTTTAAAGTTCCAATTAAAAATAGGAAATAATAATTGATAAAGATCGTCCTTTTTTGGATACTCTATCATCAGATATACTATTCTAATTAAATTCTATTTAAATGAAATTCACCATTATTATTATTATTATTATAAATTAGTTGTGATAATCAAAAAAAAAATTATTTCATTGTGTAAACTCATCTTAAAAAACAATATATTTTTTTCTTAAACTGATATTTTATTGTAAAATTAATCAAGATTTTTTTAATTATTTTTTTTAAAGTTGTTCACTTTAAAAAAACGCTGATGTACCAAATATGGAACATACAACAAATTAAGAAAAATAGATACATTTGACGCTTAAGATAATGTAACAGATAGAATTGACAGACGAAGATTAAAACATTTTTGGCACTTACTAAAATCAATGATCAAAATCAATGAACAAAAATGGCCAAAAATATTTTTTAAATGAACTTCCCTGATAGAAAATACAATCGAGGAAGTTATAATTTAAAAATAATGATCTGCTATAGTTAAAAAAAAGAAGTTTTCTTTAATAAATAATTTTGAGCTTGAGAAACAGAAAACAGCAATGTGGTATAATACAGATATATATTTCTAATATATATATATATATATATATATATATATATATATATATATATATAATATTTCTTGTAATTATATTTAAATAAATATATATTAAATTTTATTAAAAAAATAAAATTATTAAAAGTAAAAATTTATCTTAAAAATACAATATAAATCTGTAATCTACAGAAATTCCAGAATAAATTTATACGTGATCTAAGTCGCAAGTATTGAAAGAAAATTTTTTTGGGGAGAAAAAATAATTAAATTACTGTGTATACAAATGTACACTAATTGTTTATTGTTTACATTTTATTCACATGTGCTCATTTTGATGTCGATGCATTAATTCTCAAATCGTAAACACACAAAAACACAGATTTTATATATTTACATAGCATATATGTGTAAGTGTGTATATGTGTGTTTATTTTTATTCTCAGTGGACTTTTTTCTAAAAAAAAACTTATTAATTATATGTACACACATACAAAGATACAGTTATTCAAATTGTCGCCTCCATTCTATACACATTTATTGTGCGTTTCTTTCTTTTTGTTCGCACCGTAAGATAAATGACCAGAAAGAGAGCTATATTGTTCCTTTGAACTCGGCAGGACAGTAGAAAAATACACGGTGTACAATTCGTTCCATTTTATAAATGGGTTGTTAAACGATAACAGAATGTTAAATATAAACAAGCCGCTCGCACCTCAAGCAGCAACATAGACGAGCTGAAGAAGAGAAACGGTCGACGATTTTTTATCGTTTGTATGTGTGTGTGTGCGAGCATCGTCGTGTAACACGCGCGTCGCATACACAGAATGACACATGAATGCGTTGGCTACACGAGCCGGAGTCAACTTCGCGGACGGCCTTGTCGCACCGTACAGACGAGTATCGTGGAAAAAACAGGCCGCGTGTTCGCGTGTCAGACGAGTTTGTCGGGTTTGTAACGCACGTCAAATGAAAATCACACACGACGGCGACAATGGGCATTGTTGTGTTCGTTGTGTGCGTTTTGAAATGTTAATAAACTGGGAAGCGACAAACATCATGCTGCTGGCATTCAATTTGAAATTATTTTTCTCCTAAAACTATTCATTTTATTCAAAAAATTGTGTTTTTTTATAACATTAGCTGACAACGTTTTTAAGATAAATTAATATATTATTCTCTCTCTCTCTCTCTCTCTCTCTCTCTCTCTCTATATATATATATATATATATATATATATATATATATATATATATATATATATATATGGGGGGAAGCACGTATTTACAATTATAAAATATATCATTATTATAAAATACAGAAAATCCAAAATAAATGAAATTGACCTTAAAGAAAATATAAGGTCATCCAAATATGACGCCTAGATTTGTGTTTTATTAAAAATAAACAAAAGAAACTATACACATATGTCCCTATACACATGTTTCTTTTCAATAAAACACAAATCTAGGCGTCACATTTGAATGGCCCTATATATAACCGCCAAAATTTAAAAGTTATACTTAAAACTGAAAATATTTTTTTTTAGAAAAAATAATATCATATTCAATAATAAAATAGATAAATAAGAGACAGTTGAAAAAACTTATACAAAAATCTTTCATCAAATGAAAGAATGAAAGAAGAAAAATATTTTCATTTATTTTTTAGATTAAAATTCCGAATACAATTATTACGAAGAGGAGAAAAGAAATGAAAACAAAAAAAATGTGTATTGAAAATGAAATAAAATTTGCAATATAGTGTTGTCTTATATTTTAAAATCAAAATTAGATTCAGTGATATTAAGAAAAAATTGATTTGATTTAAATACAATATAATTCAATAATTTTTGTGCAGTTGAAATTTAAAATGGAATTAAAATGCATTAAAATATTAATATATTATTTTTAAGTATAGCAGAACTTAACATATGTCAACTTTTAATGGATTTTTTTGAACTTAGAAAATCTTTATAACCTGAACTACTATTTTTATCTAATAAAATTTACTAAAAGAAAAATATCAATAAAACCAACAATTTAATACCAGTACATTTTATAAAAATGTTGAATAATCACTTCTTATTCATTTTATTCATAAGAAAAACATTTAATTTATGTAAGAAAAAATTAAAAAAAAATAAATTTCATTGCGCAAAAAACATATCTGTCTAAAAATAATGTGCTTCAGAAGTTTTGATGTTAACAGTTATGCCATATGATATTTTTAGACCCGAAATTGATCCTAAAATAAAATAAAATTATTGTTGTCTCAATCACCAGATCGAAAGAGTATAAAATAGTCATAAATCATCCTTTTAACAATTAATCTTTAAAAAATGATCCCGCCAATTTTTTTATGGACTGGAAAAAGTATTTTTAATTGGAAAATATACACAGTCGCACGGAGACCATACTTTTAATTAAACCTGTGGTTCTAAAAATAGTCACGTCGAAGTGTATATAATCCGTATCAGATAAATATGTACATATAAAACGGTCGGTGCATTTCAAATGCCGGTGCCAATCTGTCGCACGATAGAACGCACTGCACCGGCCAATTAATGTCACACAGTACGGTTATTTACGCGCTGCTCACGCACCAACACCATTTCAAATATTCAATGGGAAAACAATAGGACGAAATCACAGAAAATATTCATTGAAGTACCGCGTGCCGTAATTTTACAATCCGATCGGTAAAATTAACCGAAAACCAATTAAGCGACGTTGTCAAAAGGGAACCTTTTCGAAACTCGCGCTCGACACACACACACACACACATAAGCACAGTAGTATCTTTCTGTCCGTTTGTCCATCTATATGCATTCACTTCTATCGGACAGACGCAACGACGTTGTATAGTCCAATTAGAGTGTTAATGGGTTGTACGGTACATCGAGACCACACACAAGATATCTGTACGGACACCAATTCAATAGCCATTAATTTCGTTAACAGAATTTCACTCCCTCATATTTATCTTGATGGCCTCTTTGTACGACGATCGTTCGTTTTTCAATTACTGGTACTTGGTGGCGGCCTCGCCTGCGCTGGCCTGTCCATACGTTCGTTCGTTCGATGCATGCGCGACGAACATGAAACATTGATGAACACACACACACAAATTCATTTATATATATATATATATATATATATATATATATATATATATACATACATACATAAATACATACATGTATATATTAGACTTGGTGGTCTGGCGCTACATTACGTAGATTGACAATTAAATTGATACAATCCAGTATTAAAAAGGTTATTTTATTAAACTGATAAAGTATCATCAGAAATTCAACTATGGAGAAAGAAAATTTTTAGTCTGTCTGTGATAACATCAAGTATTTATTTCGTTTCAGATGTTTGAATATTATTTTCATTTTATAAAAGTATCAAATCATTATTTTTTTTATTTGATATAGAGGATTGTAAATTTTCTTTCTTTTTTAAAAAGATTTCTATAGATATCTTACATGCATATATATATATATATATATATATATATATATATATATATATATACAGCATCATGTGAGAAAACTAAAGTCGAAGATATAGAACAGACAAGAACTTTTTGCCAAAGTAAAAGCAAGAAAGTAAACCTTATATAATAAATCCTCATCAAATCGATTGATCAGCGTGGGTCGTTTGATAAATATGGTAAAAAAGTAAGAAAACTAAATTGAACAATTTAATTTCATTAATTAATTAATTAAATTAAACAATAAATAAATTTACCATACTTATCAAACGGCCTTCGTATGACCAAGTACCAGTGAATGGTAACATTCAATGATTCTTTCGTCCAGCAGTGGTCTGATATAAACTGATATGATGATGATGATGATGTTATAACATATACAATATGTATATACTCCTACCTGTTCTGACTTATGGTATTGAAAAATTGATCTTAAATTCTAGAAACAGTCAGATACTTCAAACAATACAATGAAAAATGAAAAGATACATTTTTAGAACAACAGATAGAATTAGAAGAAAAGTAAGTGAATTCGAAAAAAAATAATAAAAATGAAATACGTTATGATACAAGTGAAATATTTAAAATGGAAGTGGATTAATCATATAGCAAGAAAATAAGGACTGATGGACAACAACAATTATTAATTGCGAACCTAGAAATATGAAATGCTAAAAGAGAGATCGATGGATAGACTGGACACAGACATATTTTAATTTGTTAGTGTAAATTAGGAGAAAAAGTAATCGATTATTGGAAGTGTAAAATTTTGGATGAGACTTTCATCCAATAATTTTATTCAATATATGTATATATATATATATACATATATATATATATATATATATATATATATATATATATATATATATATAAAGAAAAACATACTCATCGATCATTATTTTGCAGTAGAATCGTTTTCATGTGAATTTTTTTAATCTCAGTTTGAAAAATAAAACACACAATTTAGTCTTTGCATTTTAAAATGTATCCCTATTGAGTATTAAAAAGAGTAAAATACGAGAACTATTAATAATATTTTTTAAAAAGCGATTATCAAATCAATTAAGGATCTAATTTAAAAAGATATCTCAAATAATGTATCATATTCTTTGACAATTCATTTGAAAATACAAATATATGTAAGAATACATTTTCCAACAAATAATGAATTTATTTTTAATCAAAACTATTTATTTTCTATCTGTGTATGTAAAATTTCCAGTATATTTTACATACATAAATTCTATATATTTGAATTAAATAATTATCTGTTAAAAATACAACTGAGTCACCGCTCATCAATTAAATTTCTCAAATATGGACGACGTGACATAAATGTAAAATGTCACGGATGACAATAAACATTATTTATAAACATAATTACAGACAGAAAGAAAATCAACAGAATGAAACGTTAATTAACAACATGTACATTTCTAATTATGCAATTTTCGTCCGTACATAAATGGTAGAACGTGATTTAACTAACAAAGAAAATCACAATACGTTAGAATCTATTTAAACATTTTCATAAAAAACTATTAAAACGTCTAAATATTCTTTTTTATGAGATGTATTCAAGCATAAAATGTATTTTTATAAAGATACAATTAATAAAGTTAAATATAAACAAATAATTTTGTAATAGTTGTCGTTTAATAGACAATATTTATTTTTAAACAGGAAAATATTTATGTTCAATATTTCCATCGATTTTTAAAATTTAATTTTTATATTATTTATTTCCAGTGAATTCAATAATAATAATAAGCTATGACTAATATGCAAAATTAAACAATTAAAAAAATAGCAAATAGTTTTGTATGATCTCTAATTTAAATTAAAAGCTGTTTGAGAACTTAAAACTCATCAGTCATCGCCAATTCAGTGACCATTTGTATCCAACTTTCTCTTCGATCAAATCATCTTTAATCAAATATGCGAAATGTTAAGTATTTGCATATAAAAAAATCGACAAATTATCATAATGGATTTTTAATTTCACACCGTACTAAGTAAACAAAACCTGCACAATAATACGTTTGCATATTAGTCAATCTTTATTTAAATTATATTCAAGCCGTGCACGAAGTACAAACATTCGTGTAAGTGTATATAAAACGTATAAATTATTAATAAAACGACCGGGAGACGTACTTAGAGAAGCGTGCACGTCTCCGCAGACTACTTGAAGAGTTGAACGAGTGAGTAGCATCAGGCAACAGCAGCAGCAGCAACCGTATACACACACACACACACACATACACATACTATGGCTCTCTTCTTCATCCTACTCGAACAGCTCCGCCGTTGTATCGTTTACATGCAATTAATTGAAAATAAAGAAGGCAACAACACGACGTTCCGCTTGATCACCAGTGATTTACCGAGTTGTCGCCCATAAATATTACATACACGCCCATGGTATTCTTTACCAACATACATTGTGTCCGAGTTTTATTATTATTTATACACATATGTTTTTTTCATACGAGTTTCGTTTGTACTCACTTGTGCATATACTCACTCATTGTACCTGTATGTATGAGTGTATAGATGAGGTACGTAGGTAATGTACACTTCTTATATCCACAGTTTATTATTTATATAAAGCGTGTAATTTATGTATGGCTGCGAGATTATTGTTGGAATTAATTTCGACTTGATACTTTTAACTGGTCGCTTGAATTGAAATCGAGACCTTATGACAGGTTTATAATTACGCAAGTGCACTGTTAATAGTTCTTTATATATATACACATGTCGACACGTTTTCATCTAGATATAAACACACATATAGATACACACACACACACACACACATATATATATATATATATATATATATATATATATATATATCATATTAAATCTTCGGCAATTTACTACGAGATAAAATCTTTTTCTAACTAATCCTAATTAATGCAATTCAATGGTTCTCGTTTCTACATATTTCCAACATACTTTCCAATATTCTCTCATACCTAATATTCATTACTTTTTTTAATATTTCTTATCTTTTGATTAATTCATTACTACAATCGATTATTTGTTTCTTGAAACGTTTTATTTAAATGTGTGGACTTAATTTTTTTTAATATCTATTATTACACTTTTAATTTCTATTCTCCCTAAATAGTTTTATCTGAAATTCATATCTTGAAGATGAAAATTTATATTTAATATTAATAAAAAAAATAAGTTAAATATTTTCATCTATGATCAAATGAATACACGAGGGTCGTTTGATAAGTATGGTAAATTTATTTATTATTTTATTTAATTAATTAATTAATTTAATTAAATTTTTCAATTTAGTTTTTCTTACTTTTTTACCATACTTATCAAACGATTCTCGTATTATTAAAATATTCTGCAATTGCATATTACTTGTTCACTCATTCTTTAACCTACACAAATTTGTAAATAAAATACTACTTTCTTTAAAACTACAAATCAAGTAGATAAATTTGCCATTAATATACATTTTTTATACTTAATCTATATTCTAAATCTTATTCCCATTATTTTTCTTTGACATTCTTCTATCCACATTAAGTATAATTCAATGTTTGAACAAAATTTAACAATATCTCTATTACTTCACTTTAAAAAAAATTTCTCATTTGACTGTTGTTAATTTTGTTTTTCTTATAATAACGACGCCCATATTCAAGAATTTTTAAAAAAATCTTTGATTTAATTTAACTCTTCTATTCTCTATTTTATTTCTGTCTCTCTCTCTCTCTCTCTCTCTCTCTCATACACACACACACACACACACACACATATATATATATATATATATATATATATATATATATATACATACATATATATGTGTGTGTGTGTGTGTGTGTACATACATGATTTTGGTATTCATAGAAAAGTACATAAAATGAAAACACTATAATTCACAAAAAAAAATTAAAAAATAAACGTATATAAAAATGTCTAAGGTCTATCCACTCCATATAGTCCTCCTATCATAAATAAACTATCACCCTATTCTATTTTTGTGTATTCCTTTTTAATGTCCATTTAAAAATCATCGCTCTCAAGAGTCGTATACAACGAATACAAAAAAAAACCCACACGCACGTTGACTATAACCCCATAATGAAAAATAAATAAATAACTGAATATATTACACTATTAGTAAAATAGTGTAAACGATCCTTATTTTTACAGTCGAATAGAAACGTTTCCTCTATATATTTGATGTGTTTTCCTCGGTTTTATGTCGCCATCTAATATGGTCTGGTTTTATACCCCTTTTTTAAATGCTATCGTACACGAATAAGACTCCCCGTGAACCACATAAAGATTTATATAAGCAAATTTATCTAATAGTGTTCATACATATATGCATATATATAAAAGAGTGAAAAGAAAAGAACTATAAAGTATTATTTTTAATTTACTAATAAAATATATTAATATTTCATAAAAAAAATAAAATCTGGTTAACAAATATATTTTTTACATTATATGAAGGATGAAATAATATCTTTTAAATTCATTATAAAGCAGATATGAAGCTATTTGTTTTCAATATAGCAAAAATATCTTATTATTCTACCTGGCATAAATGTCTGTGTTGAATTTTAAGAAATCTCTCATCCTAACATTATGTTGTAAAAATATTCAATAAATATCTATTGTTCTTTTTTCACTAATACACATTTCAATAATCATGTTATAATTATCAAAACTGATATAAATATCACGCCTTTAATACGATTATTACACAAGGAGTTTATACAGACAATATTTTAAAATTTTAAAGATTAACACCTAGATAAAACACATCTTACGAAGAAACATACGAAAGTTAACAAAATAAGATATGGATTATAACAAAATAGATTATGGATTAGAAACTCACCGAATACAAAACAAGAGTACTTTAGAAAATGTAGATAGAAGATATGAAACATGATCTGAAATAAATAAGAATCAGAGATTAATTGAATCTGACGAAAGACAAGATTAGATAAACGAAAATCGCTAAGAAGGTTAAATTCAACTCTGAGCTATATCATCAAAAGATAATAAGTTACATAAATAATATCAATTTCTATGAATATTTATATTTGTAAAAGTGGAATTAATTTTTAAAGAAATAAAAATATATATCTTTATTAATATAAAAATAGTTGTTTACGAAATAATTTATTCATAATTTTATACTCATTATAAAAATTACAAAAGCAATTATATAAAGATTACCTTTTATACTCTTATTTTGTCCTAAATAAGTGTATAAATAAATGTAATAATTTTTTTATTATGTACTTTTTTATGGTGTTTTTATAGTAAGTAGTTTATTTATATGAAAATTTCATTTTGATTTGCATTTAATATTTACTTAATAAATGTCATTCATTAAATAATTTTAAATTATTTTCATGTTTTTATTACGTTTATAACTTAAGTAATTATCGTGCTTTAAACAAACCAAACAGTTATCTTCAAGCAAAAGACGGTAAATATTTTTTGTAATTTTTATTTTGCTCAATGAAGATGTTTATATATATATATATATATATATATATATATATATATATATATATATATATATATATATATATATATATATATATATATATATATATATATATATATATATATATATATATATATATATATATATATATATATATATATATATATATATATATATATATATATATATATATATATATATATATATATATATATATATATATATATATATATATATATATATATATATATAATATGTGTGTATTCAAAGAGCTTCTCTCTGCATGTGACTTTTGTTTAAACAGTTATTTCATAAGATATACATACACTGAACAAACTTCGTTGTATGAATAATCAATAAATAGCGACGTAATTTTTGAAGGGGAACGTAAACAAGAAAGCACTTAATGGTCATTTTTGTATCTGAATTTACGACGGCCGTCTTCTAGTAAACACACTCTGACGACTGGCATTAAAAAGCTTTATGATGAAGGAATAATATGCAGAGAAGTACACAGAATAATTGAAGAAAACTGTATTGAACAATTATATTCAAATATATATAAACATATTACACATAGAAGGAAAAATGTAAATAACTGTTATTTAATTTTAAATGGCTAAACTAATTCAGTAATTAAAATTTATTTCATATTCGAATTCAAAATATGGCTTTTAATATTAGTATTTGTTATTTTGCAATTTTATTTAAGCTATTATATATTATTTTGTTAATATATAAATGAAATTATATTTTGTATATATATATATATATATATATATATATATATATATATATATATACATATATATGAAGGTCGTTTGTTAAATATGGTAAAAAGTAAGGAAAACTAAATTTAAAAAATTAATTTAATTAATTAAATTAAACAATAAATAAATTTACCATACTTATCACACGATCCTTATGTATATATATATATATATATATATATATATATATATATATATATATATATATATATACAACTAATAAAAAATACATACAATATTAAATAAGATGATTTTTTCAAAAAAATGGGACTTAATATTTAATTTCAATAAATATTACAAAATTTGTTTTGTATAAACAAAAATATTCGTCTAGCTATAAGAAGCTGTTCAGCTTAAAATGAATCTTTCTGTTTTTATTGTTTTCTTTTAAAGCTTTTGTATAGTTCTTAGTTCCTAATCAATTATATATATATATATATATATATATATATCACAACGTATGTTTGAAATAAGGAAACAAGGCAAGTGAAGATAATTATTTGTTTTCTCTCGATTCTACTTAAGTTATCTTTTCACCAGTCGTTTAAATATCGCACGCTATCCCGACTTAACAATACGCACTCCCACACACACACACACACATACACACACGCACGCACATACATGCAGTCTCACCCTCAACGAAGATAATAAAGGCTCGTAACGGTCCCGACGTAAGCACCTTGGTATATCTTTCTCCTGTGGGAAACTAAAGAGTGTAAGTGACACCTAGAAAAGCTGAAACGATACACGAAGCCTTAGAAACAACAACAACGACTACAACGACGAAGCATTTGATAAAAGATGTTTGGCAATCGAGAATAAATATCGTCGTCGACAGTAAAACCGTATTATTATAATGAATAAGTAATAACGCTGAAAACATTTTATTTATTATTTAAGCGCGTGGAAAATTATGTACGAATATTTCTTTTACCTTGAGTTTTCTATGATATTTTGTCAGACGAACGAAATTTATACTTGAGATTAAGATAGGAAAACTATAAAATCATATAGATTTATTTTTGAAAATAATCTAGAAATTATATTTTATTTTATAAGAAAAAGAAAAAGTATTCTTTAAAAGAGGCGATACAAAAACTCAAAAAAACAAATTAATTATTTGGAAAAGTAATGAAAAATATATAAAAAGTATAAAAAAGAAACAAAAAATAATTAAACGATTTTTTCTATTATCTTCTAAATTAAAGATCAAGAAATAAAAAAAAATCCATTTTTATTTCATGTATTCACTTAATGATATAATTTAATTCGTTCAAGTTACGTCTTCTAAGAGTCGTTCATAAAATATATATAATATAAAAAACTAGTCATTAATTTTTACATTAATCTATTCATATACGATAATATCATGAAAATAATTACTACATTTAAAAATATTACAATTTTTCATACAGAATTTATTTCAAATTTCGTTAAATATATTCCTTGATAAGTAAAAAAAAGTATTATTAATTTCGTTGATAAAACATTTCTAATATATAATAATAAATAATAATCGTGTATGAGACCAATTTTGAAATATAAATGTGTGTGTGTGTTTTTCTTCCACTCTGTTTATCTTCGATCTACGTGAAAGTTTCTTTTGGTTATATGTATAAAAAAAAACAGTACGGAAATTCGATTTATCAATTATATGAATAATAGAGCGAATTAAAACCATACGACGATGATTAATCCGCCGTCGAAAATATTTGTTTTGCGTCGTTTCGAGTGCGGTCGCTCGTTATAAGGCCGATATGCAAATAATGTCCCAATTCTGATTGTCAGACTTAGTTTATTATTCGATACAGTTACGTGTGTACACAGTAGTACATTTTGAAATTTATCAAGGAATTTTATTCGATTATAATAATAACTTGATTAGTAGTGTATGTCATGTCAAAGAATCTTCCAGTGAATAAGAAGAATTTTCTTAAAGGTATCACTACACCAATAAGATACAATTTTAATAGTGTTCAATCATTATATATCCATTTTTTTATTATTTACGTGCAATAAAATAATAACATTCTTTTTTCTGCAACAATGGTATGTAACATTTTTATTATCGATGATCATGATTAAAAATTATAATTACAATTCATACGTTAGTACTTGAAAGGTGATGGTATTATCATCGAAATGAACATAAATGTGAACTCAGGCAATAAATACACGATATAAATCCAATCACATAAATTCAAAAACAAACAAATTTTTTTAACTAACGTCTTTTTGTACATCTTTATTCATCAAGTATAATTTCATTAAATTATTATCCGTACTTGACATTACGAAATAGTATAAATAGAAAAACATTTTTTACAACAGCAAAAAATAATTGAATATATACATTTTTCAAAAAAAAAACTCATTTAATTTTTCAAAAATACCTTCTTAAATTTTATGATTAAATCGTACGAATAATTCGATTATGTTTAAAATAATTTTTTTCCCAAGATAAATAATTAATATAAAGACTGCCTATGAGAAAATACGAATAATTATTTTGATCAATTATTAATTTATAAAAAAAACTGAACAATGATTACTATTTCAATAATGTATTATTTAAGAGCTGCAATACACAAATGATAATTACAATAAAAACAAGTTAAGTAGTAAAAGAAACCTGTTATTTACCTTCAACACCAATGAATAACTCACATCGTTATGATTTTAAAATGGTCATCGAAAATAATATTAAATAAAATGAACAATTAATAAATGAAATATTTTATAGAATTATTTATTGTCTATATTAATGATTCATTTGTGTAAAAATAAATAAAACACATTTCCAAAAAAGTAGTAAATATTAGACTCATCATTTATTTAACCTTTTTTCTGAAGGAAAATTAACATTTGATATTGAAAAAATATTATTGACAGATTTTAAAATAATTTTAAAAAATAATATTCGATTTTTTTCTATTACTCTTTTATTATTTTCTTATTATTATTTTACTGATGTATAATTTTGACAATTATAAACAATTAACATTAAAAGTATTTTATTCAAAACAGGTAAGTTTCTTAGTAACTAGCAACTAGTTTATTATAATCGTCAATTTGAATTTTCATCCGTCATTCAAATAAATTTCATTGTATGACATTATTTCATTGCACATAAAATCAGATTTTATTACTAAAAATTCGACCTCTGCATAAAATGAATTTCATCCAGTACTATCAATTATCAATTAATGACGAACACTGCATTCGTATCGCACTTTATCCATTGTCCACAGAACGCATATGAAATTGTATAACGGCGACAATATCGATAAATAACGAATTTATTTAAACACACAATAACATTAAATACGATTTTAATGTTGACTTTTAATATTACGGAGCGGCCACGTTTATACATACAATGATTGTAATCACGCATTATTACACAAAACTATTTAATTGCGTTTTCCATTATGAACGTACAGACACGAAACGACACACACACACACACATGCATATATATATATATATATATATATATATATATATATATATATAATATTTGTGAGAACATGTCAGTATGGTGCGATATTAATCATGTCAATCAAAAAAAATATATATGTATTTTCCTGGCAAGAAAAAAAAGCTGTACAATAACTGTAAGACAAGGTAATTATAGAGCAGTCTCATATATAGTCACATCATCATCAACGTTTATTAGTTTTATTTACAGCTCTGTGTAATAAAACTGTCGTACAATTAAGGTTCGTTCGATCGGTAAACACAAAATGTACTTGATGCACGCATAACTTTATGCATATATAAACAAAAACACAAAGAGAATTCACGGAAAGGATATTTTTTGTTCAGTCATGATAATTCATACACATAAAGCAAATATACCTTATGGTAATAAGTTTAATTTATTTCATATGGAAAAATTTAATAATTTTTAAAATTTTACAATATTCTGGTAATTAAAATAATTAATATTACTTAATTTGTTTTTCTGTGGCTAATGTCACTGTCATTAATTTACTATTAATTCAAATATAGAGAATACAATAATATATATATATATATATATATATATATATGTAGAGAGAGAGAGAGAGAAAAGAGAGAGAGAGTGTTTTCCAACAATTTTAAATAAACTATAACTACAATAATCTTTACTCAATCAGCATTCACTAATAACATTCATAACATGAAATCAGTCACTTTAAAACATAATTCGGTGTTTAAATTAGAAAAATTTACAAATCATAAATCTTCACAATTTAAACAATTGAAATTAATGTGTGATATAAAAAAAGTTCAACCAATATTATCCTAAATAGAAAAAAATATTCATATATAAAGTATTCTTCTGCTTTAATAGATAACTCATTTTCTCACTACATTAAACATCACAATTTTTATCTGAAGATGGAAACTAATCGAAACTATTCGTAGAATAATATCAAACAAAAGTAGATCGAAAATTAAAAGCAGGTAAAAAAGTTGTCCAAAAAAACATATTCTAAATTTTATAACACAACAGTTCTCTTACGGTAAGTAGTAAGGCTATTGAAATATATATCAATAAAATTAATAAACAATTTTATAACATCTTATGGCGTTAAAAAGAATAATTCATTTATGCTTTAATACAAAAAAAATCTATATTCAATAACAAGTTCACTGAAATAAAATTAAATAAACCATTAAAATATGTGACATGTTTAAAAAAGGTATTTTCTATGACTTGAAAAATAATAATAAATATCAATCAGGAAAAGTACTAAAAAAATCTAATTCTAATAAAATTACAAAATACAATATAAATATAACCATTTATATAGAGTCATCCAAATGTGATGCTTAGATGTTATGTTTTATTAAAAAGAAACATGTGTATATTTTCTTTTTAATAAAACACAAATCTAGGCGTCACATTTGGATGACCATATATAAAAAATACTACGTAGAAAAACAAGTATAAAATGAAACCAGACGTCACAAAATATTAAAATTAAAATTGTAGATCAAATAAGGATAAATACATAATATAAAAATATACTTAATAAAAAGATTAAATTTTAAAATAAAAATTTGTTTTTAATGTATTAAAAAACACAATAAATATAAAAAATGGGTTTTTTACCAACTGGTTACAATTTTAAGCTGAATTATTCTACAATATATATATATATATATATATATATATATATATATATATATATATATATATGCAATAAAGTACATAAATTAAATTTTCATTTTACATTTCAAACGAGACTTCGAACCGGTATAATTAAAGTTAATTAATAAAGAAATATATTCGAATACGTGCGACGATTTACATACTTCATATATAATTTTTTTGAATATATTTCGAACGACACGAGTCTATTCGCACGAAAATGATTTTTAACATGTCTCGCGACGTTTGTCTACTTATTCAGAAGCCATTTTAATACAAATAGTTGAATTTATTATATATATATATATATATATATATATATATATATATATATATATATATATATATATACATATGTATATAAAATTTGACATGCATATATGTATATATTTAAGCACATGCTTTATCGAAATCTGTAAAAATTCACCCTTTCGGCTTTAATTTTTTCGATACGTCGTCCAAGTAAGTATGTGCATGTGTATATTTTTCTCTGTCTGTATGTGTATGTGTGTGTGTGTGTGTGAATGCGAGCACGTTTTTAGGCGACGAAGCGTTCAGCGCTTTATGGCCGTCTATTTACCGTTTACCCATCGAGTTCTTTTTACGTTTTGAAACATCAACCCCAATGTACTTTTTGCGTGATACCTGCTGCTAAATGTACATTCCATCAATCTCACTCAAATATGTAAATATATACATACCCCTGTCGACTCTCTGTTAGAAACATCGACATTTAACATTTACATAGAGCGTAACGCACTTTTAAATCATTTTATATTATAAATGCATGCGAATTAATAATATATATATATATATATATATATATATATATATATATGTATATATTTAATTTACAATCTTTGTGAAGACTAACTACTACTAAACTGTTATAATTTGTAAACATATATTTTGTTCTCCCCCCAAAAAATGAATTTAAATTGTATAATTATTTTTATTACACTTATATTAAAATTAGATATTAGATTAAATTTTTGTTCATTTATAATTTTAAATATTATAATAGATAATTAAAGAATATTTTTTTCCAAAAATAAAATTATCATACTTTTTCAAAAAAATAAAATTAAAAATTCTATTTTCTTAATAGATTAAATTAGTTTTAAAATTAAATTAAATTTTCAAACATTTTTTAAATCACTCATATTATATATATATATATATATATACACGAGGATCGTTTGATAAGTATGGTAAATTTATTTATTGTTTAATTTAATTAATTAATTTTTTTAATTTAGTTTTCCTTACTTTTTTAACATACTTATCAAACAACCTTCGTATAAATAAATATATTTGAATTTTTTTTTATAATTATATGCACAAGACTTTCATAAACCATTTACTGGCTTATATGTAACATGAATAGTTACAGAAGTGTCTCGTATGTCAATATATAAAAGCCAATTTTCTGAGTATAGAATGGTCCAAATATATTGAAGAATATTGTTATCTAAAACCTTCAGTCTCATTTGACCCATCCTATACAACATTTTTTGTAATTATTAGGATTATTTATAATCATTAAATTATTTGCAAATTGACTGAAATATATATTTTATTTATTTCTTATCAGAGAAAACTATTTAATGCAACAAAATTTTACAAAACAGTTTAATTATTATTTATTGTTTACTTTTTCATTAATAGTACTTCTATAGTCATAGCATCATTTTCAAAACAGTATAATAAAATCTTATAAAATATAAATTTTCCTTGTATATAGTCATCAAATGATTTATTAACAAAAAATGACAACAAATAATTTCTAAATAGCTGTACATATTTTGTAAAAAAATAAATTAGCTTTAATACCAAACAGCCGTGAAAGATGATTTTGTTGTTATTAAAAACTCATAAAATACACCTGAGTCTGTTTTTATGCCATAGATACGATCCGCAGAAAACCACATTAAAAAATCGCACAAAAAAACTAAACTTACATTGAAAAATTAGGGATACATTCCGTAATTTTCAAAAACTGCATAAAACCAAAGCTACAAAGTGAAATTACTCTAAAATTCACATAAAAAAATCAGGAAATAAAGAATGCTTAAAAAAATTTTCAAGTATCTGCAAAATATTGATACAAAACAAAGCTTTTTACTTTATTTTTTAATTAACTATTTAATTTTATTCAAAGCAATATGTACATATGTGTAATTTATTTTAGAATTTTTCATACATATTTTAATTATCATCGCAATAATGCACTGTTTAGAATAAAAATAAGAAAATAAAAAAGAAAGTGAATAGCCGCACTGTTTTCAAGACATGTAGGCCAAGCCTTTTTCCAACAGGCATTTAAAGTTTATTGTTTTATTTGAGTAATAGCAAATGCAACATGATTTATGCAATCAAAGATAGAATCTTTTTTCTAAGCGTCAGTTACTGTTATTGACTCATTTTCTAGTTTATCCAATTAAAATTGAAAAGTGAGTTTAACGTAATATTGTTTAAAAAAATTTGGCAGTTTCTTCATCTGCCGATGCAGTCGCGCCCGTAATCTTCACGTTATGCAATGCATTCCTTTTTAAAAACCCGGCTAACCATCCTTTGCTACCCGAAAATTCCTTATCAGTTTGAGAAGCAGAAGTAAATGGCTCTGATTCCTTAATTTGTTCATAAAACTGAAGAGTTTTTCGTTGAATTAAATAACCGCTTAAAGGAATTCTTAAAAAAATCATATAAAAAAATACTAAGAAGAAATATGAATCGCATAACTTCAAAATGGCATTAAAATAATCCGCACAAAAACAGACCCAGCTGTATATTCTTTTTCCACTTCTAATTGAGGAAGTTCATACCTCAAGTTTGTTCATATTTATTGTTATCATAGAATCAAAACCCATAAAATTGTCCATATAAAAATGTTTAAATTGTTAAAACTCACTAACTACACCATTCATGAATAAAAGCGTTACAAAAGAAATTTATTACAATAGTTCGTAAGCTTCTACAGTAAACCTCTATTATACGATCATTAAACATGTACAATTCAAACAGACATTCAAGCAAGAATCCACGTTTTCCTCCTCCTCAACCCCTCTCTATTCACCAATAATAAGATTACCGACATTAACATTAATATCGTATTATATTCACATAACATTGCAACAACATAATGACTAACGACATTCATTCCC
This sequence comes from Neoneuromus ignobilis, assembly GCA_029203775.1. Lineage (NCBI taxonomy): Eukaryota > Metazoa > Arthropoda > Insecta > Megaloptera > Corydalidae > Neoneuromus > Neoneuromus ignobilis. The sequence goes on along the minus strand of CP092091.1, from coordinate 25,088,249 downwards.
TCAACAATCACTGTTAAACATTAATATTTCATTCTTCGATACAATATATATATATATATATATATATATATATATATATATATATATATATATATATATATATATAACCCTGGCAAATATATATAAATGACAAAAGGAAAAGTCTCGCAGCCGAAACCGTAAAGGTATTACATACACGCGTACGAATCAAATACCTGTTTTTATATTTCTTTTTCCACCCAGTCCGTGTATCACAATAGCACGTCGAAATCCAACAAAAGGAAAATCACACAAACAGTCGTGGAATCCAGTTTTTTTTTTATTATTGTGGCGGCACAAAAGGAGGCAAAGAGCACGCTTATTATTTTCGAACGTTCGACGGAACACATCCGGCCCAAGAGAAAGAACGGGCGGTGGAGGAATTATGATTTATACGCACACGGATATATTTATGGATATTCAGACCTCGGACGGACATCTTCGTCTATCTCGAAGCAGCGTACGTTCGTCGCATCCTCGTCACACGCGGCTACGGCACGCGTCGTAGCGCCGTCTTCAATGGAAATCCATCAATCATTTTCTCATCTGACTTCTGAATACATTTATTGGATTTCAATTTCGGTACTTCTCTCCCTGCGGATCGCGTATCGCGAGGCACTTACATCGACGTCGACGGCGTCGAGAGAAAGGTGAGTGATATGAAATTCATCATGCCTTCGAAGATATTTATTATGGAATTATGTTCGCGAATGTGTAACAGAACATTGGCATTCGGCTTAAAAGATAAATACATTGCTTGTGTTTCGTTGCTATTCAATATCATACATTTGTACATAGACACACATTCATTTCAATTCATACTTACTAATAAACATATGAATATATATATACAGGTAACCCCCGTATAACACGGCACTTCTATAACATGGTTTCATTTTAACATGGTTCGAGAATTAGAGAACACCCTCATACAGCACAGCAACCTAGAACACGATTTCACTCTAACACGGTTTGAGAATTAGATAAATCCCCGAACAACGCTTAGAGTTTTTGAGAACAAAATTCGAAATTAGGGAAATCCCCATACAATACGGAATGAAATAAGAGCTTATAAATGCACAAGATATCTCATTGGAAATTTTTCATTGAAGCGTGTTTGTCGTATCCGATTTGCCTGCAGAATTTTGAAATTTATTAGAATTTTAAATCCATTTTGTTCGTTGAGTATTAAATACATTTTGAAACTTTGTGTTTCTCTTTTTACTACATTATACATAGATTAAAAATTTTCGAATGAGTATTATTTAACCTTTTTTAGAAATGGTAATTATGTTTTTCATTTTTGTGAATTAATTTGTAGCCCTGAACTATGTCTGGCGGAAATAAAAAAATACCTTTACAAAAACATTTCATCTCGCTAGAACAAAAATTACAGATTTTACTCTCAGCTAAAAGCAAGCAATCTAAAATAACAGTTTTTTTGCAAAAAGTAGAGCATATAACTCAAGATAATGCCGAAGAAAGTTCAGAGGATGAGGATATCTTGTCAAGAAGAAAACGCCTTCGGTTAATAGTGCTTATTAGTGATTACGAAGAAAACATTATTTAATACATATGAATATGTAATACTTTTGATGAAAACTGCTTTAATAAATATATTTCTCCTAATTATAAAAATATAATAGTATGTTTTTATAATTTTTGGAACCTTACTCCCTTTTTTGCATTCGTTTTTTATTTCATATAACACGGATTCGCATAACACGGCATTTTTTAGGAATGTAACAACCGTGTTATACGGGGGTTACTTGTATATATATAAACAATTTAACAAATAATATAATTAAACAAATTTAAAGCTTTCATACACTTATTTTTATTACAAAAGTATGCTCAAAACTGTCTCGAGTAAAGCATTAACACCTAACTTAAAAAAGTGTATAAAAATATATTAGAAAAATATTAATATTTATCTCAAAAATAACGATGAAAATATAAAAATTCTAAAAACGGAAATAGCAGAAACAAAAACTATAAAAATACATGCAAATAAACAGTAATATATATAAAAAATATTTATTAAACTGAGAAATATCCTCAGATTTGATTTTTTTTTCTTAAATGAAAAATATTTCAAAATTAATTAAAGCTATAACAAATATCAAAAAACATATACAATACAGCAAAGGTAGCAAAATTTTGATTTTTGCGAACCTTCATATTCTATAATTGTACTTTTTAATTGCTTCGTTTTTTTTGTAAGTTAATCATGAAATTTCCATCTCCCTACTTTAAAAAATAAAAAGTCTTAGATTTTCTATGAAAATTAATATTTGAAATGAAACAGAGAAATAAGTAAATTCGTCAGAATAGACTGGAAGAAGAAAACATTGAATCGGTCAAAATGGAAGGTTTTTGGGAAACGCCTTCATCCAGCAGTAAATTGAGAGTGATTGATAATGATAATGATTATATATATATATATATATATATATATATATAGAGAGAGAGAGAGAGAGAGAGAGAAAGGAAAAGTGAAGAAGATTGAAATTTTTATTAAGATTTACAAAAAGTGATATTTTCAATAAGTGAAATTATCATGATAGAAAATTTTATTATCTAAATTTTCATCAATTTCAATACATATGTCTATTTTGATCATTAAAAATGAAGAATAAATTTGAATTATACACAACCTATATTTTTGAACCAATACAATTAAGACTTAATGAAAAAAATACAAGCAAATAATAGTTTATTTATTTTAAAGCATGCAATGTATTAAACGTAAACCATAAATATTCAAAATAGAAGAGAAAATAAAGAAAATGTTAAATAAATATTACTGAATACGAAACAGTAAAAAAAATATATATTAAAAATATTATAAGATTTATTTTCTATTTTTAAAAAAAATCTGTTTCTTAAAAATATTTTTTATATGTATATAAATCTTCTTATAAGAAATATATTTGTCTGAAATAATTCCATATTAAATTCAGTTCAAAAACTTTATCCGAGTATCTGCGTGAGAGTATATAAACATACATATATAGAGATATAAAAAGATGTACAATTCATATTCTCGATTCGAACTCCGCACGTAAGTTGTATATAATCCTATAAGAATAAAATTTCAAAACAGGCGCACTACACTAAAAGTAATATTCGCTAAGAACGGGTGTCGAATTCAACTGAACAGTGCAAGTGGGCGAACGGGTCGACCGATACGAGGGGGTTCGAATACGGACTCGTCTTTTTCGTATTTTTCAAGTAATCGCGTTGGAATTGGATACGATAAGAGCATCGCCTATCATGTTAGTCAAACACTCGACCTCGTGTAGATAAAAATGTGTGTGTATCAACTTTACTGAACTGATCGAAATATAACCGTTCGTTTTGTAGCACGGCAACGGCGACGGACCTAGCAGTTGTTAGACGAGACGCATTTCTTTCGCACACCGTCACGTGTTTGTTGAAATTCAAGTCGATTGTCAGCAGCGACGGCGCAAGATCGCCGACTGTAACGTCCCTCGGGTCCTGTTAACAGTTACGTCAAAAAGTAGATAACGTGGACAAACAATTCGATTCGAACGATAGAAAAAATGTTTACACTCCTCTCGGCCGTCATTTTCCATAAATATTAATAGAGATCGATGCGAAGTGAATTCATTGCTCGTCTTGATTTATTCGCTTTTCGGACGTCGAAACTTAAGTACAGCTATTTTCGGATAAAGAATCGTTTTTTGAATGGGAATTGAAAATACCTTTAAAATTAGAAATATCTTTTCTTTATCCTGACATTATTATTATATATCGAAGTAGTTATAAAATTTATACTACTTTTTTGACAAATTTCTTAATTCTATTAACAATTATATTGAAATGTAACTTAAATTATATTTAATAACAATAAATAAATATTTAAAATATTATTCCATTATTATTTTATTTTAATCCTATCAAAATTTAATTTCTTAAAGTTTTTCATAAAACTGAATGAAAAATGATCTATTATAAAAACGTTCCATTAAAATCTTTCTTAAAAATCCATATCAATTCTCCATATTTCAGAATAAATTTCAAAGTAATAAGAGTATTTAAATAATTAATCAATGCACGTTACTGTTTTTGAAAACTTTTAGAAAACTGGATGAAGACTGTTTTCTTGAGCATTATTATATGATACATTTGAAACGACTTTACTGAATAATTCAATAAAAATGCATATAGTTTTTAAATAACGTTAAACGACTTAACGTAATGTAAGATTATTATAAAAGTATAATAACTTACTCGAGTATTATATTTCATAAATAATTGAATAATGAAACTTATCGCTTAAGAGAATATTAGAACAGTTTAAAAGTTTCATTTATGCTTAACAGGGAATCATTTACAAAAACGAAAAACGATTCTGTTTTGAATATTTTAAAAACATAGATGATTAATTTTTAAACAACATATTCAGAAATTTCAAGATACTTATTTTATTTTAGAAATGTACTTTAGATTTTTCACTGCTTTGTATATAATTTTGACAAAAGTGTTACAAGTTACTTTCTATGTACATAAAATTCTACAATTATTGAATTATACTTAAAACATTTTAAGAACAACGTGTACTTAATTTATTAAATATCATTGTCTTTGTATGAATCAGAAGCTAAATCAATAATTAAATAAAATATATATTCGTTTTAATAAGCTTTAAGATTTTTTAATTAATTATTAAATCATACAATTTTATTATTTTTATACAAATTGACTTTCTATTTCACTTTTTTCTAAAAAAAAATTCTTACTTTTACAAATGAATAAAATAAAAATTTTAAAATTATACAGTCAAATGCATATTAATTATTCAATTTTATATATAATAAATTACATTTGATAATATATTAAAAAATATTATTTATTCATATTTTGATTATATATACATATACACACACATAAATATATATATATATATATATATATATATATATATATAAATTGAGTTAACTATTTAAAATAATATATTTATTTCCAGAAATTCAAGAGAATAATTCGAACGAATCAGTATCGAATTTAATTACTTAACTCTCTAAAATGATTAAAGTATAACTTAGTCGCTTATAAATAATTCACATTCAGCAACACAAACTTTTAATTCAATTTCTCACTACATCATTTCCGTATTTTTTTGTATTTAATAAATAGAATAAAAATTTATAATGAATGTAAAGCATAACAAAAAGAAAACAAATATACGAAATTCAGATCATACTGAGAAGTGTGCACGTAATTCGTACCTCGTTGGAGAGTTTCGTAAACGTTATACTCATTATACATGTTATACATTTTTGAATCAATCCCCCGACCAGCCAATTAAGATAATTATAGAAGTTAGATAAAACATGAGAACTTAAATAAGAAGTACCCATCGTTCTACTCAAATCTGAGAAAACGGTAAAGCAGAAATTTTCTTTCCCCGGGCAATAAGTACAAAGTCTCGGGTAAGTTAATTCGTTCATCAGATTAAGTTTAAAACTACGTGAAACTAATTTCCATTTAGTATTTACGTGTATATATATATATATATATATATATATATATATATATATATATATATATATATATATATATATAATCTCTTCAGAGGGTTCCCTTTGAGTTTAATTCCTATTTCTATTATTTTCACGTACTGGTAGCACTAATTACAGTACTAGTTTTCATGTACTGAAATATTTAAAAAATTAATTTTTAATTGCAATTAAAAACTTTAACATTCCATTTTGTTGTTCGATTAAAATTTAGATAATTGTGAATAATTAAGATAATTTAAGAAATTGCAACGTTTTGAATTTTTTTCAGTAAATATTTTGAATAGTTGTACTAAGTTTATATAAATTTTAAGTTTATTCTTGGAAACTTAAAATACTTGAACTTTGAATATATATACTTTTCATATGTTTTCATATATATATATATATATATATATATATGTTATTAATTCAGATGTGTTTTATATAAGTATTTATTTTATTATAAAAAAAATACTTTTAATTATGAATATTTATAATGGAGATTCAGTCATAGCAAAAAAGGACTTTATAACTGAGTCTATATAACTGATTCACTTATTTTTATTTTATTAAATAGTAATGTAATTAATTTCATTAGTCATTTTTTAATAAAAGTATTATTGAAATTTTATATTCAAAATGATTACTTCTAAAACTTTTTTTCTTTTTTAACCAAAAATATCTTTCAGCATTTTTATTTTGAATATTTTCATTATATACAATTTTAATCTAGACAATAGTAAAAAGACAAAAAATATTTTAATATTAATTTTATATTCTAATTAATGATTCTTTGATGATTTTTTAATCATGGTATTTCTCTATTTCTTAATTAAAAAAATGATTCTGTATCAAGTAAAATCAAAATACCATTATAATTTTAGATATGAAATACTAGAATTTGTAGCGTTTTTTTTGAAAAAAAATTAATACATTTTAATAAAATGAAAATTATTTTTTAACATTTTTATTTAATTTTTACCAATTAAAACTTTTATTTATTTTATATCAAATAAAATCTCAATCCCTTACATTTAATATACTCAATATTTCAGTAAAAAGTGAATCATAATAAATTAAGACTTCCAAGGGAATAAATTTATATATTTTTTCATATAAGTTTAAATTTGGATTAAATATGTTGATACTTATCCGCATTCTAAGTAATTTTCCGACCTGTTTGTCTATATAACTTAAAATTTATAATGATCTATTGAAATATATTTAAGACAGTTAAAATAATAATTAATGATAAATTATTAAAAAAATGATATAGTAATTTTTATTATACTTATTTGTGAAAATAATTCTGATTTATGTAAATATTCCTCCTGTAACACAATTTTAAGAAAAAATCGGATACTTTAAGGTTCTTGCATAAACTTTATCTACATGTGTTATCCACTTCATTTTCAACAAGTACTGTGTAAACGAGACGATACGGCAAACAAGCAAAAAAAGAACAATAAGTCACACGACCATTTCTCGAGTTAAGGATGTACAGCAGAAGAAAAAAGCTCCGGTCGTGTAAAATGCCTTCGAATCGTCCGAAACAACAAAAGAGAAAGTACACCCACTCCATCATCGAGTCGTAAAACGTATACCGCCCGGCGTGCACGGTTTCTCACCCCGGCCTCCCGGGGGTGTTGATGGCACCGTGTTGTTGCGGTCAAGGGATGCGTCCGCACGTTGGGTGTGTGCGTGCCGCGGATACGTACTATGTTTTCGTGAAAACTCTCGTTCGGACGGCATACACGGACGTACACACATACATTCGTACACACAATGGCTAGTAACGTTGGATGATGTAGGTAAATGATTCTCTCAGAATCGCCAGAATAGATAATATGTTCGAGAATGAGCAAGTTTCGTGAACAATTCGTTCGGCGGTCAACGTTTTACACTTTCGATACACGTGCCGACGTCACAATAGCCTCTATTCCGACATACGAACTCAAGATACTTTACAAACAGGGAAGCACACACTTACATACTATTACATATATATATATATATATATATATATATATATATATATATATATATATAGATATAGATAGATAGATATAGATATATATATATATATATATATATATATATATATATATATATATATATATAAACATTTGTTTTTATACATCACATATTTTAAATGTATTAAGAGTTTTAAAATTTACTATATTTTAGTAAAAGTTTAATGTCGGACATAATATCTTATAACTGATAAAAAAATTAATTTGATTTTTTAAAAAAATAATTATTAATTTGTAATTTCTTGAAAATGTTTGATCTAAATATTATAATTTGAAAAATAAACTTGATAGCAATTTTTAGAAAACTAAACCAGAAAAAACTAATTAGTTATTATTTTTGATAATGAAGAGAGTGCAAAACAAATTCGAAAATACTGTAAAGTTTTAAAATTCACAGAAACATTTTTTTAAAAATAAGATATTATTAAACTACTGGATGCAAACAAAGTGGATTTACAAAAAAACTTAAAGAAATTTATAGAAAAAATACTAAAAAGTAAAAAAAAAACACTCTTCACTTAAAAGAAAATCATATGTCATAAAATCAAAATTAATGTAAAATGGTTTCTAAATATTATATTTTAAAAATTAATGTATATATTAATTTTGATTATTAGAATTAAATATCTAACTTGTATATAATATGTGTTATACACAGTAAAGTATATAAAAAAAATTCAAAAACTAATTAATAACTACAATTAACAAAAAATTGAATATATGTACATAATTTTTTTTAACATTTTTGAGGTTAAATAATGAAATACATATTACACCAATAAACTTTTAAAATGTATTAAAAATGTAGAAATTAATGACATGTATTAAAATTTGGTGATTAAAAATATCAAAAATCAATATTGAACGAATCGTTACTTGAGATGAAAAATGAATTCTCTAATTTGATTATTAAAATAAAAAGGTTCACTAATAATCAATTATCATTTAATTTAAGAAGTAGATTTATCTGTCTACGTTCAATTAAATCGTTTTTTAAAGAAAAATCTGTTTTCCTCGAATAAAATAAGAAAATATTTGCTTCAATGATCTGTTTATAATCTTTTGGAAATTAAAGTCACTCTGATGTAAAATAAATTTATATTATTAAATAATCTGACAACCTTGTAACTAAAAACAAACTTGATCAATGACTGATTGCAAATGAAACTCTATTTCATAAAATATCTAAAATTTCACACCATATATTTCACTATCAAAGAACAATTCATGTCATAACACCAATAAAAAAAATCAAAACAATTACAAACGTCAAATATAATATAAATATAATTATTTAAATCATACATTTAATGTATTGAATTTATTAATTTTTTTTAAGTAATCTGATACCATGTAATTATTTTGACAACGATGACCAATATATATATATATATATATATATATATATATATATATATATATATATATATATATATGTAGGAGTTTACAAAATAAAACAGTAAACATTTCTTAAAATTTTATAACATAGACTTTTAACTCATACCCAAACATGTTCACTGTTCCTCAATACGGCGACGAGAATAAAAAATGCCGTACAAGTGAGTGATACATGTTACAGGTTCGCAGTATTTATGAAGAACAGAGGGAAAAAATACCACAGACACTTATCACACAACACAAAAAAAACTATATGTACACATCTACACACGGTATATGCCGTATCTAAGAAATAACGTTCATCGTCAACGCAGCGTGGTTCCGCCAGGATACTTAAAATGTACAAAATATAATGGATTTTTGAGTGTAGTCCGCGCTTAGACACGCCGCAAGGGGTACCGTACAAATTGTTAGAAATGTTCGTTTTCGTAATGACTGTATAAATCAATGTAATGTTACCGAGGATACGGGAGAGACCATGGGAAAAGCATCACCTTGTGTCTATACGCTTTTGCAGTCTCCATGTAACGCAGTCATCTCTCAATACGCACACATATAAATAAGGGCCGTGATGTGTTTTCAATAGTTTTGAATAAGCATAATATATAATTTGTCTTTCTTCACATATATACAAACAACAACAACAACAGACGTGTAATGTTTCAAACATCACACGAAACATAATTCATCGTGGATGGTTAAAGGTTATTGAATATCTCGCTTAATTGCAGGTGTTAAATGTTAGTATTATACTTATTTATTGATTGAAAATGAACGACGGACGTGCACTATAATTATACTTGTATTACCGAAACGGTCCGTCCGAATTTGTAAACTGAAACTATTATTAGTAGAAGATGCTACAGTGTTGATTGCTAAATATTTACACGTCATTAATATCGGATATAAACGAAAATAGATTCGGTGCTTGAAAAAAACAGGTTTGTGTACTTCGATTTTCTGAGAAATAAATTAGACTCATTTCGTATAATTGTCTAGTAACGAATTGAGATGTTGTTAATGACTAGAAAAATGACTTGACCTTAAAATTAAACATTCTTTTAGTGTTATTTTAATACTTAAGACACATAAAGATAAAAAAAGACAATAACAATTAAATATAATAATATTGCAGAAAATATAATAAATATATTCAATAGTCTTTCATAACAATTGTGAAAGTCAATATTTGTTCTGGTGCTGTGACACATTCATATTAATACAGATTATATAAAAGAATTAAAAAATCATTTATTGTTCACTTTTTTCACTGGTACACATTTCTATAGACATATCATTATCTTCACATTGATCTATTATATGATCTAATATTATAATATAACACTTGGAAGAAGATGGCATATCATCGAATTACCCAAAAGCAAATAAAGTGAACAATGAATGATTATTGGATTGATTTATGAAATTTTGTAATTTTGAAATTATGATTCGTTTGTATAAAAGTTGTTACAATTTTTGTTGGTACCTAATTACAAACAATATTTTTTTAAAAAAATGAAGAAAATTCTAATTAAAGAAGTAAATTCTCGATCTAAGATGAGTACTGAAAATGTGAATATTGTTTAACAAAATTTCAAGTCTACAGTATTCAAAATATTTTTTTTTAGAAAAATACAACGATATTCCAACGATTATTAATAGAGCAATAAAGAAACATATCTTAAGATAACTTTCAGCAGAATCAAAAAATCAATGGATTATGAATGATGGAATTAGCAACATAAGTTTAAAAAAATATTTTTATAGAAAAATAATAATGAAAGGAAATTTAATGATTGATTTATTACTGCATAGAAAATAATCAATACTATTTATATCAAAAAGTATTAATAAAAAAACACATACTCAAAGAAATTCTAAAAGGAAATGAAAAAATCACATTTTAATAATAATATACTCAAGTATAGGACTAATATTTATGAAGCTACAAAATTAGATTGTTAGAAATTTTATTAAACAAAGAAGTAATAAGCGTCATAAACACCTTAGCATATAGAACTAAGATTTTTTTTTGATCAGATAGTTTAAAATAAATCTATCTGCTAGAAAGATAATAGTAACAATATTCTAGAATGAGGAGAAAAATTTAATAATTGATCTAACAACCAAAATTGATTTAATTTAAATAATAGGTATGTAAATAATTTTTTTTATAAAATTATATAACAAAACTGAAATCAATTCCAGTAGTAAGTTAAGAAAAATTATTATATTTTTATCTAATAGTAAATCCAAATATAGAATTTTTGTTCAATGAAAGAGTGATCAATGATGTATAAATATGGTAATATATACAACTGAAAATGTTTTGAACGTAGCATAAAAATATCAATTTCATTTTCAACACCAATATAATTTTATCATATTTATTTGTTTCCACTAAATATAATTTTAAAAAATCATCGAAATATTTTACATTTCACTGAACACTTTTAGTAGATGCTAAAATATCATTTTATAAATATTAAAATAATCCATAAACTTGAATGAAAATTTACTATGTATCACAATAATACTATAAATGAATATTGGAGAGACTCGGATCATGTTTCACGATAATAAAAATAAAAAATACACTTTAGGAGAATGAAATCGATTAGATGAAGAGCAGAAAAAACGCACGCGTCGATCAAAAAACTTTCCGGTTGAAACACCACGAGTTTCTTATATCGTTTCGAACGTATTAATAAAATAGAAAAAAAAATCTTCGACGATGACAAATAACACTCGTATACACACACACACATTCATATACACGCAAGTCACATCGTCCACAGACAGAGTACGTAGTTGTCAGTCATCGCGTTGTTTAATTTCGAGCATATTCTCGATGTACATGATTGAGTCTATAAAATGAAATTAAATTAAAGCAACAGATTGATAAAGTGTTGATAGCGCGTGCGGGGAGTACGCTCCATACACTCACTCGCTTCACGCTCCGACGACGTCGGCGAACGAGCGCGGAGGGTGCTGCCATGTCGTCGAGCGTGAAGTCAATCACTCACAGCCATTACGAACGTCGTCGCTAACGTGGACATTTCGCTACTGGTTGGAATCGATCCAGGATCAATCAAACCTAAATCGTATATTAAATCTCAATCGACGACTATTATATTCCTTTATATGATTATCTCGATTTCTCTTCTCTAATGAAATCACTCGAAACAGTTCACTAAAACATCGTTTTCAAGTAGATTTGAATTATTGTTTCTATTTATTGAAAATATCAAATTGTTATCTGAACAGTGAGGGTTCGGTTCTCTAGTACTCAAGTTTATTTCTAAAGCGTTAAATTAATATTATCATGTTTTAACTTTAATAAAAATTATTTCACTAATATATTTTTAAAATTTATTTTTTAATACATAAAATTTCAAAATCTTCAACATTTAGAGGTTGGTATTACATATCTACATAATAAATCAAAAAATGGCACAAATTTCGAATCTTAATTATTACTATTATTCTTATAACTTTAACTAAAAAAGTTAAATAAAATTTTAAGATAAAATGAATAAAATAGGATAATAAAATTATAAATTTTCAAATAAAAATAAAAATTTACTATAAGTATTTTCATAAGAATTAGGGATCTCCAATTGAAGCATATCGTATAACAAATCAGATAATCAGAAAATTCATAACGTACGAAGTTCGTGTGAATTTCACGGTTTGCAAAACTCGTCCCGGTGATCGGAGATCGTGTCTCGTTCGCATCGAAATCGGTACGTAAACGAACTGTCCGACGTTTTGTCGAACCGCGTCGTTCTCCTACCACCGTGGCATAAAATCCAAAACAAAAGCATTTCACTTAAGTTCGTGTCACCGCCAGAGCGAAACTAACATAACGCGCCTCTCGCACCACAACAATGGCGTTCACTCTAATAGTTTTACTGTGTCTGGACGGGAGCATATTGTTTGATTATATGGCGGAATTTCAAAACGTCGCACGTGGATTGACTCTCGTCAAGAGTTAAACATACAATATACATACACACGTACACACACATACATGAATATATATATATATATATATATATATATATATATATATATATATATATTACAACTATATAGGTGATTATCGAAAAACTTAATTTACATCTTCGGTATTTTCACTCAATTTCAGATCAAAGCTACAATCATAAATCAATGTGTCATAATCAAATCTTTTTAATTATTAAAAAAAATACCAAAATATTTTTTAAGCAATAATTGAATGATTATTTTATTAATTATGAATTCAAAAATATGGAACAATATTTATTTGGACATTATATACGAATGATATTCATAAAAATATTTTCATTTGAACAAATTAGTAATAATCCGTATTAATAAATGCATAAATCGGATTTTTATTATAAACAATATATTAAGTAATCACATTTCTCTATTCCAATGATAATTTAATAAAATTACTTTTGAAGTTTCCTCATTTTTAGCACATTATTGATATCAGAATAGGATTTGAAAAAAATATATATATTCAAAAAAATGAAATTTGAATTTAAAAATTGTTAAAAAAAATATTAACTGTCGTCAATTTACAAAAACGATTAATTTTAAAATTGTTAGTAATTATTTATACAGACTTACCCTACAAAAATGTTGAAAATAATTCAGTTAGTCATACCTGAAACAAAAAAATATTGAAATTTTTATAATTTATATAAATATCATATATCAGACTCAAGTTTACCACAAATGAATCACTCACTCACAACATTACAAGATTTTATAAAACTGAATAATCACTTATTGTTCACTTTATTCGCTAATGTTCATTTCGATGGTCAGGTCATCATCGTTAGAGCGTTATGTTATAAAATCAAGATTGTATAAAACAGCGATCTGGCGATTTTACAAAATTATTTTTTTTAATCTATTATTCAGTTTACAAACATGAATCACTCACTTCGAAAAGAATTTATAAAATTATTCAAAAATCGTTTACTGCTTTCTTGTACTCTATTTTGATTGCAACCTATTATCACTGCACGTTATTAAAAATATATATTTTTTTAAAAAAAACTGAACTCTTATCTTAATTATTGAAGGCGAGTGATTCATTTATATTAAAAAAAATTACTACAATCCCAAAATAAATAAATACAAGATTGTTTTATATGTAAGTACAATATCATATCAATCATACAGGTATTTTTTCTTAATAATTAAAAATATAAACAAGTAGAATTATTTTTTTTAATTCTCATGTAAATACTCATATTATATTATTTTCAGAAGAATTTTATCACATTTAATTAAAATTCTTTATTCCTTTTAATGTTCACTTAAATAATACAATAAATATTTTAGTAATATTTTAAACAAATTTCTATTATATACTTGCACATACACACATGAATATATATATATATACATATATATATATATATATATATATATATATATATATATATATATATATATGTATGTATATAATTTTGACACAAATATTTTGAAAATATGAAATAAATAATTTTAGTACTCCAAAACATCACAATAATCCATTGGATGAAACGATTCTATAATCAGATTGTAATTGAAATATTATTATATTTCTATTACAATATATAAATAACTGCACTGAAATTTTTATTTCTCGTTAACTACCCAAAAAAAATATTGTATATACAAATGAAAATGATTAAATATGGTATTTATAAATATTTTCTTCATAAATAACCTTACTTATTTTTTTAACAAAATTAGTGCAATTGACAATTGGAAAATTATATAAAATCAATGAAATAACAAATCAAATTTGAAAATTGTACATACAATAAAAAGTGTTTGATATAAAATTCATGAAAGCTGTTTAAGACATTTTGATTTCTTGTGAACAAGTCATTTGCATATACAAGAATCTAATAAAATACCTTTTACTATACCAATAAAGGTTGATAAAATGATTTTCTATACACTAGTATATCAGTAAAGCAACAAGAACGATATCGGTAAAGACATCCCTTTTAATATAACAAACGATCGAACGACCCCTCACCGTTCGACCCCGTCGAAACACATTCAGATACAATCAAATATGGAAAACGTGTATAGACTTATTCTCCCAGAAATAGAAAACCATCGTGGCATTGACGTAGAGCCCACTCGGAACAACAATACGCGTCGTTATTATGACGACATGTTCAAGTCGACGAGTTGATCCTTTTTGAGTACGGTTCCGTGGGCACAAGGACACGTCGACGTCGTCATCCCGTTCATGCGTGTGCGCGTATGTACGTATTGCGTGCACGCGTGTATGTGTAAGTGTGGTGTGTATGCGTGCGTGCGAGACGAGTGCGCGAAGTGACGTCGCGCGTCATAATCTAAATCCCAAACGAAATAATGCGTCGGAAAGGGCACCTGTGCCGCGTACATAACCAATATTATATTAGTTCTATCCATAACTCAGTATAGCGACTCCCTGTGGCGGACTAAATTGGATTTGCGATGTGTCGTTTACCGACCGACCGACATACACGAGGGGGTGACTCATGCTCTGACACCTCGCGATACGCGCACTTACTCCACCGTTCTCTCCGCCACAGGGATGAAACTCTTATTTTCGGATGCCCTTTTAACAGAAACTGCGACGGTACTGTTTACATTTAATATAAAAGCCGCTGTACAAAAAGGAGATTTCTGACAAGTTGTTGCGAATATATTGAAAAGCTCGTTTTGTTTATAAAGCTTAAAAGCACACCTTGTTATCAGTACGTACAATAAATAAATGCGTTTTTAATGAGCTACTATAAATTGCATTTATTTATTAATTAAGGAAGAACATTTTTGAAATCAAAAAAAAGTTTTATTAATTTTAAACATAAAATGTAGATTTTTAATTTTCACTTACTCAATTTGCTGTGTAAACATTCAGGTATCGTAAAACCAAGATTAAAATTAAATTGATCAAACTAAGTTTATAATTTTTAGTATACTAATAAAAATAGAATTTATTTCTAAATATTATCAATATCTTTTTTAAAAAATTAACCTAATAATCAAAAACGTGCGAATAACATTATATTTTGTAAAAATTAAATGGCATCAATTAGAAATTAAAAATTTACAAAATAAATTAAAATTAAAATCCTGCTTTTATATTTAAAATTGATAATAATTAATAGCATACATAAATATAATAAACTTTTACAATATTAATTACCATAAATGTTATAATACAACATTCTAATGAAGATGACATAGGCATCAAAATGTACAACAACGAATAAAGTAAGATGTAAACAATTACTGAATACTAATAAAAACATATAGGGTTGGAACAAGTAATTAGTTTGTGTTATAGAAACACACTTTTCATCCAAATTCATTCCATTTAAAAATTCTTAATAATGCTGTATCCATAGAATATTTTAAATCTTTAAAATTTGAATTATTAATATACCACACAATAATTAATGACAAAAAAATTACAGCCCTTCAACTTTTCAATGTCTGGAAATTTAAGAAAATATTTTCATATATTTAAATATGATAAGAAAAAAGTCGAATTTTATACAGATGAAATATCTCCTTAACATCACAAGATATTTAAAAAATATTCAATAGTTTTTAATAAGTATTAAAATTACGAACTTTTTAAATACTTTTGAATTAAAATTATTAGGTCTTTTTATAAAATGTTAAACAAAATATCGCACTAATGTGCAGATGTGTAATGTATTATTCTATTTATATATATAGTCTACAATAAATTTGATTACTAAATAAAAAGCAAACAAGTCGGAATCTTACATACATTTTAATTTATTATAACTATTTCATATTTAAATTGTAATTATTCAAAGTCATAATTATTTTTTAAGTCACAACTGTTGAAATTTAACCATAAGTTAAATGTTAAAAGGTCAAAAATACCAAATCTAAAAAAAATCCATTAAGCATGTACTAATCAATCAAACAATAATACAATAAAAAACATTTATGGATATTATTACGTATATATATATTTAAATACAGTTTGTTGTTTATATTTAAAAATGTATCTACTATGTATAGTATTAATAGTTAAATTTTTTCTGTGGCTGTTTTAAAAAAAGAAATCGAAAATTTCCCTGATTAAAAATACATATATATTCATATGTTGTTTATAATAAATATTATTCTTCAATGAGAAATGAAAAGTTTTATAAAATCAAAAAATCTGGTTTCGTAATGTAGCTAAGTTACTTTAACAAATATAAATCACTCAATCAAAAACTATTATACATTATCGTTTATTTTGAAACTGTAACGAATTCACTTTAATATAAATGAATTTTTATCCCCAATACCACAATGGTTTGAAGTGTTCAATAATCACTTATTGTTCACTTTTGTTTATAACAATAATCTGCTGATGCGCATTTCGATAGCGATGCTATCATCGTCAGAGCCTTTAAGATTGTTAAATATTTTCTGTTCATTTTTTTATTAATATACATTCTGATGCCATATCATAGCCATTTGATTACAGCATTATAAAAGATTTATTATAAAGCTATATTAATTGGATAAATTTAATTATGCACTCATTAAATACTAAATTTTTGATTTCAAAAAGAAAAAAATCACATGAATAAAAAAATATTCGTTTATAAAACAAACTTCTTTTTCAAAACATAATAATTGTAAACTTCAAATTCCGAAAAAATTAATTAAAATGTGAACAAATTAATAGAAGTACAAAAGATGTGTTTCACTGTACAAATTTCATTTGGATGCTATTTAATTCGAAATAAATCTTTTCAAAAAAGTCAAGTTTAATATAGTTTCATAAAAACCTATAACTGGCGATTAGACAAAATGATTAAAACATATTAAATCCGTTCCTGTGCGTATAAAATGCATCACATTCATTCAGGATTAGAAAGAGACTTTTATGATAGAATTAACATAAGTGGTGTAAAAGAGACATCGATATTTGTAAACGTTCGATGCATGTATACATACGTACATTTATAACTTTGCATTCATCTCAACAACACCCCCTTAGTTATAACAAATCGACAGGGGTAAGTTTTTGTTCGACAAAGTTTTGTTACGTCAGTAATTACATGTGCCATTTGATGATATGTGTGCGTGTAAGTAATAAAAATTCCTTTCTCATCGCACCTCATACAAATGCACACACACACACACACACACACACATATGTATATATATATATATATCACATGTGACAGTTCAATTGGTAAAATATTCGAGTTTTAAATTCAATTTGTTTATTACACAAGTGTGGTGTTACTGCTTTAATGGATTATTTCATTAAATTTGTTATTTAATATTCGCTTACCCTATTTTTATATAAAAGAAAATATCAAATTGACTGGAAACGTACATAAATCAAATTGTCTTCTTTCACATGAAACATGTAAATCAAATAATCATTTATATTGCTTGCATGAAATGAAAATATCTCTCTCTCTCTCTCTCTCTCTATATATATATATATATATATATATATATATTTGGATTAACAACATTAAAGCTAACCATTGATGCTTTGAATTCGTATATAGATATTTTTCCAACACAGAACTAAAAAATGAAAAAGTCTAATATAAATTTTGAAGTGATTGGTAAAAAATATTTATAAAATCAAATAATTTTTTTAACAAAATAATTGTCTTATTCATAATCGATAATAATCTGAAATTATTCGAAATATTCTACAGCATATAAGACTATTAAACAACATTTCCAATTTTACGTCGTATTTCTTCGTTTATTGTTTTTCAAATAAATTTTACATAACTTATTTGGATGCTGTTTTTTAATAATAAAAAAAGATGTCTTGAAAAGTTTGCTCAATTCAGCCATTTTAGATTTGGGCTTTCTCATACCTTATTCAGTTAAATTGACTTTTATATTTTTTATAATTTTTTTCAAACTAATATTTGTATTTTCCTAATTTCATTAATTTATAGTTGTATTATTTTTACTGACATCAATATTGAAAAAAATGCGCATTACGAGACTTAATTCACCAATCACAAATTTATTTTAACAAAAATTACTATTCATATGTCATATAATAAATTTATATGTATATGACAATAAAAATACATTTAAAATATTTTATCCATTACATATTACAAAAATTAACACTGAATATTTCAAATCAAAATGTATGTAGCTTTTTTGGCTATATTTTATTCATTTTTGCAAATATCAAAAATTATTCACAATATTTAAAACCAAAGTTTATATTTCAGATAGAATCGAATTTTATATTCTTTCACTCCGTGGAAAATAATATCACCAACTAAATATAATTGAGACCAAATATAAAAAGTAAAAAAGTAATTTTTAAGTACATTAGTAAAATATTGTGATACTGGAATATTAATTTCTGTATAAAAAATAAAATAAATTCTTATTAGTTTCTTCATAATAAATAACAAAAATCAATTACACGATCACTATAAAATGTTTCTTAGTTTATATTCAAGTCATATATCTAATTTATATTCAAGTCGTTTATTCCAAAAATAGTCACAAAAATAAAAAAATAACACCAAACGGTGGAATCGATAACATACTGCAACAATAGGATATCAGTGCAAATATCATTTAGAGACCACTTCGGGGTGATTCATCGACATAAACTAAGCAGCAAGTGCAACAACTGGGATAGACCTTACCGGGATTAGTATTAGTGTGTTGTATGTTTCTACGGGCGGTAATGGATTTGCAAACCCCCGACGGATAGCTCAGTCGTACAGAATTGCGACGAGGGGGAGACTACATTCTAAACATATGTTATGCTATCGAATTTGCATCTACCAGCTTTATTTGATTAATTTTATGTTATTTGTTAATATAATATTGTAAGATTATTATAATGTTTAAGTCAATGTGTTTGTGTGTTTTTTTCAGATAAATTTGAATCAATCGTGGAAAAATATATATTGTTAAGAGTGAAATTCAAACCATGAGCACGTAATTTAAATTCAGTGCAGTAATAACATAACAAAATAATACACACTTTATTAATATTTATCTCAATTTTAACAATTTTCATAAATAAAAATATTTGTCTAACAACTAAATCTCTTCGGAGCATCTCAGGTTTAAAATATGTTAATATATTAGATTTTGTTACTTAATTACAAATTATTTTCTACCATATAAATATAACTATAAAAAATCTTTAAAAATATATATACTCCTAAGATATTTATATATATACACGCCAAATACATATTTTTCACAAAGAGTAATTATTTATTTCAAAAAGATTTATAATTTAAAATGTGTAGACAATTTTGAAAATTGAAATTTTATACCAAATTTGTACATTATTTTTATTCATATTTCAAAAAGAAAAAAACTATATCATCTTAAGACTAAAATAAGAGTGACTAATATAATTAATTATTGACTAATATAATTGACTAATATTGACTAATATTAAATGACTAATATAATTTAGGTATAGAGAATTGTATTTTATTATCTACAACAGCATTAATATTTTTAGAAGAAAAACAAAACTTTCAAATTCTTTTTTAATATATAATATTGAAATACATTTTTGTTAGTCACAGATTAAAAAAATTCAATTCTTAAATTTTTTTATTTATTATCAAGATAATATTTTTTTATTATTTTAAAAACTGTGAGAAAACTACTGAATATTTTTTCATATATAAATTTTCATTTTTTAGAAATTAAATTTTTTTTTTTGCAACTGACAACTAATAATACAATATTTTAATGTTTAATTTATTATGAACAAAAAAATGAATATTGAAAGTACAAAATATAATGCCATATATTTTTTTTATTATTAAACCATTTTTATTTCTTAAAAAAACAATTTTAAAAAATAAATGTTTATTTCAGATACTCAGTTGTATAATAGAACAAAGTACAAATTAAATGATTTCCAATAACATTTTTTCAAATTTATAAATAAAAATATTATGTAATATTACTATCCATAAATAATTATATGAAAATCAGGTAATCTATCTTTTGTATTTTATATTTTTTTCTAAATAGTTGTTAAATTAATAAATCATTTTTTTTAAATATTGTAAAGTACAAAAGTGTTAATTTCAATCAAGTTGATATATATTTTTTTAAAAAAAATAGTTGATTTAAAAATTATATCCAATATTACTTTCAATCTCACTAGAACAAAAAAATTTCCACCATTAGAACAAAAAATATCGTAAACAGTTAACACAAATGTATAAATATAAAAAAGGAGATAGTGTCGAAAAACATTTGAGAATTTGTAATTTTTAAAGGGACCATTCTATAGATAACAACATTCTTACGTCTTCTTATTGAAATGCCCTCGTACAGATAGACACAACACACAGTTACAGTTACATCTTCAAACGGTTGTATAAAGCACTGAAAGTGGCGCCACTTCGCGATTACTTGGTCAAATGTAAATAATTTCCGCTCTCGTTTTAATTACAGAAAGCGCAGGCCCGCTCTCTGTGTGCTTACAATTACAAACAGATGTACAGAGGATCTTTATGTTTAAAAATAATTCCAAAAAGCGCGCCGTTCTAATTAAAACGGCTGGTTTTATCAAAACGAGTTTATTTTATTTCAGCGAACGCGTTTTCTTCTCACCGTTCTTTTCTTCTAGCTCATTCATAACATGTATATATACATACATACATACTTATATACATATATAAACAAAACTACTCATCTACAGGATGAAATTTACATTTTTTTATTCTTCATTTAATATTATTAAAGAATTGTTATCTCATTTTATATATTTAAAGTATGTTAGATAAAATTATTAAATCAGAGTTAAAAATACCACAATAACCTGAAGAAATAAATTCAACTTTCTGGATAGTCATGAAGTAAAATGTCCCAAATATAGCTTTTAATTCTTTCGATTTTTTCGTGTTTGAAAAAAGATTATATTTTCCTGATATAATTTTCTACCATATTTCAAATTTAACATCTACGTCGAAAAATACTTAGCAAACATTTAAGTATTTGAATTCGACTGATTAAAAACTTACAGACTATCAATTTCGAAATTAATCTCGCAAACGTGAAACAAATCCTCGACTCGTGCTCGAAAACCAATCGATCATCCCTTACTATCGTTTACTTTACGAAATTTCTAAAAATCTCACTTGACCCATTTCTCCGTCACTCAATTTATACACGGGTATATAATATGCACGATAAGTAATACACACACAAATACATAATTAATCATCGCGAACATTATCTGACAGTTCACGCACACTGACGTATAATCATAATTTTATTCATAAATTCCTGTAGGGCTAGAAAAAGATTGCTTTGTTGTTGTTTGCTGTTATTGTTGTTGCTGTGCGCGGATAACGTAAAAAAATCGAGCAATAAAAATAGAATACCGATAATGGAACACGTACGTGAAAGAATACAAATGGAACAATTGACGATTAGAATTATTTTATGATATTTCGGGCGATTTGTAAGGCTTGATTACATTTTATATATATACGGTGGTGAACTATTTCGATAAGATTTATTTTCACGTTCGACTTATCATCAAGAAAATTAAGAAAAATATACTCGACAATCTTAATCTAAATCTATTCGATTAATATTTTTTTATGGAATGCGAATTTAATTTCATGTTCTAAAAAATTATTATTATTATACATATTTATAGAACCTCTCATAAAATATAATCTTTCATTTATTGAAAAAAAATTGTTAACATGCCCATATTTATTTGGAATATTTTAATTTCTTTTTAACAGTAATTAAATAGAAATGTTAATAACTAAAGTTCATATAAAATTAAATTTTAAAATGAAAAAGTTAAGGGATGTCATATCATAACTGCCCGTTTTTTATAATATGAAGTGGTATTGTGAAAATATATAAAATCCATTAACCATATTTTTGATAAATACTTTAATTAATCTATTATCTATTAATTAACTAAATTCAACTACTGAAACCAGTCCAGGTGAAGTACAATAAAATTACGAAACATAAATACAGCAATACATGCACAGAAACCGAAACAGAAAATTATAAATATCTCTTTATATCTGTAAATTCATATATATTGAATTAAACACACACACACACACACACACACACACACACACACAAATATATATATATATATATATATATATATATATATATATGTATGTATATATATGTATGTATGTATGTATGTAATGAAAAGATAGAATGCATACTTTTTTGTTCTAAAATGACATTTAATGAATCTCAACATCAGTTTAAAAAATATTAGTTCAATACGAAATCATTCTTCCATCACATCTCAGCTACCCTCTGTCCCCTTTTTCACGATCCTTACGTTAATATCAAATTTATGAATAAATTGTTGACGCCTCGTTTGGACCTCGACAATGATCACAATTGGGTTCATGTAATGCATAAATTACCTTTCGTCTCCTTAATGAAAGTCCTCCTTCACGTCCGTCTCTTACTACTGCCACCCATGTTGTTGTTACAGCCACCGTCGCCATCTCGGTGTCCCCTTCAACACGTTAAAGTGAGCAGCTCTCTCGTACTCTCGACACACAAGTCTGCAAGTGAACGCACACTAATTGCATGTATTGTTCTAAAATATTTTCCATTATGTGTGTACAGGGGTGTCGGTCGATCTGTATCAATATAACGCGACATCGAATTTTATTACGTTCGAAACAGAAATGGTTCCATCACGGTCTCATTATTAAACACCACCGTATATATACATATATATATATATATACATATATATATATATATATATATATATATATATATATACGTACATAATTTATCATCAGTGATTCGTGTAGTTGATTATGAGGTGCACGAAATTAGTTTTGAATTATTTACGATGTAATCAAAATAGAAATTTTCGCATAGTGGAAATATTGTAGTAACTGAACATACAATTTATATATATATATATATATATATATATATATATATATATATATATATAATAAAGTGATATATTTAAAATAGAAACTACAATAGTAAAAATTATTAATAATTCAAATTCAAATTGAAACATTTTGCATATAAAATCTCTGGATATCTGGATATGTAATGTGATTTTAAACCGTGATGAAAAAAAGAAATAATTTATAAATTAATTTGTTATCATTGTAAAGTTTGCTATAAATTTTTAAATGAAATATTTGAATTGCTAATTTTTTAAAATCAATTGCATTTGACAAAATAAATAATTATTTTTAAGTTAGTAAATCGATCTCTACAATTTAAATCAAGTTGAAGTATATTTTCTAAAAATCATTTTTTTAAGAGTTTATATATATATATATATATATAAAATTTGATTACGAACTGAGATTTACAAAAATGTACAAGACAAAACTTATGAATAGATGGGATAGGAACATGAAAAAATTCGTCGGTGTGGATAAAAGAGCATTAAACCATTGTAAATGAAAAGTTTTAAAAAAGGCCTTTATATAACAGTGGATATATATATATATATATATATATATATATATATATATATATATATATATGAAAATTAAAAAGACTGGCATGAAAAACTACTACATATTGTGAGAATCAATTGAAAACAAAAATGATCAATAGAGAATAAAAAATTATAAAAGAAAGACCAATATACTACATTGGAGAAGTTAATGAAAAATTGTAGAAAAAAGAAGCTAGTTGTCATTTTAAATGAAAAAAATTGAAAAAACTTATATTCAATACAAGATTAATAGAAATTGAAAATAATATACATATATATATATATATATATATATATATATATATATATATATATATATATATATATATATATATATATATATATATATATATATACGAGGGTCTCTTGATAAGTATGCTAAATTTATTTATTGTTTAATTTAATTAATTTATTAATTTAATTAATTTTTTCAATTTAATTTTTCTTACTTTTTTACTATATTTATCAAATGACCCTCGTATATATGTTTTGTAACTTAACTAACTACATACGAGTATATAAGATTTTTAAAATCTAATATAAAAATAAAGATATCACCAAATCTATTCTTAGACTATTTCAAATTTTTAAATTATAATTAAATAAATGAAATTGTAATTAATTATATATAGTGTGTAAGCCTATAAATGTTAAAATATTTATTTTGATTTACACTTACAGCTTTCTCTTGAACTTACTCTAATATCCAATGCCATTAAACATATTTAACCTAGGTAATTTCAACAATTAACGTTTAATGCTTTTTTGAAATATCTTAATTATACATATATTATCATTTTTGAAAATAACAGAAATAAATTTGATTTTATATCATATTTTTTCAGCTTATTTTAAAAAATCATATGTATATATATATATATATATATAAAATAAGAAGTACATGATTTTGTGTAGTATAGATCTTTTTAAGGAAAGAAAAACAATCGAATACACGATACAAAAACAGCAAGATCCTTTCAAAACATTTTAAGAATCTACTTCCTCTTGTAATTTTAGTCAACTGGTGGTTGTATAAACAATACCACTTGGTCTGAAATCACATGCCAAGTTTCGAAAAGCAGCTGCATATCTTGCAAACAAAAACAAAGGTATAAATATGTCCAAACGATATTGCATTAATAACGATATCATATAATTATAGAGAATTGATGACCATATCATTTTTAATTTTCAGTAATATAATTATCATTTTTTAAACAAACTCTCTTAAAACTAAGATTAAATTTAAATATGCAAAATCAAAAAGTTCATATGGTGTTTCGTTTTGTCTGATTTGAGTATACAAATATGTTCTTTAAAAATATCTCTAGATCTAGATTTCGATCTTTAAATCCATTTGAAATAGTCATTATATGTAATGTTTTTAAACATATTAATAGAAGTAAAAACGTGTAAAATGATAAATTATTGCATTTTAGATTAATATAGCTAGAAAAATATTGTAATCATTTATATAATATACACACACATACAATATATATATATATATATATATATATATATATATATATATATATGATAATGTTCATATCTATTAATAAAAAATGAGTATTCTGAACGCAGATTATAACTAATATTCATTCAAGTTGAAAAGATGTGGTACCGATACGTCAACGTCTGTTCGTTAACTGAAAAATTACACTCTGAGCATTTTCCTTGAGCTTGATTTATTTTATTAAGACAACACACATAAATATGTTACACAGAATAGTAATAAAAAATACTTTATCTGCTCATCTAATATTTAAAAGCTTCATCTTTCAAACATCAGGCGATATTTTCACGTTATATTTACGTCATACTGTGACACGACGGAAAAAATTATTGCACCGAAATTTTTTGTAATAAAAAAATAAATTTTCTTTTTTACTTTATTTTATTATTTTTTTCGCTTTCTATATATAAATCTACTACTTGTCAAAACACGAAACCACTTAGGTTGATTTCTAAATGATTGATTTTATAACAGTGCTTCAATAAATCGATGTA
Source organism: Neoneuromus ignobilis (assembly GCA_029203775.1). NCBI lineage: Eukaryota > Metazoa > Arthropoda > Insecta > Megaloptera > Corydalidae > Neoneuromus > Neoneuromus ignobilis. The sequence goes on along the minus strand of CP092091.1, from coordinate 25,061,769 downwards.
AATTCTGAAGTAAAAAACTTGAAAAATAAATCGCTTTTTCATTTTTTTAAAAAATATAACAATAATAATTTTTATAAGTATTCTAAATTTCATTTAAAAATTCATTGATTTTTTAAAAAATATAAACACAACCTTACTAAAAAATATTCTTACTAAAAAGTATTTCTATTACTACGATTTTTAAAATTTTTGTGATATTTGAATAATATTTTTCTTGCAATACTTATATATATATATATATATATATATATATATATATATATAATAAACATCTCGCATCAAACCATTCTCATTCGGAAAACTCACTAAAAACAATAAATGTCTCCATTAATTATAAAACACATTACGGCCAGATATTACATTCATTTGGCTTAATTATTTCACTTCACACGCAGCGAGACCCGTACGAAAACACACACACATTGAAGTGTGTGTGCGCGTGTATACGTGGACCTTCGTATGTACATTTCATTCCACCTGAACCCACTACTATATTTAAATTATTTTCGTGTGGCTGCAAAACGGTTCCAGGTTTATAAGGCGGTCGGTCAACGGTTCTCGCGGAAGTGAAAACATGGCGAACGAACAGGAAGAGCGAGACATGATTTGGCTTTTAGCGACGAACAAACGAGCAGCGAACGAGTCCCGCGGGACAGGAAAACTAGCCTGGAACCAACGCACACGATCTACTGTCGTCCGGGGGCCGCACGTAACCGCAACAGTCTAACTTCTAATCATGAGCAATGACGCAAGTTTCTTCGACTGTTTAGTCTGTTCGTTATGAAAACACACGTCATTGTTAAACTCCTGCTTAAACACTCACACACACACACATTCATATATATATATATATATATATATATATATATATGTGTGTGTGTGTGTGTGTGTGTGTTATGTGAAATTCTGATGTGGTCCTACTCGCACGCTCTGTCAGATGTCGAGTAAAAAGTTTCTCGCCGTCTCTCTGGAGATTCTTTCTTTCCCCGATCTCAACAACTTACAATATTGTTAGGATCGAATTGAAATCTATGTTGAAAAGACGAATTTTCAATCTGAATTCCTTGTTCGTTTTCGAGACACGTGCACCTAGTTTATTTGAAATAAAATTTAACACATTTCACAATTTTTTTACTAAACATTTGATTTTTGAATATTTTTCTCATATTAGGTTTGGTACCATAAGAAGTTAAATTGAATTTAAGTAGTTACTGATAATATTTTTGATTGAAGATTAAATAATTATTATTTTATAACCACCGTAATTTCCTAATGGAGCATTATTGAACTTTTCAGTTTTTAAAATATTAATTAAAAAAATCAATTTGACAAAAAAAAAAGAATTTTTTCATATAAATCAGAAAAAGAACATTCGTGTTTCCAAAAATGGTCAAATAGTAAGAATCGATATCTTTCATTTTGAGATAAGTATTTTGAAGGAAAATGCATTTTTACACAAATAAATCATTCCATCACCATAATACTTTATAAAAAAGTTCTATAGTTACTTACTGTTTACTTTATTAGCTAATACGCATTTCGATAACCGTGCATTTATCACCAATGAACTATACTACGAAAGAAAATAAATTTAATAAAGTAGATAATGAACGATTAGTAAACATATGAAAGATTATATCGATGATGTGACTGATTCATTTATGTAAAAATATCTTAGCATAAAACCAACAAATAATAAAAACTGTATTTAAAAAATCTTTATTTGTATTAAAAATTGTTATTTTCAATTAAATCAAATAAAAACATATCAAAATTTATTTTTTATGTACGTCAATCCTTGTATAATTAGTTTTCCAATTTTATTTTTATATATTAAAATAACAAAATTAAAATATATAAACAAATAATAAGAAAACACAAATTTGCTTTCAATAACTTTTAAATATTGTTAAAAAAATAAATTGATAACAATAATAAATTAAAACTCATCAGATCAAAAACATTAAGAAGATATGCACTTAGCAAGAACATTTTATTCGATAAAATGGAAAAATTACGAGATACTCGTACATTGAACTGAAATGCTGAATGACGCACATGAAAAACAATATGTTCGTCGGCATCGACATGTATATAAAAACATTACAAGTGCTACACAATAATCGAGTTATTAATTCCCTAATTACTCACACTGCTGCAATAAACAGTTCACTCGCGAATCGACTACTCCAAGTTATTATAAACTGTTTCGGAGAAATATGAAATTAAACCCTCTCGCGCCGAACCGACTAATCTGATATTTTCACTCACTCATACACACACACACACACACGTACATACATATACATTCGTTTCAAGTAAGAAGAACGGATCTACTAGAATTTATCTCAATATTTCTTAAGTCTATCTCTCTCACTTTATATATATATATATATGTATGTATGTATGTATGTATGTATGTATGTATGTTGTTATGACAGAACCAACGCGATTCGTTATAATAATCGAGTTGTGATTTCCATCAAAATGGAACAGTAATTTCTCGGAAAAAGATAACTCGCAGTAATTGAATTAGCCGCACGCCCGCTATTAAGATAAAACATTAGTTCTTACAACTCCAATTTACTAATTAAAATGCTGCTAGACGGCGAGATGTTTACTTGTTTGCCTAATTAATTGCCGAAACTAGCTCTTTAAGATTCAAATTTTATCGCTTTGTTCGAAATTTATCATTTTATTTGTTCTACGCGCGTTTCCGACGCCGAGTTCTTACTCGTTGACATACATATATACATACACACACAATCTCTTTATGTACATACATACTAACATACATATATATATATATATATATATATGTGTGTGTGTGTGTGTGTGTGTGTATGTGTGTACATTTTGAAATTTACTGCTGACATGAAGTATTTTTAGCTTATAATGAACTTTTCTTAAATCCCATAAATTACAAATAACTTTGTAAGTCAGTATAAATTCATATAGTTTATATGAAATTATAAAAATTTATATACAATATAATTAAACTCAATACTTATTTTATCTCGTCCATTTTACAATGAAATTAATAAATTAATTCAAATATTAAAATTAAAACTTTTGTTACAACATGCATACGTATATCACTAAAATAATATTGTTTCATTAGTACAAAGTACAGAATTAATGACAATCATATATATATATATATATATATATATATATATATATATATATATATATATATATATATATATATCATCACATCATAAAGCCCATATCAATCCACTACTGGACGAAAGCCTCAATGAATTCTACCATTCACTGGTATTTGGTCATATTCACCATGTTGACCAGGTGGATTGGTGAAGATTTTTTTATTCGGGATTTACTCCCTTCTCGACAGTTATTTTTTACAAGATGAGGTATATATATATATATATATATATATATATATATATATATATATATATATATATAAGAATCATTATCAGCCTCTTTCTGCCCATTGCTGGATGAAATCTTTTCCTAAAACTTTTTTACTTCCAAGCATCCAATTCCTCTTTGATTCCACATTAACAATTTTTTTTATGTATCTATCCCTTCTTTTTGTACTTTTTTATTTTTTTGAAATACTAATCAATAAATTTCATAAATGGTTTTCTCTTTTTACAACAACATATAAAAAAATTTTTTTTTTTTTCAAAAAGAAAATAGCATTGATTGACAACAAAAAATATTTATTGAGCATTCAGAAATATAAAGAGGAACAAAAAAAATATATGGCTAAATAAAATAAAGACAGGCCAAAATTTTTCAGTATGGAATGAAAGAGAAAGATATTGGAATGCTGAAGCAGAAAGTTTTTGAAAAGATCTTTATTCAGCTTTAGATAAAAAGAATCTAATTTTCTCTCTTTCTCTCTCTCTCTCTCTCTCTCTCTATATATATATATATATATATATATATATATATATATATATATATTATATGTAAAGATATATAGATAGATAAAATAGATACACAACTATATTTTCACTATGAACTTTATTTTCTTGTTAAATGTTTAAACACAATTTCATAATTGTATTATAAAAACAAAATATACTAATTGTCACATTAATCATTCGTATTTATCAAGTAGTTTCGAAACGAATGCGAATACAAAGTTCTATAAAACATTAGTCAAGAGCAGTTAATTTACATTCATATCAAATTTTCTGCGAATCGCTAAAATTAAAAACATATTTCCTTAACACTCATTTCGTTCGTGTTTTGATCTACAACTATGACAATATAACACTGAAATAGTATCATAAACATTCCATAACAAGAATGTATTAATTTAATTATTTTTTTAATTAATGCAAAAATAATAACCGTTTTTAAATCTTAACCTTAACGAATCACAATTAAAATAAACATCATTAGACTCTCTCTCTCTCTCTCTCTCTCTCTCTCTCTATATATATATATATATATATATATATATTGGATTAGATACAAATTTATTAATGACATTTTGTTAAAAACCAATTTCTAAATTGATAATTTTTTAGAAGTTGTTTCTGTTGTCTAATTGTTGTATATCTTTATATAAAAGTTATCAAAATACTTGAATATCTGATAATTTATTGACAATAAACCAATATGGAAAACCTAATTATACACAATGTTTGGTCTGAACTGTTTTCTGATAAATAAAAGAAAAATTCAATTTTCAAACACATTTGATTGATATATTAATATTTCTAAACTTTATTTCATTTAATGTTTATTATTAAAATATTATAGAGGGTCATTCAAATATGACGCTTAGATTTGTGTTTTAATAAAAAGAACCATGTGTGTATAGGGAAACATGTGTATAGTTTCTTTTTAATAAAACACAAATCTAGGCGTCACATTTGGATGACCTCTTATTTTAATTCAAAATTAACATTAATGGAAAAGAACTAAAAAAGAATATAATTGTTGTACCAGCCTAATAGTAAAGAAAATATTTTCTAGAATATATTTCATTTTAATCAATGAAAGATAACTTGATTTCTTAAAGAAAGTCTTTTTTCTGATTAGAAAACGTTTTCACATCGATCGAACGAATGTTCGATTACAGGTAGATCAAAAAACAGACAAACAGAGAGAAAAAAACAGCCAAGATACGTTCACTTGTTATCTCGGTCATGTATAAGGCATGATTTGTGCGCGTCCGAGTTAAAAAAGCACCTGTTCCACATAATGTTAAGACACAACCCCAACAGGTCAGCAGTCAACGACTATTTGTATGTGTGTAGGTTCGCGTGTGTGTGAATACGACGACCATACGTACGTTCGTACAACGACGACGTCCATCCCCTGCAACACACACACACACACGTGCGCGTTCGATACACGACGTCCGCCACAAGTTGAAGCGGTCAAAATGGCACTCGCGGGAAATCAACTGATCGAGAAAAAGTATCATTCGGAAGCACCATCCAAGAGTTTATATCTCAATTAAATTCAGTGTTCGGTCGTCGACGTCGATCGGCCGACCGGGCCGAACACTTTCATTCAATAAAACATGAACAGACCGGATGGCGTGTCGAACACGAAGAATGCGGCGGCGGACGTCGGTCGGTCCGTCTTCGCCGCGTTTATTTCTTTTCTCTGATCCCTTTTTCCGCGACGTTTGTTTTCTATTAAAATTTCATCGCGGGTATTACCTTCGCCTTGGTTCGTTCCGTCCTGCTCGCTCGCAGGACTTTCTAGGTACGTGCTCGAACACACATGTCATAAAATACACACACACACGTACACGTAAAGTCGAACGCATGATCACTGTGAGTCGATCGCAACGAAACGCCACGGCACTGACGAACAGAACATTCTATACATACACATACAACACACACGCACACAGGCAAACAAGTTTATGCCCTTTATGCATATGCATGCAGCAAATGTGTACATTACATTAAATATCGTTTTATTATTCATTCGATCTATTTATACAAAACGATCGTCGGAGAAAAACTACCTCATAATTTTTATCTTCCTTTTATATTTCTGTCTGGAGACTTGTTTTTATTTTATCATCTCATACGTTTAAGTATACGCATATATAATACACAGGTACATACGTACAGTATATATCAATAGATGTAAATATATGTAAACATACTTGTGAATAACGAGAAAAAGAATTATAGAAAAAATAAAAAAACAACAATTAAAAAATAATATTAATTTAAAATCGCAGAAATAAAAAAAATATAAACTACATATAATGAACACTATTAAAATTTGCATAATTTAAAAGTAAATAAATTAACCCGATTACTGATTCATTTAATACTATTACTAATTTACTTTTTCATAAACAATTCATTCCTCGAAACGATACAATTTTATAAAATTGTTCAACAAACTTTTATTTTTTTTAAAAAAAATAATAATACCAATATATTTGTTCACAACTATTAATTCATTGGAAAGAGATCAAATAAAAAAAAATCTTTAATTAATTATTATTATTATCTCTTTTTAACCCGAGCTTAAGAGCATTCTCTAAGAAAAGCAATGGTTTGAATTTATTGGAATGAAGAGTATTCCAAATTCCCGTACTATTTTAACAGAAGACTGAACTTACACCAATTTATTTTTTACATTTTTTTTATATATGTGAACATTTTTTCCAAGGCAAAAAAATATTATTCGTATAAAATCCTTCTATATTAGCTACCCTCAAAAAGGATTTAAAATACAAATTAAAGTGGCGAGTTGTCATTTATTTTTTAAACCCTCCTAACTGATATTTTGATTGCTGTTCCTTTATCTTTAAAATATGTTTTAAATTTAATTAGATAACATTTCATAATCAATTTTTGTATAGAAAATTTATGTGCATCTTCTTAATTCTATTTACCAAAATGTTATCAAATGTTTAACTACTGAGAAAATTACAATTAGAATGTTTCACTAGAAAATAAGTTAATTAAAATCAGCTTTTCGAAAAAAACAAATCTTTCGCTCTAAAAAACAAAATCAGTTATACCATTTTTTTTATTTTTCACAACAATATTTCGTATATAAGCCATTTAAGTTTATTTGTTGTTTTGTAACTGTGGCTGATTCACTTTACACAAATGAATTTTAACCCCAACACCACAATAATTTAAAGTGTTCAATAATCACTTATTGTTCACTTATTATTTATAATAATATAATCTATAATTATATCGGCTGATGCACTTCGATGGCGACGCCATCATCGTCAGAGCCTTTTTGTTAAAATCTAGACTACCTTTTTTACATATACATATACTAATTTGTATTTTGTGTTCTTATACAATCCATCTACAACTGGGGGTTGAAATCTTTCTTTTTTTTTCCTTTCTTATTTTCTTTTCTTTTCTTTATAAATAATAAGTGAACAATAAGTGATTATTGAACACTTTAAATTATTGTGGTGTTGGGGTTAAAATCCATTTAAGTTTTTTCTTAGTAAATTTATTTAGAATGAGCTAATATACACTATCTATAAACATAAAAATAATTTAACATTATAAGAATATGTCTATGTATATGTATAGAAATAAAAAAGTTTGGACTATGTAAAAAGACACTCTCTATGCAACGTAAAATATAATATAAAGAATGACTCAAATGAGACTGTAGGATAGTAAATGATAGTAAGGAAGTAAATGTTTGTCAAAACCCTTCAGTCTCATTTGAGTCACCCTATAGAAAAATGGAAACTATATTTGAAAAATCGATTATATATCTTATATAGAATTTACTATTTTTTTAAAAAATAGTTTTAATTTTATCTTAAAAAATCCTTTGAAAATACAAAGCATGTTGTACAATTTATACTTTTAACACTTTTTTTTTGACACACAATTTTTACTTTTACACAAATAAATCACTCAATTTAATACCGGTAAGTTTTATAAAAATGTATAGTAATTATTTATTGTTTTCTTTATTTCATAAAAATATGTATAAAGTGAACAAAAAATGATTATTGCATACTTTTATTAAATCTTCTAACGTTGAAATGAGTGATTCATTTGTATAAAAGTGAATTAACCACAGCGCTAAACAAATAGTATTATAATACTTTATATTCTCAGTTGATCTACATTGAATAAAGTATTGCATATGCTTCTTGTGAATTTATTTAAGGTAATTTTGTTTCCATAAAAAAATATTAAAAAAAAAACAAATTCTGGCACGCCTGTACGTATTGGATATAGCATTCTTACGTAGAACAGTGACTCATTCCTCCAACAAATATCCGCTGTACGCCAGTATGGAATTCATCAAAAGCTATAATTTTCATAAAGACCTGCCTTTCCCACAACTTTCACAAAGCTTCAGATTAAACAAGCACTTGGCGACGAACAATACATGCCATCGTCGCCATGTTGTGACATGCTCGTGACGCGCAGCGACCGCAACCGTCTACCATCTCGTACAATACTTTCATGTCGCGCACATTCGCTCGCTTTCTCTCCGAACCAGCGTCGTCGTCGGTCGATGTCACGCGTTACTACCACCTCAGCATCAGCTTCCACCTCGTCGTCGTCGTCGTCGTCATCGTCCCTCATTCAATAAAACGTTATGAATAACGAACAAGAAAATGGAGAAGACTGCGTGTCACGCTCTCGAGAAGTGCATTTCACTTCAATTCACACCACAGTTTTAAGGTAGCTTTTGTCCGCAATGATAAGTTGATGTTTTTGTACTCGGTTCGTTTTCCATGTTGTTTTATTTACGGGAACGACGACAAACGATGGAATAATGCTACGCACCTGAATGTTTATATATATATATATATATATATATATATATATATATATATTCGTTTTATGTTTTCTTTTATACTCTTTTTTATATTCGAGATACTCTCGCTATTGACAATTTGTCGTTCGTGTAATATTTATTATTAGACTTGTATTCATTTGCATAACAGTCGTTGGAAATGTTTTTTTTCTTTTATACACACATAAAAGTTGCGGTCGTCGAAACAAGACATACTGTTTTCATCATAAAAAGTAATCTTTATTTTACATATTCTGTACACCGCATGGACGAACGATGATTCACTGGAATTATCATTTAAATAGTTTGAAGTTTTACGATTCATCAAGAAATATTTCATAACATCATTATATAATTATATAATTATCAAAACGTAAATCATTAATTGTCTACATTACTACAAAGATCCATTGGCAGATGTCGCAAGAAAATATTATTGAATATTAAAAAAAAATTATGACAAATTCACTTTAACACAAATAAATCACCGCATGATTTTATAAAAATATTCAATAATTACTTATTATTTACTTTATTTCAATCTAGATTTTTTAATACAATGATCTGAAGATCATTGAAATATACAAGAACAAATAGTCTGTTAATTTACATATAACCACATTATATCCATTTAATGAAAAGTTTGGACTTTCTAAAATATAGTAAAATATACATTATCATCCAAATCAATTATTACTTTTAGAATTACTAGTAATTAATCCATTATTTATTTTTTATATAATAAAGCAAACAACAAACCTATTGTATTTACTCTGTTGTATAAAACAATCTCCAGAAATCATCAAATCTGTGATATTGGCAGTTTTAATTTTTTTAGAAACGGGATTTGTATATAAATTACAACATTTTTTAGCAGATGAAATCCATGGATGAAAAAGAAAAACGAATTTAAAAAAATAATTTAAAAACGATTTACTGAATGAGAGATGTAATATATAAATTTATTTTTAAACGTTCAATATATATATATATATATATATATATATATATATATATATATATATATATATTAATTTGTCAACTCCATTCCACGGTGATCCATAATACATCAACGAATAGTCACAAAATATCAATGTTACATCAAATCAACTAAGTAATATAATAAAAAGATCAAAAAATAAGAAAAATCTTATTTTTAATTTTGTTTTATTTATTTATTTTAAAAAAAAATATTTAAAACGTTTTCTTGTTCAATATTAGGAAATAAGTTTTCTATGCATCTATTAAGAGATTATCTACGAAAACGTTTATTTTAACTCGTAAGTACGATCCCTTCTTTCACGACACCCAACTCGAGGTTCGCATAACCGAAAAGACTATTGCATTCAAAGACAAAGAGAGCTTTTTACGTCCGTGCACTCGAAAAACGTACATAATACAAACTACAGGAAATGCAGCCGAGCAAGAACGGCATCGGCGTCGTCATCCGTCGTTCGTCGTATTAACACACATCACGTCCAGAAGACTGAAATTGATGAATGTCGCGCAACCCTTCTCGCACTTAACAGCGGTAATAACCGTTCAAAGATCGGAAAGGCGTGCGGATCCCATTGTTTTTCGCGCGACGCTCAGTCGAAAACGTTCATTACAAAAGCTTTTATGGTCAAAGTTTTCGTTGTTCTTTCGAAAAACTTTTCATTAGACGAACAGAGATGATATATTGGATTGTTTTTCGGGAACGCGACGTCGTCAGGATGTGAAAATACATGAAGTGTGCAGCTTATTAAGTTCAGTTTTTAAATGAATTCCTACGGAGATGTCTGCAGTTGATTCAATCGACGCCGAACACCAAAATACTCTAATCTCAACTCAGAAACATATATATATATATATATATATATAAATGTAAATTTACAATACAAGATTGAAAAATAACGAACATTTTTAGTTATCAATATTGTACAAATATATAGATAACATTATTCACATTTATCTTTTTATATCAATTTTTAAATCACTGCAGTACATTAAGATTAGATTCAAATTTTCTTATTAAAATAAATCGAAGTGATGACTGCGACTGAAAAATTATGTGATCAAGTATATGGTACACATAACCCGTTATTAACACAAGTCATACAAAACACATCATATATTATCAACACGTGCCAACTATTAGATAATAATTTCCTTGTGAGTACCGAGATGTAAATAGAACTATAAAAATGTAACATAATCCATTATCAATTTTGAAGTAAACAAAAACAACTTAATGAACGGAACCAGAGGTTTTTTTGTTAAGTAAAATACTCTGTAAAATCAAATCTAATATAAAAATTGTAATAACAACATTTAGAGCTCCTCAAGTCACTGTAATAAGTTGCATCTGATTGATAATAAAAAAATATCTTTTTAAAAACTGTAAATTCGGTGTATTCAATAAAAGTAATTTTTAAATCGCTACAATGTATTAAGATTAGATTCAAATGTTCTTATAAAATAAATCAAAGTGGTGACTCCACGACTGAAAAATTATGTGATCACAATTCCATTAATTCGTAAACTTCGCAATTTTTTATATTCTATATTAACAAAACGTAAATATTGAGTCTATTAATATAATTCACAAACCACAAATTAAGCAGGCATTTTTCCTGTTTCAATCTCTTTGCGTTATTAAAAAAAAATCTTGATTAAAAGTTAAATTGATTTTTATAATATTTCTTATCTTTTCAATAATAAAGTTGTTCAGCAATTTAATTAGTAAAATAGTATTTTATGTATATATTTTAAAATTTTGATTAAAAAAATAAAAAAATGTCATAATTGACAACCGAAGACATTCGTTCCTGTCATTCTTCCATCGCATAAGAATATAACTAAGCAAAAAAACACAAGATCTAGAAATTAATTCTTAAATATTATTTATCAAGACTAACATTAACATTTTTCTATTCACAAAAGAAAAAATTCAATTCAACACTAACTAAAAAAAGTATCATGTTCGTCATTCAATTAAATCACATTTATACATTGCATGAAAATAAAATAAACGTTCGGGAAATTAAAAAAAATCTTATTAAAAATGTTATTATACGTTTTATACCTTTATACATATATTTGAAATACAGTTCGGGAAATAATCGGTTAAATTATCAATAAAATACACATATACTCAAAACACGAATCCTGTTGTTGTTTCATGTTTGTTACATACAAATAATTCACATATGTTTCCGATTTTATTTTGCATTCGGGTAAATATTGAATCTATTTCATTGTGTTCGGTACAGTTTATTAAATTTCATTTAACATTAATGGAAACGAAATCAAAATTTGCAAAGCGAAGTTGTGTTTTTTCGAAGGGATACGAACAATTACTCTAATTACTACAATCGATCGGTGCAGTTGCAATTCTACTATCGATGTGTTTATACATACAATATATATATATATATATATATATATATATATATATATATATTATTTTATATAAATATAAATGTGTAATATATACACATTTGTATTTATATGATATAAAAAAATATACATACGTATTCGATTACGAATTATTAAATGGATTTGAATTCAATACGCATACGTACACACACAACCGGCACACATAAACACACACACACGTGCACATCCCGAAATGATTGATGAAAATGGTCATATCAAAATCAAATAATGCGGATTGTGTTCGCCGGCTCGCACAATTAATCAGAAAAATATTAATATATCAATTCAGCAGAATGTAATCATTTTCAATTAATCAATCATCGCAGAAATTTGCATTTCCGCGCTTTTCACGAATAAACGCGCACGCGAAATTGTTTATTGTCGAAGCTAATTAACGGCGAACAGATCAGCGTCACCGCAAATGTCGATACGTTCGGACGCGCGGCGCACGCGGCGCCGGTCTGCGGATGAGGAGCGCAGTCATCCGTTTGATGAGTTAATTGAGAAACTTTATTGGGTAGCGCGGCTGACAGGCGATCTATCATTTTCTTTCATTACGAGCCGGAGCGATGCAACTGCGCGCCGCTTGTTTACGTCCGTCGAAAAACCCTTTCGGTGTTTAATTATTATAATGCTGCGGTGATTTTTTTTGGATGAATACATACGTACACGTATTCGTACAACCCTTCGACTCGAATTCGAATGCACACGCGTGCAATCCTCATTATGTATTTGTTTAAATCTTTTTTTTTGTTGAACATTTAGTAAATAATTATATAGCAGCTTCCCCTCGAGCTACTAACAAATGAAACATAATTATGCGTCTAATAACATGTCATTAGTTTTATGAGCAATTCTAAAAACAGACTAAACTCGTTATAATTTAAATGAATTGCTTTAAACATAAATTATTCAATGTATCAGGTGAACATAACCTATTTTCTGTCAATCAACTCTAATGACTTTACTCGACCAACTCGTATGTTAACACTCAACATTTGTGATTATTAAACTATTATAGCAATAACATATTTAACTAATCACTTCAACATAATTATTTTTAGTGAAATGATTGAATAGCTTAAGTGAAAGAGTTTAGAAAATAGACGGAGGTTCGCAACTTAAATTTGTACTTTTAAAGTTTTTATACGATATTTAGCATAGAAGGATTTAATCATATAATAGCTTCTTTTTCTTTTTATTACAGAAATGATCACTCAATAAAAATAAAACTATGAAATTTTAAAAAAAAGTTAGATAAAGTCAGAATTCTTTTTATTCCAGTATTTTCAAAAAACATTTTACTTAATTAACACTTTTAAAATTCATATTAATAGTGGTAAAATATATTGATATCAACATTGTTCTAAAATTTGAATCCTTACTACTAAACTTGCAAATCCAAACAGACGTATTATTATTATTATTTAATAATTGTTTGGTTTTTCGTCGTTAATTCTTTTACAGAATATCAAAAACGTAAATAATACATAAAACTTAAAGAAGAATTATTTTAGTGTTATTTCTCCACACAAATGAATTTTAACCCCAACACCACAATAAAAGTGTTCAATAATCACTTATTGTTCACTTATTATTTATAATTATATAGTCTATAATTATATCGGCTGATGCATTTCGATGGCGACGCCATCATCGTCAGAGCATTTCTGATGATTATAGACTATATAATTATAAATAATAAGAATACAATAAGTGATTATTAAACACTTTAAATTATTGTTGTGTTGGGGTTAAAATTCATTTGTGTAAAGTGAATCAGCCACAATTCCAAAATAACAGAGTTATTTCTTCAGCTAACTGCACAACAATTAAGTGCTCCTGAAACTACTGAAAATGTATATAGAAATTCCAAGATAATCTGTAAAGGTAATCGTTCAATATTTCTTCTTGTAGTCAAATGAAAATAAAACACAATGAGAAGATATCATCAATCAATTTATTTCATATGTGAAAAATTAAACGACCGAATAATCAATATTAGGTCAAACAAATATATACCGATACATTTGTACAACAAAAGTAAATTAAATTTATTTTTTTGCTTAAAAACATCACAAAATATCAAAATGTAATTAATAAAACTGGAATTGAATATTTTTACTTTCATTTATTTCAAATTCATATCAAAAAAAAATATAACGTCACTCTCGATCATCTCCTCTTATGATCATGGCATAACCATCAACACACACACACACATACACATACACACACACATACATATATATATATATATATATATATATATATATATATATATATATATTTGTGTGTGAGTTCATCACAGTATCTTATAAAACTAGCAACGAAAAATTTTCTTAAATTGTATTCTTAAAATTCAATGTTAATGATCGGTGATTTCTTAGTCAAGTAAAACAGTGAGTGCTGTTACTAAAAACTCTATAGTTAATGACAGCAGCCATTCAATTACTTATCGAAAAAATTCAGAAGTAAATATTTTTTATACTTAGTTATTTTTGGAAATCATCAGAATCGAATTGAATACACAAAATAATGGATTTTTTTTAAATAAAAATACATTTTTATATTATTTCATTTCATTTTATTCCATTTGGAAATCGTCGATATTTTGTCACTGGATTTTATATATATTATATATGTATGTATAAGTATACACATACATACAAATATATATAAATATACATATGTATGAAATATTCGGCTAAAAGCTTTCGCTCGTTCAGAATAAAACAGAGCATAGCACAAAAAAGGACTCGTGTACGTAAAAAAAAGAAAGTAATGACGAAATAATAAAAAATAATTTAAAAACAACCGTAAAACACATAAAAAACCGGTAGGAACAGTATTACGCTTTTAGAGTTTCGACGCTGTTGAAAAATTTGGCAATCGTGCTCGCGTCCGACGGTCGAGAGCAACCGGTGGCCCCCGTCGTATTCCGGGAACATCGGCGTCCGCCCCATGTCGTCCGTCCGTCGGTTCGTACGGCGTGTCACGTCTGTGACGGCCGCCTAAGTGGATTACGGTGTATCCGCGCGCTGGACGATTTGTATAATGCATGGCGGTTTATATAATTCAACACGGCCGAACCGGTAGCGCGAAAGATCGATGACGTAACGATGCGAGTCCGGCGTTTTATGCCACGAGTGACGAGTTTTGTTTGTGACATGTTATCTCAGGTGAAATTCGGTCAGGATAAATTATGTATTTTTTTTCTTTTTTTAGTATGCCTGGCCGAAAAGTCAGTCAGTTTAACGCTCATGGAAGAGGATAGATTTTCATACGTGCATAAATACATGGATGTACCACGTACATCTGCTTACAGTTACATCTTTTATTTATAAATGTCTACAATATTCTTTTTTTAAAGTTTCTCCAATTAGAAACAAAGTGTTTTTAATCAAAGACGTAATTGAAGCTTTCAACGTTTTACTATAGATGTTTAAAAAAATGTACCACACTTTGACAAAAAAAATACATATTTATTTTTTTTAAAAAATATTATTCCATAATATATTAATATTTAATAACACACTTCAAAATACTTATTCATCATGATTCCTAACACGTTCATAGGTAATTCTATTATATTTTATGAACTGACAATTTTTCAATTCATTTACGACTGCAATACTCATATTTAATCACTTTTGTTATCTAAAATTCAACAGATTCCAATTTCAAAAAATGCTTGATTAAAATTTTATCTGATTACAAATTTTATGTTAAAGGGTAAAAATATGCTACACAAATTATTAATTTTTAATGAAAAGCTAACTTTGAATGTAATTTTTTATGAATCCAAAAAATGTTCACACACAAAGTACAAAAGAATTCTTTACAAAATAATTACAAATGATATAATATTAATCTTCATTTGTGATTGTCATTAAAAGTTTATAATTTTTTTATATGAATAACAGTATTGAATTTTTTGCGCGAATAAATAATTATTTTTTTACAATTTAATTTAGACATGAATATTTTTAGAAATATTGAAAATATCTATCTATATCTAATCTCTCTCTCTCTCTCTCTCTCTCTCTATATATATATATATATATATATATATATACATGTGTGTGTGTGTGATATTAGCAACGTAACAGCAACAACTTCTTTCTATCCACTACTGAATAAAAAGTCTCTCACAGAACTTTCCACTTCCAACGATTTAATGCCTTTCTTTTCCATTCCACTTCGACGAATTTTCTCATGTCTTTATCTTATCTATTCATGTGTTTCTCTTTGGGCTTTCTTATGAGCTTTCATATGGACCGCTTAAACATTATATGATAACAGTAATCCCCAGTAAAACATCTCTCGGTTGCAATAATCTTCTTATGCACCCAGTATACGAATAAACAGAAACAGGAGGTGTCTTTGCAAAGAAAATAACATTATCTAGTTAATTTTCAGATTAATCTTGTACATTAAATATCTCTAATCTAGAGCTTCTCAAGCCATCAATTGAATGTATTTATCAATAAAATAATTTACTTTTTAAAAAACGTGTTTCTTTGGGAGTTCAATATAACTTATTATGCATCGGTGGTTTTATCTTATTGCTGTATAACCGGACTTTTCCCATTTTAAATTGTTCACATTTGTTACAATATCCGTAACTTTTATTTGTATTCGAACCCACATATTTTTCTTCATGTTTCTATGTTTATTTCTCTTATTTCTATGCTTTTCTTTGTTGTCTAAAGTCACTGAATTATTATTAATAATAATTATTTTATGAGTGAATATAGTAAATTAAAATTAAAATATTGTGCGCAGAACACTACCTATGTAGGTTATATAGATAACAACTGTGACGATACCGACAAATAGACAATTCATAGATAAGTGAAAAAGAAGTAACAATGAAGAACAGTTCCATATAGACTAGTTGTAGTATTTGTAAATCATATTGTGTTCAATAAATATTGTATTTAAATCATCAGTTCCTCACTGTATTATTCACGCATAAATATAACAACAATAATTCTTACATTTAAGACCCATATTTCATTAACACAAATGAGAATACGTACGATGCATTAATCATTTTTTTTTATTTAATATATATATATATATATATATATATATATATATATATATAATAAAAATATTAAAATAAAAATTCCTTAATGAATAGAAACGAATGTAAAATAATAATAAAATACGAAAATTATATTATTTAGAATACATATGTGAAGAGAGAAATATGAAATACTTCAACTCATTATACAGAGAAACAATCAAAGGAAAATAAATATAATAAAGTGTTATGGCGAGAAAATTATCTTGAATAATAAGAATACTGTTTATTCAAACTCCATATAACTGTAATTATCAATCAAAATAACCATGAAGGCATCCAACCTCTGATTATAAAAATACAAAGAACGCACACTTTGAGATAAAAATAGTTAGATCCAAAAATTATATACAAATTTAAAAGTAGCTTAAAATAAATAATAAAGTAAACATATTTTAAAGGTGTTTAAATGGAAAAATAATAATTAAATATATAAGTAATTATGATATATAAAATTAATATTATTTATTATTATTTTAAGAAATAAACATTCATAATTATTTTTATTCTCCTATATAATCACTATTTATGTCACCAGTTTTTTTACAGATTATAATAACTATTCAAAATTTAAATTACTGTTATAAAACATTTAACAAATAGCATTACAGTTCATAAATTCGAAACCGATTTATGAATTATATAAAATGGATAATTTTTTTTAAAAATATATAAATAATTGAACTATTATTTGTAAAGCAATTAATCAAAGAATATAAATATTTATTATTTTTATTTCATAAGGTACTATGTATTTTCAAAAAAAAATTAAACACAATACGTATATAATTAAGATTATTTGAAATAGTATGAAATGAATAATGTATATTTAGTTCTCCTTTAAAAGCAAATAAGTTTATTGTAATTACTAAGAACATCTTATAACATTATCTGTTATAAAAAAGATGCTGGCAAATTTACAACTATCAAAAAATAATAAACGTGACCTGACATCCTTTGATGATACTCTTATACAAAAGAGTTCTATTAAATTCTTTTAATGTATTACACACACACACATACACACACACACACACACACACACATATATATATATATATATATATATATATATATATATATATAAATTATCAATAAAATTGTTCTACATAACGAACGCAATTGTTCGTCGTAAAGAAGATATTTTCTGCACGCGGACGGATGAATTATTATTCCGGTCTTGCAGTCCGTTTCGGAAAGGCGGACTCGAGTAAACATTGTTCGGTGTTTTTGCAATGCTTAAATACACGTACGTGACCGATGAATTAAAGAAAACGCCGCCGTGTTCAGCCCGGATGTGGAACAGACGTACGTGCTACCGAATGAAGAGAAAAAAGAAACTTCACGAGCGGGAGATCTCGTTCTCGGAATCGCACATATTTTTGTATGATCGTAGCATGGACAGATTTATATATATATATATATATATATATATATATATATATATATATAAAGTGCGTTGATAAACACAATGTACAAAAATAATTAATGAATTCGATATCCGCAGGACATAAATATTTGATTAATGAATAAACAATGAGAAACTATTCATAACATGAAATTGAACATACATATATTTTATATTAAAAAATAAATATTCCAACCACTAATTATTTGATAACAAATTTTACTAGTGTATGTGAAACAATTTAAAATTAAATATGTTTTTTTAATAAAATATAATTTTATAATAAAATTTTTCATTCGTGTTTATTAAACTAATATATTTCGTTGAAAAAAATGTCCATTGAAGTCATTATTGTTAT
Source organism: Neoneuromus ignobilis (assembly GCA_029203775.1). Classification (NCBI taxonomy): domain Eukaryota; kingdom Metazoa; phylum Arthropoda; class Insecta; order Megaloptera; family Corydalidae; genus Neoneuromus; species Neoneuromus ignobilis. The sequence continues at coordinate 25,042,731 of CP092091.1, read as the reverse complement.
AAATCAATGAAGAAAAAAGAATAAACAAAATAAGTGAAAAATGTATAAAAGAAAAACTTTCGAAATATCTCAATAACAAATAGACGAAGAATGGAAAATGACGACTTTCATAAAAACAAATAGGCGCAGATATTAAAACTGAATTTTTAATTTATACGAGAAATATGCACGAGACGCTGGAGGAGTGTTATTATCATTTCGATTCGTTCGCGAAGAGGAAAAATCTCCAGTGTGTATACACTTAAGGACTACAGCAACTCCCCGCTTGTTTTTGTTTAATTTAAACGCGTAACGTCATCGAACCGCCGCCCGTCACGGGCGCTTTACCGTCGACTCGAGAAGAAAGTTTTTGTAGCTAACAACAGAATCGCTTATTGGATAATCTCTTTGGTTATTTTCACTCGCCACGAAAACACTAGATTATTTCGGAAAGCTCTCTTGACGGATGACAGGAATACGACGTACAGTGCTTACTGAATTTATATCCATTTATGTACATATATATATATATATATATATATATATATATATATATATATATATATATATATATAATCTCTATGAGAAAAAGATGCTATGACGACAGACATCTCAAACAAGTTAAAAAAAGTAGATTTTTTAATACGCTTAAACAGATTCACAATATAATATTGCAGTTTTAGAGAGTTATATCGTTATTATTTCATATTTCCAAGATAATATTGAATGTAATTAAAAACTAAATAAAAATATACAACAATATTTTATTCTGTCTTAATTACAATTAGAAAAAAAACAGAAAAGAGTAGATTGTAACTCTATTTCGAACTGTGACTAATTCTCATTTACACAAAGATCACAAGATTTTATAAAATGATTAAGTAAATCACTAACTGCCAATTTTATTTATTATATATGATCAACAATTAAAATCAGTGATTATATTAATTTACACAAAAGTAAATTATCAATAATGTCAAACAACAATATATCTCTAATATTTGATACAGTAGTAACATCAAACATTGAATGATATTAACTAAGAATAAGAGATTAAATCAATATAAGAAATTTTAAATTAAAACCAGTTAAAATTTTGCAGTGCTCCAATAATTGAAATGTATATAAACGAATGAATTGATCAACAATTGATTATTGAATACTTTTATAAAAACTGGTGACATTTGTATAAGTGATTAATTTATATAAAAGGAATTTCCAATTTTATATACAATATTGAAATGAATACTGAATTCAGAAATAACACATTTAATGTTCTTAGATATTAATGTAATTCAAACACAGTTACTCAAAGCAATAAAAAACACAACTTGGATTGGTAAGATAGAAGATTAATTCTATATCTGTTTAATATACATGATATGGAAATACAAGTTGAGAGCAGCATAAGAATGCCATCAATCAGATAACGAATAAAATAAAAATGTTTACTTTCACCTTATACCTATATAATATTACACTTTTACGAAAGACATGATAACACAATTTAAATAGAATATAAAAAATAAGGTAAGTGGATATCAGATTTAATTTATTTGATGAACCTTTAAATCGCTAATGAAAGTAATTTAAAAATACTTCAACTATTTTATTAAAAATATTTTTAAGTCATTATTTCTTACATTTTTTTATGATTAGTTAGTACCTGCGTCATTTCATTGAAAATATTTTCAAACTATCTGAAAATTGCATAATTAACTAAAAATAATAATTAAAAAATATTTCTTAGAAATCAAATATATACAAGGATAAAAAACATCAGTTTTACTAAAATTATATATATATATATATATATATATATATATATATATATATATATATATACGAATTGTTTGATAAGTCCGTGTAAAAATAAAAACTGCTTCATTTTTTTGAATAAATCGTTTTTATTTTTCAACATAGTCTCCTCTTAGGCTTATACACTTCATCCAACGCTGCTCTAGTTTGTTGATCCCTTCCGAATAATAGGATTTGTGCAAGTCTGTAAAATAGTCATTCGTTCCTGCAATCACCTTTTCGTTCGAATAAAATCTTTTTCCCGCGAGCCATTTCTTCATATTAGGGAACAAATAATAGTCCGATGGAGCCAAGTCTGGAGAATAGGGGGGATGTGAAACGATTTGGAACCCGATTTCCATTAGTTTTGCGGCCACAACTGCTGAGGTGTGAGCTGCTGAGGTGTGTGCGTTGTCGTAATGAAAGAGGACTTTTTTGTGGGCTAATCGGGGACTTTTTCTTGCAACTCGGTTTTCAAACGATCCAATAACAATGAATAATATGCACCTGTAATGGCTTTACCCTTTTCCAAATAGTCGATAAAGATTATTCCTTGCGAATCCCAAAAGACAGTCGCCATAACCTTCCCGGCCGAAGGAATTGTCTTCGCCTTTTTCGGAACAGATTCCCCCTTGATAACCCATTGTTTAGACTGCTCTTTGGTCTCAGGAGTGTAGTGATGTATCCATGTTTCATATACAGTGATGAAACGACGCTTAAAGTCCTGCGGATTTCGCTGAAACAGCTGCAAACCGTTCTTGCAACACTTCACACGACCTCGTTTTTGATCGATCGCGGCACCCACCTGGCGGATAGCTTTTTCATGTTCAAATGTTGGTGCAAAATATTATGTACCCGTTCACACGAGATGCCTACAGCACTAGTAATCTCACGCACTTTCACTCTTCTGTCATCCATCACCATATCATGGATTTTATCAATGATTTCTGGAGTGGTGACCTCAACAGGGCGTCCAGAACGTTCAGCGTCTCTTGTGCTCATATGGCCACTCTGAAAATTTTGAAACCACTTATAAACTGCACTAATCGAAGGTGCAGAGTCACCATAATGTTTATGAGTCGTTTTGCCTTTAATGAAGTAGTGTTTAATCAACACGCGAAATTCTTTTTCGTCCATTATTTGACAATCACTCGATTTCCTTGATTCCAACGATTGTCAAACACAAAGGAATAGACCGATATGGCTGAAACTTGATATGTGTTCTTCCAAGAGGTGCTACTAATTAAAAATAACCTCGATATGCACCAGTGGTGCCATCTTTCGGAAATTACACGGACTTATCAAACGGCCCTCGTGTATATATATATATATATATATATATATATATATATATATATATACCAATGGGATTTTTATTCGCAGCAAAACTTTTAAATAAAAAATACTCAATTTTTGTCAACTTAAATCATAGAATCATTAATATATATTCACTGTTGGAAAATTAATAAAATATACCCAACGAACATATTACACAATTCATTCGTTTCGTCGAACGCTATTCTTAATTAAGGTTCGTTCTTTTTTTAAAAAAACAAAAAAAGACAGCCAGACACATGGCGCGTAGACTTTAACAAATAACATTGTTTTTCCGGACGACGATCCGTCGGCCGCGGAGGGGTTGGAAAAAATAATCTGTTCTTTCGAACTGCTCGCACATTGAACGCGACCGCGGCGTCGTCTTCGCCGGCTGCTGAATCCTTTAACGTACACTGTTCGAGTTGACAGGTTGATAAATGCTGCGGATGAATTTAATCCTCCCGAGCGGGATGCGGTGGCGTATATTGCACAATCAATTACACTTTCATTAAAGGATAATCCCGTGGCAATTTAGACAGGTTCGATTTTTAGATACTCTGCTACGAGCGTAGTCTGTACGGATCTCCGACATAGTCTACGCCCCGACAACGCGTGTGTGTGTGTGTATGAACATGTGTATGTGTGTGTACATGTATGTTCGTACGTGTCTCGTCATATCGACAACGGTGATAGTTGTTGTTAATCGGCTTTCACGTTTTAAATTATATTTGTTCACTTGTTCTTTCAGTTAATCCACATGTCGACGGGTGATTTTTATCTGAAATTAATTAGTTACACCTACGTTCTTCAAAATTCACACAAAAGAAAATCAGAAAATACTTATTCGATGATCAAAAACACTTTATAAAAAAGAAGGTAAACTTTTGTAAAAACAATAATATATTATAATAATGTGATTTTAATTCATTAAGAAAAGTAGATTTGAAATATTGAAATAAAGATCATTCCAATCCTGAGTAAATCTATGAAAAAATAAACTATTACAGGAAACAAGAAATAGTCACAAAATATCAAATCAGACAAATAAAATGTGTGACTAAAAACATTGATCCTTTTTAATACCAAAAAGTTGCTTATAATAATAGATCTGTGTATAATAAATCACACATAGACGTTTTAATTGAAAATCTTTGATCAAAATACGATCTACTAATACCAGTAATATCTTAATTAATCTTACAAACATACAGTGATCATTTTTTATTAATTCAAGCACTTTGTCGACAATTTATTCTTTTTTATTGATCGAAGGATTCAACCTTTTCTAAACTTTGTACACCGTTTAAAGCGTTTTCATAAATGTTTAAATAAATGTTTTCTCTAATTTTGCTCTTTTTATACCGATTTTTCAATGAATGACAAAAAATACTCTCACATTTTGTCACATCATAACTAATAACTCATGAATCAAATTTCAACCAAACTGAACCTAATTATGAATGAAGTATCAATGAAAGAAAAAACGCTTTATTTCAAAAAATATCGCTATTAATACCATCTACATAATCAAAATTCAGATACTTTGGCGCAGACGACGAATATACACATATAACTAACTAGAAAATATGTTTTTCTTAAATATTCATGTGTATCGCAATCGTAGTACAATAATCTTTGAAATATGAATTATTAATCGTAAATAGACTCAGAGAAGCATCCTTCGAAAACATAATCTGCAGTGTATATAATATATAAATGACTGAAACACTTTCATTACATTAATTAAAACCAAATTATAATTTGTTAAAAAATCCTACGTTATAATAAATCGTCAATATTTTGTAAACCTATCACTGATTTCAAATTCACAGTTTGGTTGTTATACCCATAAATATTACGTCACAATTAAAAAAGAAAATTTCAGTTGTACCAATAAAAAACAAATAAATATAAAAAAGAATTATTTAAAAATCCACAAAATAACTAAATTTCCAAACAAAAATATGAAAAAAATAAATAAATGGTCTTTTATAAAAATCGACACACTTTTATAAATGTATCTAAGAACTTTTAAAACAGGTCTTATATATAAATTGTATATGCGTGTGTGTGTGTGTGTGTGTGTGTGTGTAGATATATAAAGAAGTCTCCATTCTTGCTGCGAATTGAATAGATAGATATCGCTCTGCGCGTTACGCAGAGAGCAGGTGTTCCACGTCGCTGTAATTCGTTATAAATCATGAACTTCGCCCGCAACACTTAAAAAGCTTGTTGCACGCAAAAAATATTTCACTGCGAACTTTTATGTGCCTGCACTAAAGAAAAAGGGGTGCATAACCCGCATAAAGTAATTTACTTTGTAGCAAAAAAGTAATTAATTTTGATGCAAGGTTTATTAGTACAAAAGATTATACTACGTTTTTTTCACATAGAAATGTACGATTTGCGCGAAAAGTCCTTCAAACATTTTTTTTTCGGACGCATGTACATATATATATATATATATATATATATATATATAAGCGTGCATGTGCATAAAAAATGTATTCATGTATTATTTTTTTCTTTAGTAAAAAAATAGTCGATTAACTTCAATCAAACACGAACAATATTATCATGTTTTTGTCCTACTTGCAATATCTATTTTTTATTACATAATTTACGTAATACATTCATTAAGATTTTAACACAATGAGTTAAAGTAGTCTCTTTTTAAATAGTATATTAACACGTTTTGTGCTGTACTGATTTTCTGTTCATGTGATCCACTTTATCAAATCTAATATTTTAATTGGAAAAATAAAATTTTACCGGAAAAAATAGATTTATAAATATCGTCAACTCACAATATCACAACTAAATTATAAACATATTATGTTAATGAAAGACATTATGAAACAATTTATGATGATCATCTAATAGCAAAAATATCTAACGGTCTGAACGACAAGTCAATCGTGGAACGTATGTGACCCACATGGCACTAAACGTCAAAAATACATCAAGTGTGAAAAAAATTAGTTATTTTTTTCTAGTTGCATATGCAAAGATTTATTTCGTTTAATTAAATATAAGTTACTTCTTATTCCAGTCGTTTCATCAAAAAGTAGGAATCTGTATTTTCTAGTAAATTTTATGATTTTTTTTATAAAAACCAAATGATTTTTTTTAAAAAAAACATTATTTTAATATCTTATTATGTTTCCGTTGACTAGGATATTTATTTTTGAAAGAAGAAAAATCGAACGACTTATTAAACATTCACGTCGAATAAATTTCACGGAATCGACGTAAGTATGAAGTGTGCACAACGTCGTCTAGTCAGATCCGATGAAATATGTTGTAGGAACTATTAGAGCGCTTTTAAGTGAACGTGCGGAAAAAATCATCCCCGCGCCAATAAATCATACGGCGTACGTAAAAAGTGCATTTTACGGAATCCGTAACCGTTTTTGATTAATGCACGGTATCGTGCGTAACGAATAAATTTAATATAAACGACGTGCACCGTTCGCCGAAAACGAACCATTATTTTCATATACTTAATAAAAGCATTCGACATATGGTCAAAAAATGCTAAAAAGAATATTCAACTATTAATAACTGGCGGTTGACATACACAATATTAGTTTAGCGCACGACGATGTTTTGGGGTTGATATATATAAGAGGCCGTCGCCGCGCGTCGGCCGGGCGGAAGGGCCGCAGGGTAGGAAGACAGGACCCGGTGATGAATTGCCGTGTAGTCTGTGCGTCGGGAGCGCATGCGTGCGCACGCACGAACGACCTCCTCGTACTGGTGCTGCCGTCGCGCGCGCGTTTCTGACAACTTGATGGACAGTGATTGATTGCACGATTTTCGTCGGGGGCCTCTCTTTACGTACATATGTCTGTGTGTGCATGTAAACGTGCGGGGCACTCGCAGCAGCCACCAGTCGGCCACCGGATATAACCTATCTATTTCAATGCCGACTAGCCCCGAGATGTTTAATTTGATTTCATCCCCCGGGCCCCTGCGCACTCGCGACGCAGATTCAGCTTGCTGCCGTATTGTGCGAGTTCACCGTCATCGTTGCTCATTTTCGACGATAAGAAAAATGGATACCGTTATTAACCCCGTGCCTGTTGAAAAATTGATGTAAACGATTATTTGACAACTTTGATCGAGCAACGATACATATGTTTTTAACGATTGGTTGTAATGGATTTGCAATATCTTCATTAAAAAATATTTTAAATATTGGAAGTGTTCTCTAAATATCAACTATACAAGAAAACAATTTTATTTTTCATTATATGAAAATCTTATCGTAGATTTTCTTATTTTTGAAAAATATGTGAAATTAACTTATTAAAATGTTGCTAATAAATCATAGTATTAAATTGTTTCTGGAAAAATGTTTAGTATTCATGGATATTTGTTTTCAATAAAAGTAATCTAAATTAGATATTTTTACTATTAAGAACAACTACTTAAAAAATTATAAAATTTTTAGTAAATATTTTTTTAGTTGCTCATATGTAATCTTAAGAAAATAACATCATCTTTAAAATGCAGTCACTTAGAAATAATTACACCTCCAAACTAAATTGTCTACCTGTCATTTTTTTAAAAAAAATATATATACATGAGATGCTCTCAGACAGAACAACTTGTCATTTTTATTTGTATACAGACGTACTCAATTATGTCCAAATTTTTTCAACACTTAACAAGCTGTTTTTTTTCTTATCATCAACATCATCCAAACACAAAAAGTATATTAATAAAATATGTTTTTATTTAGATGCATGTAACTATACAACAAGTAACTGAAGATATAATTTAAAAACAATGTAACTTATACACATACTCATATTATATATATAAATGCATTAACACAAAAGAAACAATTATAGATTAAGTAAAAAAAAAATAGGATGGTGTGAATGCAAAACAAATTTTTATATTTGAAGTCAAACATTCCTTCATATTTAAAAAAAATAATCAAAACATCCTACCTATTCTCACTTTAAAACATGGACATTTAATTTCAAAATAATTCAGCTTCTTTATAAGAATACAAAGAAATATTTTAGGAATAATACATAAAGATGGAAAGAGAAGAGAATAGATTCGAAGAGAAAAAATATTTAACAATAAAATATTCATACATAAATGAAATAAGATAATTAAGAAATTCGTTAATGTGAAATGAAAGAGAAAAAAGCATTGGATAACTGGAAATATGCACTTTTAGAAAAATCCTTCATGCAGCAGACAATGTATATATATATATATATATATATATATATATAAATTCAAATTTCAATAAAAATTCTACTTAATTCAAATAACACAAAGATTGTTCGAATTAAATTCGTCTCGACTCGATAATGAATCCAGATTTAATAATTACAAAACTTTATAAATACAATTATAATCTTCGAACTGATTCTTAGTAAACAAATAAATAACAACGAATTCAATTACATAGTCGAACAAGAAACGAACTTTTCTTCTTGTCTAAAGTTTCGAACTTATAAATGAGAACCGGACATTTATATTCCTTTCATACTTTTGACATCCCGCATAATAAAGCTCTTTCGTTTTATACGTTGTGACCTTACTGTTTCCTTTTATCTTTTTATGAACATATACGTTGCTATATATATATATATATATATATATATATATATATATATATATATATGTGTGTGTGTGTGTGTGTGTGTGTGTGTTAGTATAAAACCGCTTATATACCTGCAATCGAATGCATTATCAAACCTCATGAATATACATTTAATATTTCACGAAATAATCTATCCATTATGTGAACAAAAAAAAAAAAAAAAAATGAAATAGAACGGCGTTCGACACGCAACATTCGTATTAATAATTCAATGGGTATCCCGGAGCGGAATTTAGAATATTTCAAATATTTACATGACGTGTTTATTTTTTGCGACCTTCCAGTAAAAATATTTCGAATTATTTTCGATATTGAATCATGTTGACTATTTTGTAATTATTAATTTTCGACAGTGGGAATATTTCGATCCTTACAAAATGCACATATTTAACTATTTTAGAGAGAAACAAAAATCAATACATTTATAAATACAAACACAATCCGTTATATGGAATGAAAATATTGAATTTCATTAGTTTGAAATCTGATCGTAGTTTTAATAGATAACGTGTAGTAAATAGTTCATTATATTGCTCAAGATTGGCAAATATTTTGTGCTTTTCAGTTATCTTACCACTGAAATATTTTTCATACTTTTTACATAAAATCATATCTTTTAAAAAATATCTGCAAAAAATCAATTTGAATTCGAGATAAGCAGTAACTCCTAACCACTCTAGATTATTTTATAGCGAATCAAAAAAAATATCTGAAAATATAAACATTAAAAATTAATCCTCAGAAAAATGGAAATCTATTCTAATATTAACAAAACCACCTTCTGTTATTGTTTAGGTTTCAGTCCTAAATTATCAGTAGATAGATAAATAGATACACAAACAAATCAATATTATGTAAATGAATATAGTAATAATAGAACAACAGGATTACAAATACAACAATTAATTATTCAACATTTTATAATATCTTGTAGTATTGAATAATGATTTATTTGTTAAAATGCATAACCATAATGAAAACTATATTGTAACTTAACATTGTTTTTATTAAGAAGAAATTTCTTGAATATCAACGAAATTTAATTTTAATACTGTTCTAACATAACTGGACATTGAAAAATATTTACTCACAGAAAAAAAAGAACAATATCAAGGCGAACTACACAATCTACACGATATTATTTAAAAAAAGTACACAAAAATAGACTCGCACACGACGCATACATAAGAAACTCGAAACGGTCTTTCAGTTACTTTGACATTTTCCACCCCGTTTTCATAATTAATCATTTTCGTTGTCATCGTCTAGTTTGTACAACTATCTGAAACTAATAATTTAACCTTCTGACAGAAAAGTATGTGTTTGTGTGTATAGGATGCATACATTATTTATAATGCTGGATGTTTGTCACATTCACATACAAACATATGCATATACATATACATATATATATATATATATATATATATATATATAATTTCGAATTTTTTTATTAAAATTGTAAACAAAAAAAAATTAAAATTGCTTCTTTCACATTGATTTGTCAGTGATGTTAATTCATTTTTAGTAAAAAAAATCTATCTTCAATCTCACAAAATATGTAAACATGTTTTAAGAAACATTTATTGTTTTCTTTCTACTAATATTTGTTTCGATATACATGATATCATTATCGAAACGTAGAATTATTAAATTTAGAAATTAATTCATATTAAAAAAATATATATTTTTTTAATTTTTTGAATGTTTTTCTCGTTAAAAATATATTGCATTTAATTAAAAATATTTATATATTAGTTATAGACCGATTAACGTTCAAAATTACATTATATATATATATATACATAAATTAAAAATTCAAAAAATTGTATAAAGATATCAGACAAAAAACAGTGAAATAGAGAGATACGTTTTCACCACACCAAAAATATTTACAACTATGTTAGAATATATGTGAATGGACTAGAAAACTAGAAAAAAAATAAAAATAAAGAGGTTCAAAGTTCAATCATCTTAAATTTCCTTATTATTTTAGTAAATTCTACAAAAGAGCCAAAAAAGATGATTGAAAAATTACATGAAACAAGTAAAAAATTATAATTCAATGAATAGTAGGTAAAAACCCTCTATTTTTTGTTACCCCAGGAATTTTGAAACAAACTGAAGTAATCATTACATACATATTTATCTTTGAAAGATGACTTAATAACCATGTAGTATCCATTCAAGAAGTAAACAGAAAAAGAATAATTAGATGAAATTCAGTACGACAAAAGACACTCATATTTAAATAAATAATTCACATTTAGTTCAAACACACATACACTCTTTCTCTCTCTCCCTCTCTCTCTTCCTCTCTCTCTCTCTCTCTCACACACACACACACACACACACACACACATATATGTATATATATATATATATATATATATATATATATATATAACTGTAACAACCATTTTCACAATTTCAAGACCACTTATTTCAATATGAAATAACAATTTTTCATATATGCAATTCGTCGCGATCGAAATATTCTCATAACTTTCCGACACAATGAAATTCTATTCATTGTACTCGTACCCTTTCGAAAAAGAGAGACAGCCAGACGCACATAGAAAAAAAATCATAATAGTAATAAAAAAATAATAATAATGAATAAAAATATAGTTTGTTTTGCCAACCGCAAAAATGGTCTCGGATAACAATACAACAGCGTCAATAATAATAATAGTGGCAGTGGTGATAAACGTAACAGGCTACAGAGGAGAGTCCGTCTCGCACCTCTTCGTCCCATTTGAATCCGTCTCCGTCGACCGGCTGACAATATCGTACAAGCGTTGAATAGATAGCTGACGACAAATAATCTATTGAGAAACGATGCAGTCTCGGGAACACTTTATTGGAAGCCATTGTTCAACTGTGACTACGGTCACAAAAAATTCATCATACGCGCGCGAGCGAACGAACGAGCATACGTACGAGGGGCCCATACATACATACACACATACACATGCACGCACACACACACGAATATGTGTGAGATATCACTTTTTTATTTGCCACAACGTGTCTACGGCGAATTGCTATAACATCGATTCTTATTCTCTATTCAGACAAAAATGATGAATAGGGAGGATCATATTGCTATTGTGAGTCTTCGGCCCGGGAAATAAATGATTCAATAAAGGGATACGCTCGCTGGTAGTTGTAAACGAACGTGGCGGCACACACTACCGTTTCACCCTGTAGTGGTGTGACATATTGAGATTATTTCGATGTCATGGGAAAATATTTTAATTTCTTTTTTTTATTTATATCGTTTCCTCTTTTCATTATTGTAAGTGATGACTCTATATAAAAAGGACGAATGAATGTGTGTCAAGTACGTTCATGACCTTCGACCATAATAAAATTAAAAGTCATTCATACGATATGCAAACGTAGATTTCTATATATATTGTTTTATAAAGAAAGACAAAATGTTATCCCACAAATAGAAGATTAAACAATTATAAAACTTGCTACTTTGCAACTTATTCCCTCTTCATAGTTTTAGCTTAAGTAATTTGTATATTTAATTATTGTTTTTAAATATTTATTTTATTATTGAGTGTTTTCAAATAACCATTAAAATATCTCTGAATATCGGAGTTTTTGTAAAACAAAAATTTGTAAAAATCAGTACAATATAATATTCCTAATAATCAAAATACTAATAGCATTTCTAAATACTGTATAATGTGTTGAGAAGAATGAAACTGTTAAAAATTATATATTCATATACATACATACATACATACACACACACACACAACATACGAGGGTCGTTTGATAAGTATGGTAACAAAGTAAGAAAAACTAAATTGAAAAATTTTATTAAATTAATTAATTAATTAAATTAAACAATATATAAATTTACCATACTTATCAAACGACCCTCGTATATATAATCATTTAATTAAAAAACAATCAATATACTTAGTAAAATCAATTTATAAAAGTACTGAATCTTATTTTCTTCCAAAGGAATTATAGATAATATTTTCTAATTATTATTTTTTATATAAAATAATTTCAATAAAATAGTTTAATTTAATTAATTAAATTCGATTTTTCAATTTAGTTTTTCTTACTTTTTTACTATACTTATCAAATGACCCTCGTTTTTGCAATATTTGAGATGTTTAATAGCAAAAAAATAAATACGTCAATTATTGTATTGATAACAAACAAGCATATTATTCTTGAAAAAGGTTTTTGTTAAAAATTATCATTATTTTTAATTATATTTTTAATAATCTTAAATATCATCTTAGAGCTGTTTTTTATTCCCTACATTGAAATTTAATACTGAGACAATATTACAGGTATTTAAAATCTACAATCAAACTATTCTAAGCAAATTATTATAAAAAAAATTTGGAAATATTTGAATGGCCATTATAAAAAAATATTGTTAAGCCTGAAATATACTTTCAATAAAACGCAATATAAAATAATACAATTATTGGAAATAAATGTGTAGATATTTTTTTAAGTGGTTTAAAAGATATACTGTATTAATGTTCTCATATTATGTCAACAATTTTTTTAAGAATTTTCAGCCATACTACTATTAAAATATGTAATGAAAAATGAGAACAAAATTGATTTTCTTTGATTAGTTATTAAAAACTGGTTAAATAAATTTCTTTGAAAGTAGTTAATGAAATATATTTTTAGAAGAAAATAATCATCTAACATTGGGCCTATTCACACTAGTCAACATTCATACAGTATTCACGGCCCATTATCATTCGTCTCACACGCTCTTACCCGAAAATTAACTTTTTTAGGTGGGGAAGTTTCGGTGATAAGAGGGTGTGAGACGAGCGGTAATGGGCGTGAATACTGTGTGCATGCTGACTAGTGTGAAAAGGTCCATTGAATACAGAACAAATCTTTAACTTTTCCAAACAGCATCAAAAAATCAAGTAAAAAATCTAAGATATTACTCAAATTTGCATCAAAACTACTTAAAGATAGTTACAATTGTAACAAAATACTGTAATTGCAATTCAAAAGTATTTACTCAAAGTATAACATTACATATAAGAAGAAATGCACATAAATGAAAAATAGTTACAATTATATAATTAAAGAATAGTCAAAAAATAAATATTAAAAAAGTAATATTAAGCAATAAGAAATGCATATTTATAAAATAAAAATGAAACTTAAGAAAATATTAAAGAAATGTTTTATATATATATATATATATATATATATATATATATATATATATATATATATATATATATGTATATATATGTAGATATGCAATGATACATAAAATATGTATGCAAACGTATACAAATTTAACATACCTTTAAGTTGCTTTCACATCATCATCCCGTTGCTCATATTTTGACAACAATAAAACTCAGTTCGGTGGCAACAGTCGACGCCGACACGGGTTCTCCGGTGTGTCGGTTTGGGAGTTAGGCTTCAGACAGCGCCAATGACATTTGAATGAGACGGGCGGCGGTACGACGCCCTACTCGGCACGCTCCGCCACTCACGCTCCCGATCAAACATTCAACTTTCTGCTGCTTCGCTGCCGACGAGGTATTGTTGATGTCGACGCGCCTGAAAGATTTCGAATTCAAATCAGTCAGGAGTTGTAGGGAGCGACGTGCGCGCTACCGGTGTCGAAACACTCGCCTGACTCTCGACATTGTTTGTTTAATAAAAATCATACGGTTATTTCGTTCGAATCGCGCGCCGGTACAACGTGGACGAGTCTCCGTAACGGTATTTAAATATTCTTCGAGCGAACCTTTTATCGATTTTATACGCTACATGAGAAGGAACCCGCGCGTGTTCATAAATTTTATTTAGCATTCAAAACAGCGAATAACAAAAAAACAATAAAAACTCTACTTCTTATAAACGTAGTTTCTACTTGAAAGAGTTATTAACCGAAAACTGTGAAAATGATATGTACCATTATAAAATATTTTCCAGATACTTAAAGTCATCGAAATATTTTATTAGCTGACTATATAAAACAAATTCTATTGATAATGTTTAATAATAATAATTACTTAAAATCAATATAAGTATCTTGAAAAGAAATCAAATAAAAAGGAAAATAAATTCAATTATAGAAATTATATATTACTGGAAAAATACAAAATCACGAAATTAATTTCAAATTAAATGTTTACGATCAATTTATCTGTAGATAAGAAAAGGAAAACACTATAAGTTCAAAATTGTGTCAAATTTGATTATACCATAAAATAATCAGAAAGTTCATTCATATTTAATAGCAGCAATAAAACACTTTAATTTTTTACTCTTAAATATTACTCGTCAAAATATCCACCCCATATTCAATATTTTCTTCTCATCGTAAACTAGCATCTTTGTTAAAGCAATATTGCTTTCAACAGCCTTGATATTAACACATTCACTACCAAACATTGTACATATTTCAAATATACCTTAATTGATATCACATGTATATGAAATGTTCCATCATATTGATTTTAATTTATCCTACACATCATTTCACAGAAAATATTTCAATTTTAATGAAATGGAACTTAAAAAAGTCAATTTAAACATAACTTTCAAACCAATTACTGGTAAACGATCCAAAAATTCATTAGTAACGAGCACGTTCAATATGTAAGTCATAACAGAATATTTAAAGGTCACGACAGTTTTTACAAAAATATGTCAAACAATATTTTCTTAAAAGGATATTACCACATTAAAATTTTATCAAATTCATAGGAAATGAAATTTTAATTTTAAAATCTCTGATTTCATATAAAGATATATTATATACTAGCAAAAAATTCGTCTTGTGGTTATACTTGATAAAAATGAAAAAGACAGTTTGCATAAGTTAATATTTTCTTAACAAAAAAAAAATCAATAAATTGAATCAAATATGCGTTATACACGACTCGTTTTAACAGTAATCTTTGTTCGAAGGAATAATCTGGTGTGTTTAAATAATATTCGTGCACGTAAACAAACATTAATGATATTAAAAAAATATATAACGAGAAAAAAGTTAAAAGAAAAAACGAACGACACATCAGAATCGTGTATCAACAAGGAACGTACATACACACATACATACATACATATATATAAATATATATATATATATATATATATATATAATATGTATGTATGTATGTATATAGTATGTATGTATGTATGACGTAGTAGAAGTAAAAAACGAACACATGACCATCGTGCAGGGTTTTGAAGTAAAGTGTCAAGCTGACTGTGAACATGTTACAAGTTTGCTCGTCCGCGGCGCTACGTTGACATGAGACACATTTAGGTGTTTTTGTCATGTTGACTTTTGTCTTCGGCTTATTTCCGCCGGATTCCCCCGGGGTGACAACCATGTGTGAACAGTTTAGGGATGATGATGTTTATGAATAGCGACGGGAGTTTGTAAAAATATCGATTTCATTTTTTTCATGTTGTTATTATTATTATTACTATTTGTTTTCCGTCATCGCTGTAACAGATTTTTTAAGATAAGAGATAGGATATATATATATATATATATATATATATATATATATATATATATATATATATATATTTATTTAAGAAAAAAATATTCCTTGATCTATCTCTTATCTTAAAAATCTATATATATATATATATATATATATATATATATATATATATATATATATATATATATATACACCCGGCCCTTCATTTACGAATCCGTTCCACGTGGATTCGTTTTAAGCGAGTGAAAATCGCGTGAATAGAGTCTATCAGTACAAAAGAAAACAAAATATTGAGAAGAAAAGCTAGTATAAGTTTTAGAAATGCACATTTATTTCACATAGCTTAATAAAAAAAATAATAAGAATAACATTTCAAAAAACAAAAATAAATTTTATTTATTGTTACGCGTAAATTAATAACACGTCTAAAAAATACCGCGTAAATAGTGTTATAATTAACCGCGTAAAAAGAGACTCGCGTAAAAAAAGTGCCGCGTAAATGGAGGGGCAGATGTATATATATATATATATATATATATATATATATATATATATATATATATATATATATATATATACGTATATTTATGTACATATTATGTATGCACATATGTATCAGCAACAGCAGCCTCTTTCTATCTACTGCTGGATGAAGATATAAAAGTTCCATATTTCTATTCCATCTCTTCATGAATTTTTTCTTTATCTTTTTATATTTTTAATTTTCAAATTATTAATTTCTCTTATCAACCGATGACTCTTTCTTCTTGCTATATAACCAGTCCATTTCCATTTGAAACTTTTCAATATTGTTATAACGGCTGTAATTTCGTTTTTTTTCGATCCACTCATTCATCTTCCAGTCTATAAATGTTATTCCTAATATGCATTTTACCATACTTTTTTATATTGAAGCTACTCAATAATTCTGGCATTTAAAAACATTTTTTTATTACTTTAATTGAGAATAAATAGAAAATATTAATCTAACACTTTTTTCTCCAAACTCAGAGGATTAATCTACCTCATATTACAAGATATTCGTCTGAATTGGTACCATTTCATTTCTATTCTCCTGTTCGCTTCATCTACACATGTTCCTTTAATGTTAGTGTATATAAATTTATTTCTATTCTTTTTTCTCTGATCTGCAAATTCAATATACATTACTTTTATTTTGCTTTGGTTCATCATAAGACTAATTTTTGACGTGCTCTGTCTAATTGTTTTATTATTTTTTAAAAATTCAACTAGGGTTGTTAAAATAATAATAAATCATAAAATCATAGATAATTGAGTATATCATCCTTTGCTTCTATTTCTTCAGATTCCTTATTTAATGTCTTAAACACATTTTCTTAAAACAGTATAAATAGTATAAAATATTTTTTTAACATTCTTAATCATTTAAATCTTTTTCATAAAACTTCTAAATATTTTTTTAAAAAATTCAGAATACAAATATTTTATTGAAGACAAAAATCTATCCATGCGAAAATTTTATTACAAAACACGTATTTCCTCTTGAATTGATTTATCTTTTTCTGAACTTTTATCCAAGTGTTAATGTGAATCTTAATTTACCATCGAATACTTTCAACAAATCTTTCATTATTAAGAAGTGCTATTGATTTTAATTAATAGGTGTTAAGTCTAAAACAGTACAAATAGTTTAATTATAATCTTAAATATCACCCGTTCCTCGCTCTCATCGTCATCAATTAACGTTTGAAGTACAGCTGATTGTCTTATAACTTGTAACAGTATTATGCTTTCTCTCACAGCTGTGCAAAGTTACACTTGAAGATGGATCAGTCTGATATTTACTACGATACAGCAGTTTGCGTTCAAGTGCAAGAAATATTTTTAAAATAAGTAAATTTCTTACAATTGTTTCAGCATGCATTTCAGTATTTTTTTTTTTTG
Organism: Neoneuromus ignobilis; assembly: GCA_029203775.1. Lineage (NCBI taxonomy): Eukaryota > Metazoa > Arthropoda > Insecta > Megaloptera > Corydalidae > Neoneuromus > Neoneuromus ignobilis. The sequence continues at coordinate 25,024,581 of CP092091.1, read as the reverse complement.
GTTTTCAAAAGGTCATCATTATACAGAACATACTATTAGATGTTCTTAAACGATCTGAACATTCCGTTAATTACTTTTTAATGTACATCAATCAAATCGTACCGTATGCCAGATTCATTTTAATCGAGATGATATTTTTTTTAATTACCTCGCAGAGAGTCCCCAGTTCGTTAGTTGTGTGTGTGTCTGTGTTTTTTAATCAAACGCTACTCCGTAAACGTCACCTGCAAATATTTCTCATAACGTTCGGCAGAATCGCTCATAGCGAACGTCAATTTTTAATAAAAGCGTAGTAAAAGTTGGCGGCCTCCTCCGGCCACCACCACCATCGTCGTCATCCTTAATCGATTATAAACTTCCACGCAGAATCTTTTCAAATGAATAAATAAACAAAAGTAGTCGAAACTCGCGTTTTGTTAATCGCGGAAAAGTGTACTTTCCCGACAGAAAGTTTTTCCAACTCATGATTAAAACATTCCTGAATGTTCCATAACTGTGTGTGTAGATGTGTGTGTGCGTTCGAAACTTGGTCATTGTTTGGCGAGTAAACTCCTAGTCAAAGCGGAAACATTACTTGTGATCCCCCGTATGTAAAGTTTACCGTTTATGTTCGTTTCGAATCTCGATTATACATACATACTTACATTTATATATATATATATATATATATATATATATATATGCAGTTGTATTTATAACATACTACTAACACAAAGAACACTGAAATTATATTTTAACGTCATTTTTTTCCCAAATACTCTCAATAAAATACTTTCAAATTGGATTTCGTTTCAGAAAGAAATTATTTTACAAATACATTGTTTAAAAAAGGTTTATATAATCGTACAGTGATTTTTACAAAACATACATACATATACACACTTACACACACGCATTTATATATATATATATATATAGAGAGAGAGAGAGAGAGAGAGAGAGAGAGAAAGACTCATTCAGTTACTAGGAAACTTAAATTTTTATATCAAAATTATAAAAGAAACAAATTCACAATATTTTTGATATTAATAATCTTAATATTTATTTGATAAATATTTATCGAAAATATTTCGATTTCATAAGATTATTAAAGCACTTTGAAATTCTATTAACTAATGATTTGTAAATATCTTAGAAATTGATTCTCCATTTTTCAAATATTTTCAACTTTATCAACCCTGATGTCTTAAGATGTTATTGTTTTAAATTTAGAACTAGTACTAAATATATTAATAGTTTAATAGCTGAGATAATCAATCTAAAATTTGAACACCCTTATTCACAAGCTATATTTTATTTAATCAAAGTGTATAATATTTTTTTGTACGAAGAAATAATTCGTAAACTGCTATGAACTGAATATTTTTATCAACAACTTTATCATCCCTTAGTATAAAAGTACATACATACAAATATTCATTCTTTCTTTATAAATAAACACTTTTACATTTTTCAAAAATTCACGAACTCTCAAAATATGATCTATTTATATATTTACGAGTATGTATTGAAATTTTATTAAGTAATTTTATAATGAGGTTTTATTTCTCTATTTTATATATATATATATATATATATATATATATATATATATATATATATATATATATACAATAAAAATAGGAAAAACGTCAATGAATAAATGAAATAAGAATATTAAAAAAATATTACAAATCTATAAAAAACAAAATAAATGATTTATTCTTTCTAAAAAAATATAAATGGCTTTAATAATTATAACGTCGTATTTTTTCTTATAAACAATATGAATCCACAAAATCAAAAATTTGAAAAATAGATCAATTCAACTTTAATTTTATTTTAAATGAATCTATTCTTCTTACTTGATTTATTTTTTAATTGTCACTAAATAACTTTAATTTTTTGAGATTTAAATTTCAAATAATTAACGAAAATCGTACAAAAAAACAGATGCTGTTTTTTTAAAAAAAGAATGAAACTCGTCGTTTGAATCTGACAACTCTTTTATATCTAATTAATTTTTTTCTACTCCACTAAATGAAACTAATTCATTCATAAATTGAATAGCAAAAAATAGCGCTTCTCATTCGCATACACGTACGGTGCGTGTTTTTGAAAGACTCTCTAACGTATGAAAGCGAGTATAAAATCACGGTCGTTTCTAAATTGCGAGGTTATGATACGACGACACAACCTCATTTAGTCAGACCTGAGTGTCAGTGCCACACACACGCACATACAGTGGTCGTGTGTCAGTATCAAGAGAATGGTTGCTTCATGGTCAGGAACCGCAGGTCGACACGAGGCGTCGCACCACTTCCGTAACCGCACGGTTATGTCCCGCGGGTCGCGGACGAGGACGACATAGTGTGTATCAACTACAGCGGCGTCGGTTCGAGTCTCACTCGCATGAATCGGACGACCGACGAGCGTACGCCTCTGCCCGACCGACCCATTCCCGATCTTGTCCGCCCGTCTGGCCCATCGGACTGTAGCAGACTGTGGCAGAGACGACGTTCGCCGGTCGTCCTATGTCTGATTAGATTTAACGGCGCGAAACCAGCCCATTCGCCTCAGCGGCGCACCCTTCATTAGCACGCGATACATCATGAGCACGGCCCTCGGTGACACTGTTAATTATTGTCAACCAAAATGACATTAAGTTAATTATCTTCTTGTGTTTTCGGGTCAACGATGAAAAATTCTTTGAAAAATTAATGACGACGGAAAAACTGAATGATGCTGTGTATGTGTATGAAATTCGACGGCGCCAAAAGGGTTTCGCATGTAAACTCACACTGTATACACACATGCATTGTCGGAAAAGCGTAATGAAAAATTAGTACGCCTCACTACAGGATGATACATACAAATGCTTAAAAAAATTGATTACACTTATTGCAAACTGGACAACAGTAATTATTTTATAACTGTGTATATATATATATATATATATATATATATAGAGAGAGAGAGAGAGAGAGAGAGAGAGATAAATAAACAAAGATATAGATATTATTAAAAAAATACATAAAATTAACCGAAAAATATACCTCAATGCAAATCACAATAAAACTAATATTTATTGCAATTATTTGCCTAAAAAAATTAGTAATAAAAAGATATGTTTATTTAGTTCTACCAGTTCCAATAATAAATCTTCAACGAATATATAATTTTTATTAAAAATTGATATTAATTAAGCTCTTTAATAATATAATATAAATTTTTATAACGAAATAGAACAAAAAAAGAAACTGTGATCCAATAGTTTTTGAATTAAAAAGTCATTTCATAAAACATATTAATCTAGCTTATATTACTTTTTATCTTATGGAAATAAAAAACTAAATAATATTCATTTGTAAAATTTCCTCCCTAACACTAATAACTATAATAATTACATTAAATTTACTTTCAACCATTACGAGTGCAAAAATGAATTTATTTTCAACCGTTCTCATCAAAAATTTCATACTAAAACCCTATTAATTATTTTTGTAGTCAATAAATAAAATATCTACATTCTGAGCTTCAAAAATAAATAAATCAAACACCATAAAATAAAACACATTATTGGGATCGAATATATCTACAATATTCTGATTTTTATTCATATATTTACCTTGAACAAATTTTAAATCTAATCATAATCTAATTCAGTAAAATTACCAAATTATAAAATAACAGTAAAATTAAAATCGCTGTATTAGAATTTTACGAAAGGACTTAATGGTTTTATTGCAATTAATTTGGAACTGTTTAACTCATCTACTGAAAATCAAAAAAATTTTGGAAAAAAATATTATTATTTTTGCTATTATAAATAATTAATATTTCTTTGAAAGATAGATACCAATGAAACAAATATCAAATTTATTTTTAAAAAAATAATAGTTTTTTATTATAAATTTCCTTGTTATATTAGAAAATTCCTAGAAATATTTAATTTTGCTTACGATGTTCAAACAATTCTTCCTCAACGAATATCTATCTATCTTTATATATATATATATATATATATATATATATTCTGTGTCGCCCGTTCTTGAATATCAATCTTATTCAAAGTAATATTGACGTCTAGAAAGAAAACACGTCGTACGTAGACCGTAAATACATCTACGTCAACCTTACATTTAATTGTAAGATATCAATTACGGACGAAAACTATATGGTACCCTTTTACGTCGTCGCGCAACAGAAAGGAATCTCGAATTGAAAAATTAACCACTTAGTCGAAAAAACCCCGGAGAAAATTTTTCACTCTCCATAATTAGACACACTTGTAGGGGAAGGGTTACTATAAATGGACCATTAAAAACACAAGGAGCTGTCATTTTTCACGCGTCAAAATGATAAATGGTGAGTCTTTCGCGGACGGGAGCGGTGCGAACGACAACGACGCCGCAGCTACGTGGAGAGTAACAAATTCGACCGAACGTCTTCCTGCCGAGCAGTGAATGCACGGTCGGGCGATCACCAATGCTATCGGCTTTCATATAAACGATCCCGACGAATGTGGTTCTGCCAAAAAAATAAATCCATCTGTAAACGCCACCACATCGGTTTCAGATCTCACACACCTACACTCATACATACATATATGTATATATATATATATATATATATATATATATATATATATATATATATATATATAGTTATTAATGTATTTTTATCTTCATGTGTCTTGTACCATTCCAAAAAAAACGACTACATTTCTTTACAAGAATTTTTTATCGAAAAAAATCTTCACATATCTTTAAAATTAAATAACAAAATTCAACAAATCGTTTAAGAAATGATTAAAGCTAAATAAAAATAATTGATTAAATATATAATAAACTTATAACCAAAAACAGTTTAGATAATGATATGGCCAACGAAATGCATATCAGCAAATAAAATGAACAATGAATTATTATTAAACACTTGTATAAAATCTCATAAAATTAAAATGTATGATTTTTATTATATTGTACTATTATTAGAGGAAGGGTGATTATTTTTCAAGCATATTGCGTCTACCTTAACTTGTTATTTAATACAGCTGGGTCTGTTTTTGTGCGGATTATTTTAATGCTATTTTAAAGTTATGCGGTTCATATTTCTTCTTAATATCTTTTTATGCGTATTTTTTTTAATGCGATTTTGAAGTATTGTAGTAGGTGAAATATCGCCGGTAGCATGGGAAATATCTAATTAAAAAATAAAGTAAAAAGCTTTGTTTTTTACCAATTTTTTGCAGATATTTAAATTTTTGAAGCATTCTTTATTTCCTGATTTTTATGCGAATTTTAGAATAATTTCACATTGTAGCTTTGATTTTATGCGGTTTTTGAAAATTACAGAACGTATCCCTAATTTTTCAATGTAAATTAAGTCTTTGTTGTGCGATTTTTTTTAATGCGGTTTTCTGCAGAACGTATCTACTGCCTAAAAACAGACTCAAGTGTACTTCTATCTGTACAGTTTATGGTATTCTTTGTACAAAATGCAATATCGTTCCTTAATATTAAAATGTCAGATTAAATCCTAAATAACCACTATATATAGGGTCATCCAAATTTGTGTTTTATTAAAAAGAAACAACTGTATAGAGTTAGTGTATAGGGGAAATATGTGTAAAGTTTCTTTTTAATAAAACACAAATCTAGGTTTCACATTTGGATCACCTTATACTATTATACATTTATTTTTCTGTACTTAAAGGAAAACTGATATAATTGAGAATATTAGTAATAACTAACAAGTAGTTATTTGTAAAAAATAAAAAAAAATAAGAGAATCCACTTGAATTAATTGTAATAAAATATATTAATATTCAAAAACAAACAACAGAAAAATATAGAAAATTTTACGGTAAAAAAAATAACCAAAAAAATCGCATAAGAGTTAAATGGATATAAAACAGAAATTAGAGTAAGTTACATTTATTTTTTTTTTAAAAAAACTATCCTATACTAAATGAAGACAGCAGTTGAGTTATGACAACCATGCAGAAGAAATGTTAATAAATAACAGTTCGAGATCAATGCGCTCAACATAAAAGAGCCATCGTCAGTCGTTGTGGATCCACTGCGTGTCAACGAACAAACCGGACGAAAGTTTGTGCCGGTAACCGAAATCCGTTGAACGGCGTTTATCGCATCATTTGTTTCCGTTGGCAGTATGCATTGGAAGCTACTTAATCAATTTATGTACAACGCGGCGCCCCGAAATGTAAACATTTGCGGCGATAGTAATTTGCCGTTGAATAAACAACCCTTCGGTGACCGATAAGCCGCGCGCCCGGCTGCGTGCGCCACGGCTGCGTTCGGGCGCGCGCGACGAACTGTTTGCACACTGCTGGATGATTTGTTAACGTTATGAAATTTCATCATAATTATGTAGATACGTTGTCAAAAGCTAACAAATTTTCAGGTAAGGGATGAAGATGGAAGTCATTAAAACACACAACACTCATCTTTCGTTGACATTGTAGTTATCTGCGTTTAAACACAAATCGTTAACGTCTGTAATATATAATGCGAACGCGTGTGTGTATATGTGTGTATGTATGTGCGTACGTATTATGATGATGATGATGATGATGATGACGCATGGGCCGTTGTTGAAAACGTAATGTTTTCGCATTAATTTTCATTTTTTGCGTAACGTCGCGCTTTGTGCGATTTTTTGTGTTTAATTTTATCAAAAACGACGCTCGTTTCGATGTTATTTTTTTATCTGTACATAAAATTATATCACGAGATTAGTATACTTTATAAATACTGTGATGTATAATAAACATTTATACACGCACACAAGTATATATATATATATATATATATATATATATATATATATATATATATATATACACGCACGTATATAAATATAGTAGCAATAATAAAAACTGCAACACGTTGACAAATGTTATTTTTCTGGATTAAAGTTGTAAACTCTTTTCGAAATACTGCCTTTTTTGCATTTTTTTATAATTCCACGAGTCGTAAAATGTTTTATATAGAATATATCATTTTAAGTGACCTATTTCTCGGATGGAGAGACGCAAATATGCAAATAAAAATACTTTTAACTAAATATCCGTATATTTGTATCCATAAATATATATATATATATATATATATATTCTTGAAAAGAAAAAGTTTAATATTAAAATACCCCATCTTCATAAAACAAATAAATTGAAATCTTAACTATATAAAATTATATTAGTTCAATTTGAACTTACAATAAAATAATATCAATATACTTTAAGACTGAACAAGGACTGAAAAATATTAAATAAATAATTGAATGAATAAAAGATTGGTCTATTAAAAATTCAATAAATATTTTTTATTTTATTTTATTATTGCAGTAAACCTTAAATTTTCTCATTTAATTTGATTGTATGTGATTTTTATAAATATTAAGTAAATTTTTAATCAAACAATTTTTAACTTTGTATTATAATTCATTTTAATATAAATAAATCATTCATCTTCATGCACTCAAAATTTTATAAAAATATCCAATCAATAACCATTTTTATTATTGAATTATTTTTAATAATGAAGAGTGATTTTCCTTTTCGTTTATGTTAAAGTGAATTTTTCACAATATCAAAACCAAGACTTGTAATGTACTGAAAAAGATATATTTGAAAATATTTTTCTGTTAGAAATTTAAAAATTAATCATAAGTTATATGTTTTTAAAGCAACTTTTGAATAATTTAATATATATAAAATAAATTCAAAAATTGTAAAATAAAAATAATATAGAACCTAAATTATATGTGTTATTAAACAATCAGACGAAATTTGGCTCTTATGCAAAAACTTACAGGTTCTAAAATATGTTTAGTATGAGATCTTAGCACAGTTCAATATCGTCTAAAAAAACGTACAATTTTTAACACGTCCTATAAAACACAATTAGCATAAACAAAGAGAATGGAGAAAAAACGCCGCCAACGACGACGACGACAAGATCGTCTCGATCGCGTCCTCTATGTGACTTGTCCGAGACAGACGGAATTGAATAAAACAACAAGAGACGAACACCTCTCGAGGAGATGGAGTTCACCACGTGCCTCATTTGTGCCGGATCACGTGCACCGACAATAACGTCCCCAGCGATCCGACACGGTACGTGATCGCCGCCATGAGCGTTAAGTGTGTATCCACTTAAAATGTTTTGCATTTCATTAGCGATCCACTCCGCGTTTTCATCCTCTTCGTCGTACTCTTCATCTTTCTCTCTCTTTTTATCTATCATAATATATATATATATACATATATATATATATATATATATATATATATATATATATATATATATATATATATATAGTAAGAGGAACTTAAGATCGGACGGATTAAAACGACATCGACGCTGCAATGTATCTGTTGATGTTTATGTAAGGCGCGGAATTAATTCACTTCGCGGAATGAATCGTCTGAGCCTTTAAGCCTCTATCTATATGTGTATGTAGATAAATATAATGTACGTCTAGCCGTTGGATGTGTCTTTTAATTAGACAATAATGGAATTTAGATTGAAACTAAACAAAACGAGTTTTGTTGCGTTTTAAACGTTATAACTTATTTATCATACGAATATTGTTTAACAACGGTGTAATGCAAAAGGTAAGACATCATGTATACAAGAAACTTTGTTAGAAGCGTTACACGAGCTTTAAAATATTGTACATGACAATGATCTGGATATTCATTCAACACACATTTATTTTAAAAAAATATCCTAAACTAAATGTAAAAAAATTCTTCTGTTTATAAAAAATAATGTTAAGTAACTAAATATTATTAATATGATATTACTTGTTTATATATTTTATAAAGAATAAATTTAAAAAATTAATATAAAATTAAAATGAAAATGAAAAAATGGACCATATAACAATTTTAAAAAACATAATTAACAAAAAATTTGCACGTAGGACATGTATCCTATTTTATGAGAACTTAGTATTCACACTGAAATTTGAGCAAATTGAACAATTCGAGAAAGAGAAAATAATTTTTTATAATCATTGACATTAGTATTAATATTACTTAAATACAATATATAAGTTCAAAAATATTAACTAACGAAAATACTACTACATTTATGTCAGGATTTTTTTTTTAAAAAAAAAGCTTAAAATTAATTGTTACTTGATAGTTCACCTTCTTAATATATATTGTATTTCTATATATTTAATGAAACATACTAAACAATTTCTCAAACTAGCCATATATATTTATAATTTGAAATCTCTCTCTTATATCATTCAAATTCATATAAATTCAACTATAACACTTCTTCATTACATAGACTTACTCCATACATCACTGTTACTGACACCGCAATATCTACATTCATGTTGCAAATTCTGCAGACTGCACCACTATTGCACTATACATTTATTTCTTGCGGCGATGCCGCACGCTCATCCGCCGCCATTAAAAATGAGCGCTTCACCCACTTATCATTCAAAACATTTCACTTTTCATTCTAACGCGGAACGGTAAATCACATTTTTAACGTAACGGTCTCTTAGTCGCTCTTTTAAACGACATCAATTAATTCAACGGCGTCGTTTAACGAAACCAAGATGAATTTTCATTTCATACAGATTTTTATTCATTTTTAACTTGTTTGGAATCATTTTTGTTAAATAACCTCTTTTTAAATATAAATATATATATATATATATATTTATATATATATATATGCAAATTTCAACCATCTCTCAATACAACCATTATCATTTTAACTATTTACACCAATCGTAAATATCATAAAGTCGTAAAAACAATATTTACAATATTATATTTATTAGCCATATAAAATAATAGGTAACAAATTAACATTTGTGTATTTTATTTAAAATGGATATAAAATCACTCTCACATATCTAAGATAGTTTGTAATATTTAAAAATTTATGAATAACAAATTTAAATTAAATCTAAAAGTTTTCAGCCATATTCAGTAACTTATAATTGTGTTCAAATACAACAACTAGATACCTCACAAATCAAATGAAAATTATTAATTTGATTATTTAATCAAATTTACAATATATTTTATACTATTCTTAAAACCATTGATAATTAAAAACAGTAAATATACACTATTTAATAATTCTGTAAAAACAAATATTTAATAAAAGTCAAAAAACGTTTAAAAGTGTCGATAAGAAAAAAAATCTGTATATAATGAAATATGAATATCGAGTAAAAAGTGTTTTAACACACATAGACTGCATAGAGTAGAGATGTCTCAGCGAAAATAAGATAAATTGAATTTGGGACTTTTTATTTATCTATCAAATTCATCAAACAGTCATTCTTCAGATTTCAGTTTGTTTCTATCATTCAAAAAATATTCAAATAATATAACACTTAATAAACGTTATGAGATTTGTAAAGCATACGATAATTTTTTCAATTCTAAAAAATAACATTTTTATATTGAGATAATAGGAAAGTTTCTTAAAACATATATAAGTGATACTTTTAATAAGATAAATGATTCATTATCTCGCAAAATAATCACTATTCTAATATTTGAAGATTTTATCAAAATTATTCGAAATGTTGTACCTATTCGTAGAAATGATATCAATTGTGCTTAGTATGAAAATAATAAACAATAAATAATTATTAAACACGCTGATAAAATCTTGTGACATCAAGATAGTCATTTACATATAAAAATAAATTTGGCGTACACACACACAATATATATACGAGGTCGTTTGATAAGTCCGTGTAAATTCCGAAAGATGGCACCACTGGTGCATATCGAGGTTATTTTTAATTAGTAGCACCTCTTGGAAGAACACACATCAAGTTTCAGCCATATCGGTCTATTCCTTTGTGTTTGACAATCGTTGGAATCAAGGAAATCGAGTGATTGTCAAATAATGGACGAAAAAGAATTTCGCGTGTTGATTAAACACTACTTCATTAAAGGCAAAACGCCTCAGGAGACTAAACAGAAGCTTGATAAACATTATGGTGACTCTGCACCTTCGATTAGTGCGGTTTATAAGTGGTTTTAAAATTTTCGGAGTGGCCATATGAGCACAAGAGACGCTGAACGTTCTGGACGCCCTGTTGAGGTCACCACTCCAGAAATCATTGATAAAATCCATGATATGGTGATGGATGACAGAAGAGTGAAAGTGCGTGAGATTACTAGTCCTGTAGGCATCTCGTGTGAACGGGTACATAATATTTTGCACCAACATTTGGACATGAAAAAGCTATCCGCCAGGTGGGTGCCGCGATCGATCAAAAACGAGGTCGTGTGAAGTGTTGCAAGAACGGTTTGCAGCTGTTTCAGCGAAATCCGCAGGACTTTAAGCGTCGTTTCATCACTGTAGATGAAACATGGATACATCACTACACTCCTGAGACCAAAGAGCAGTCTAAACAATGGGTTATCAAAGAGAAATCTGCTCCGAAAAAGGCGAAGACAATTCCTTCGGCCGGGAAGGTTATGGCGACTGTCTTTTGGGATTCGCAAGGAATAATCTTTATCGACTATTTGGAAAAGGGTAAAACCATTACAGGTGCATATTATTAATTGTTATTGGATCGTTTGAAAACCGAGTTGCAAGAAAAACGTCCCCGATTAGCCCACAAAAAAGTCCTCTTTCATCACGACAACGCACCAACTCACACCTCAGCAGTTGTGGCCGCAAAACTAATGGAAATAGGGTTCCAAATCGTTTCACATCCCCCCTATTCTCCAGACTTGGCTCCATCGGACTATTATTTGTTCCCTAATATGAAGAAATGGCTCGCGGGAAAAAGATTTTATTCGAACGAGGAGGTGATTGGAGGAACGAATGACTATTTTACAGACTTGGACAAATCCTATTATTCGGAAGGGATCAACAAACTAGAGCAGCGTTGGATGAAGTGTATAAGCCTAAAAGGAGACTATGTTGAAAAATAAAAACGATTTATTCAAAAAAATGAAGCAGTTTTTATTTTTACACGGGACTTATCAAACATACCTATATATATATATATATATATATATATATATATATATATATATATATATATATAAATGGGGCAGTGTTAAATGCGATAAGCTAAAATTTCAAGACCAGACAAGTTTTTTAGAAAATGTAAAACATTCGATGTGCATCAGTCTCCTCAAGAGTCTCAATCGAAATTAAGAGACGGAAACGTCGCTGCTAGACGTAACAGTCATACAGGTACATATCCCATCGCGAACCATCGAAGCAGAACCGGACGGCGAGCCACGGTACGAATACAGCGAACCGAAACAACGCAGCAGTCATACGGCATGTACATAGGTGCTGATTAATGGGGATGACATCTGTTACTCTCCTGACGAATAGTTGAACAGCGCGGCCCGTTGTCTGACACCCGATTAATCACAGTGACGGCGGCAAGTGGCATTGTTTCTCGAATGACGTAATGGATGGAGGCTGACAATGGACCGTGCTCATAAACACGGCAATAGTACGTACAGACAGACGCGCGCGTCGAATGCGACGGCCGTCGCTACAACAGCGATCGCCGAAAGCAATCCACCGTGTCATAACTGTTTCAACATCAACTCGATTTCAATTTATATGAATGAGGTGACTAATGAAAATTCATCATGCATTTGTGTCTGTCAAAATGAGGGTTTCTATGATAAATGCGATTGTGCGTGTTTATTATTTTTTATCAAAAGCGGCCTCGGTGGCGAAATGTCAAATTGGCTTTTTAATGATACTCTTTTTTTGTGTTTGTGCATGCGAATGTGTGTATGTGTGCGTGTGGATGCGCGCGTGTGAACGTTGTCATCGCGCAGATATAAACATTTGCATTGTCGCGGACGTTATGATTTTTATAAATGGTTATGGTTCGCAATTAATTCGGTAATTTGGATCCACAAAACACACACATTAACTCTTTGTTGAAATTCGTACTGTGCTGTTACATTTTTTAAACTGAACTGCACTAACTGTTTTCATACACAGAAATTATTTAATTTTCATATAAAAATTCAAATCATCGCAAAAATAAGTTTGTTTCGTTTAAATTAAACAAAACAAACTATGCCAGGGAATTTATAAATTTCGTTGCATACTTTAATATTACCAATTCAATGATCATAAATAAAACAAGGCTGAAAATTAATGTTTTCCTCACTATTCATAAAAAATATATTCTGTGAAAATTATGATAAATAATATTTATTATTAACAAAAAAAGCATTATATAAAAGTGTTTATTAATGTTTTATTATTTGAACGTCTTTACAACATCTAAATTTATTAAAAAATATTTTCTTAAAATATAAAAACGCATTATACTCCAACCAACTATATATTCATCTCGTGTACCTATTTTACAAAATCATAAATAATTTAATATTTTTTATGAAATGTGCTATTTATTGATATTTTTATCTCTAGTAATTTTATAACTCACCGCTCTGAAGATAATGTAGTGCGTATCAGCGAATAAAAATAAACAATAAGCGATTATTCGACATTTTTATAAAATCTCATAGTGTTGGGATGAGTAAAATTCATTTGCTCATTTTTTAAAAAAAAAAAATTTTATTAACACCATTTTTATTTTCATTTACTGAATTTTGCATATATAACAAATAATCGGTTTGCGAAAAAAGCTTTTCGAGTCAAATAAATCAATAAAGTTTCAAACGAGACGAACAATAATTTATAAAAGTAATATTTTATGATTTATGTATATATATATATATATATATATATATGCATAATTCTACAGAAAATTATTTTCATGAACGAAACAGATATTCGAACGCAATATAAATACAACCACTGTCAAAACTTGGAAATATATATCAATTACACCTACAAATATTTTCATTTAATATCACTCCCCGTCTATCTAATATTATCCCGCGTGCGTGTTATTTATTTCCACATAAATTATTACGGTTACAAATATAAAATTTTAGTACAGTAAATCATTCGCCTCAGTACTTTACATTTATATATACATACGTATATATACATATATATATATATATATATATATATATATATATATATATATATATATATATATATATATATATATGTATGTATGTATGTGTGTGTGTATGTATTTATATATATGCACGTAAATATGAATTTAGGTACATGTACCACAATAAAAATATCGCAATTATTCATATCAGTGTCGTCATTAAAATCAACGAAATTTATTGCAGCCTCTTTGATGTCACGAGTGCAAAATGCTCGATGCAAAGAAAAAGAATATCGAGAAGAAACATTTTCCGCCACTCGGAGTCGACCATTTGTCATATGGAAAACGGTACACAGACGTTTATAAATTATAACCGGACGTATGTGATAGTGTGTGTGTGTGTATGGGCACAACACTGGAAAAAAACTTTTATGTCGACTTGAAAGTTAGGTTCATTAAAAGTTTCACGATCAACGACATTAAAATGTGCATACTGCACACGATGCAGACACATTATACAAAAAGAAAGACGTACGGGAAGAAAAAAAAGCCGTAATTTACGTGTAAGCAGCGTTGCTAATTTACTGACTGGCTCGACGATGCATCTGAACAGATTTACAACACATCTAGTATAGTCGTGGTTGTGCTATGGGATAGTCGTGCACAACTTCCGTGCAAAATGATGATTAAAATATAGCTCAGATTAATGAAATAGCTGTTTAATTTTTAATACAATATTTTATCTTTGAAGTTATAATCAGCAACATAAAATTAAAAATAAATCTATATATGTATATATACATATATATATATATATATATATATATATATATATATATATATATATATACACAAGGGTCGTTTGATAAGTATGGCAAAAAAGTAAGAAAAACTAAATTAAAAAAATTAATTAAATTAAACAATAAATAAATTGATCATACTTATCAAACGACCCTCGTATATCAGATCAAAGAACAATTCAAATAAAGAAATAAAAATAAAATAAGTAGAAAACTGTGTTTGTCTGTAACAACTTATTAACACTATAATAACATTTATAAATGAAGTAAGCAAGAAAATAAATATGAAATAATGTCAGTTAGAAAAGAAATGTTTATATATAAAGTCGAATATTTATCTATGTTTAAAAAGAAAAGATTTCAATCAATGTATCCTACCAGCTCTTATTTATGACAGTAAAACATTGATGTTAAATGCCAGAAAAAATCTGCAAGTACTGATCAGTATCGAAAATTTACTGCAAGTTAACAAAAAAATTGATCAGGAATGGAAATAAACAGTATCAATCATTGACTGAGATACTGTTTTAACTCATTAGTGCATAGTGTCCGTTTAAACGGACGGCCAATTTCTGGCTAATAGCAAGTAGGTTAACATAATTTAAATTGTTTGACCGTTACAGGCGTCATCACTTATCTTTTACTTTACTGAAAAAATATATTAAGTGAATTGTTTTTACTAAATTTTGTACTAGTCCTTTCATTTTTAACTAGAAAATCAATTTATTAAACTTTATGCAGTAATGGGTTAAAATAAATTGTCATTCTTTTTTGTCCTTTTCACAGAGTATATAAAATAATTTCCTTCTAGAAATAAAACCTTAATTTCTAAATATTTATAAATGAATGACAATAGAAAATACATAAATCAGAAAACTCTAAGTAAAAGTTTTACTGACTATCATCAATTCATTTAGTTATACTTGTCAATAATGAAAGACTTCAGAGGGCTGAAACTAATAATTTACCAGATGTATCGGTAATTAAAATCCAAAGAGTAGTCATTATTAAATACACAAATCAAGAATTCTCATTCATGTCTATGAAACCGTATAATAGAAGAATTTATCAAAAAATAAACTTCTCTATCACAAAAAATAAGTCTGCAAATATAGTGATGTTTCAAATTATTTTCATATTTGAATTTATTTCAATCAGTAGCACTTATTTAATAACTTATATTTTTTATTGATATACTTTTTATCCTTGTTGTTGATAAATTTCTACATGCATGTTCCTTATTAATAATTTTCTCACAAGTGCCTAGGCCAAAATTAATCATAATTAACTGTTTGAAAAATTTAGATCCAAAACAATCTTGGACAAACATTGTAAATTACAATATAAGTAGAATGATAAAGTACTGTTCGACGGATTTCTAACAAACAATTTTCGATTTAATCGCTTTCTACAGACGATAATCCTTAATACTAAATTGCACGTGGCATACACATTTCACCCAAGTGCACAAATGCATTATCCGTCGTCCAGTTTTACCTCAGCCGGTGTGGACGCAGATGCGCGTCCGTCGAACGTATTAATTGGTCATTTGTGTAAGGACGTTTGTATGCCATGCTATCGACTGTGACTCCACGTGTACGTACACACGCAAACACACACACACACACACGCTGATTAATTTTGATCGTTGCGAAATTTATCGGTACGCACGCATTTGCGGTAATGAACAATGTATCGCCGTAATGTGAAATTAACGTTAATATGCGAACGACGCCGGCAGATACGGGAAATTGAAAACGATTGATCACCCGCGCACCATTATGAATATTAATCCGCATTTTGTCTTGTGTGGATTTATTGCACGGCCGTTGAAACATTCAACAAAAACGGAATTGTCGACGTTCGCGCGTTGTTCTACTATACCTCACCGATGAAATATGTGTGTGACGCGTAAACGGACACATGTAATTATGAATAATGGAATAAATACATATATGTATATAAATACATATATACATACATAATATATATATATATATATATATATATATATAAATAAAATATTGAATAAAAATGAATACACTTTTTAAATAAACAAAAAATTATGAAATAATTTAAAGCATGTAAAGAAGTACTAAGAACAGAACAAAAAGCCCAACTAATATCAAATTGAAAAAGTATTTTATTTATGAATTCATTACCTATTTAAGTGAGAATTTTTGCACAACTTAGGTAATAAAGTCATTATGAGTTATTAATATTATATTCAAAAGAATTTTTTATTATCAAATTAATTACTATTTTAAAATGTCATTTAATGATATATATATATATATATATATATATATATATATATATATACACCCATCCCTCAATTTACGCGGGACTTTTTTTTACGCGGAAAATTATATCTCTATTTACGCGGGACTTTTTTTACGCGGTACTTTTTATACTCGGTCAGATAGCATCCTCTTACTCTAGAATACCCACGGCGGCGATTCCGCCCGAGGAGCCGGTGCTGCCCCCGGAACCGGAGCTCGAGCTGCCCCCTGAGCTGGAACCTACACCGGGAACGCCAGCAGCTTACATACAAATCCTAAACATAAACAATACTCTCTAGTCGATCATCATCAAGAACATTTAGCGCTGTATAATCATTGCAGCTAAGTATAGTGATCAGTGTAAAGTGAAAACAAACATCAATAACCTAGTGACGAGAACATTTCGCTAGTGGAAAAAAAAAACAAAACAAAAAAACAAACCCTCCAATTGAACAATACTAGCATCATAAGATACTATATACCCTCAAACTTTAACCAAAAAATAGCCAGTATTATATATAGTTAAGTTTAGTTCATAAGTTAGATAAGTTCCTAGTTTTAAGTTAGTTTTAGTAAAAATAAAAAACTCATGTTCACCAGGTTTTTTGAAACTTTTCCTGGTCCACCCACATTAACATTAAAAACAAACTCCTATCATTATAATCACCTATATCATATATTAGCATATTAGTATAAACTAGAAAGCTAAGTTTTGTATCACACATATGTACCTCTACATGTATATCAACTCCTATAATAAATGTATATTTGATTTGATTTGATTTTTGATTTCATTTTATATAATTCTTCATGGAATTTATTATATATCAGAGTGACGAAAATTCTTACCTGAACGTATAAAAGCACAATATAATTATATAAAAGGTTGATTGTTTTGAATTACAGTAGCAATAGTGACATTGAATAAAATTTATCTACTTTTGTTTTTTTAAACGTCATTATTTTTTTATTAAGCTATGTGAAATAAATATGTTTCTACAAATTTACTAGCTTTTATTTCCAATATTTTTTCTATTGTACTGACAGACTCAATTTACGCGATTTTCATTCGCGTAAAACAAATTCACGAGGAACGAATACTCCGCGTAAATTGAGAGACGGGTGTATATATATAAATGTGTGTGTGTATTGCTTGTATTTCAGTTGTAAGATAAATGAATAATACTAACAATCTTGTAAATAATAAATGTAATATTTAACGATTAATATAAAAAGGTGCATAATTTTCACTGAAAATTTAAAATGTAGCTTTTGCACAGACCAACTTTTACAAACAATAGGCAGTATTTCAAATGTGTATAAATTATCTGCCTTGATGATTTTTTAAAAAATTAAAAATGAAACATGTTTTCCGATTACAGAGAAATAAACACACATATAAAAAGTACTCTTTAAAAAATTATTTCATATAATTTATGACAAATAATAATTATCTATTTTTTTAAAATAAATACAAATTGAAACATGCAAAACACTCATGTAAATATTTAATAAATAAAAAAAATATGTGAACAAATCAAATAATTTTTTGTACATTCTTATTATAAATATAGGTATTTAACCAATAAACTACTTTTCAAAAAAAGCTATTTTATTTACCTTTAAAATCCTTTAAATACAATATGTCACAAATTATATGAAACAATTAAAGAAGGATCATTTACATGTATCCCTAATCCTATATATCCTTGAAATGTATTTGTTTATTCATTTTAATGGAAACATTAACATAAATTGATTTTATACAAAATTCAAAAATTTTCCTGCTTACTATTCTAGAATCTTATAGTATTAATGCACACACAAATACATACATATATATATATATATATATATATATATATATATATATATATATATATACTTGTTATACATGTTCTTACTAAGTGTTATATGTATGAACGTATATTTAAGAGAACGAGGGTACATAAGAGTCAACAAAACGACAAAACGACTCTGACGAACAATGAAGTGCAACGACGTTAAGAGATGGTGTACAGCTTGTACTTTGAAAATCGTTTCGATTGCTCTTTACAGATATACATATACATATGTGTGTGTGTGCAAATTTATATGCATCTACATGTATATATGTGTGTGTGTGTATACTGCAACTATCGTTGCAACGAAACGAGGGATTCAGATTTCTGCTAGCAGACGGCAGTCAAACAGCACGGCTCAATTTACAAATTGGAATTCGAGATCGCTTTGAATAATTTAACCAGAACTTTCCGTTTGCAAGGGTCATCTGACAATTAAGATAATGTGGATACGCATTCAAATCTTTTCGATTGTAAAAAGTAATGGTACATAACGAGTATTAGCAATGGAGAATTTATATGTATGTACACAGATATAGAACAGATAAGAAATTTATGCTGTATACGTACATTCGATTCAGTAGTGAGCAACAAAAGATTGATATTCATTAAAAACATCAATATTAGAGTATCTCGTATTGGAAAATCCGTGCACGAAAATACAATTTTTAAATTATTCTTAAATGATTACTAGATCAAAACAAATTTTGATCTTTTTTTAAAGAAAAAAAATCAAAAATAGAATTATTGTTCAAGAGAGATTTTTTTTTAATAATTTATACACTTTTTATGAATGTTTTTTTACATTTACTAGTCATTCGATGATTTATATACTCTCATATCTTTTGTATTCTGTAAGTAAAATATAACTAAAAAATATTTCATAATCCCCTAAAGAAATAAAATTTTTACTATATTTTTAAGATATAAATAAATAATATTAGTAACATGAAATATTAAGTGAAGATAGTTGATATAAAAAAATATCCTGATTATTAATGAAAAGAAAAAAGATTTTCAAATTACAACAAAAGTTGAAAGTAAACATTTTCAAGTATTTTTTAATGAAGAAGGAAATGATTGTTCGATAGCTTAAATTTGTTAATTAGGCAATGTAAAAAATACATTATTTATAAATTTGATTACATTAAAAAGAAAAAAAATCAATAACAAAAATTAAATCATAAAGTAAGTTTTTCTGTCTCGAGTCATAGACTTATATATATGGGTCTGTGTATATAAAGTAATTACTCGAAAACAACGATTATTACACATGAACTTAGTCAATTAAAACATCATGTAAGTATGCATCTATACCACGTAAATTTGTAACTAACAGCGGAATTGTAACAGTTTTCGGAAGTCGGAGAAGACTTTTGAAGAATGTTAATTATTCGTGCACTTTCTTAATTAAAGTGTATGTCGTACGCTGCCGTGTTCGCTTGATGGATCTCTCGGCAATGCGCAAATCGAGCATTCCATCACAGCCAGAAGCGGATGTGAAGAGCGCACGCCGAAAGAACCTTTGACACCGTGTTATTCTCTCCATACAGCACGTTGGTTATTGTTGTTTTAATTGTATTTATATGTTTTGCAATTAATTAGATACCATCGACTGATATCAATCTACTCTGATATACTTGAAATGTGAACTTTAAATCTATTCCATCGAGATCAATTAAAAAATATATTTTAGCAAAAAATGATTGATTTTAATTAGAGCATTCATTGTTCTTATTTATATTAATTTGGAAAATTAAAATAAGTTACTTTAATTTTTTACAGAAAATTACGAGTCTTGAAAATAAAATTATCAAATATGAAAACGTTAAATTAATCTTTCCGTTAATAAATTAAAGTTGAAAAGTTTTCTTTAAAATATACAATAATATAATCTTTTTTCTTCATTTCAGCTATATATATATGTATTTTACATTGATATTTACATAGCGTATGAATTACCTTTAAAAATCACAGAATCCAAATAATATATAATAAAACAAATTAGTTACTTTTGTTCAAGTTTCAAAAGAATAGTAAATTTCCCAATAGAATTAAATACGGATCACTATAAATAAAAATAATTCAATTCTGTTTCTTAAACTGCACTACTGTGGACCTCGATCGTCACAACAATACGAGGATCATCCACATATCAAATAAAACGATTCTCGTGCGAGTCTAAACAGACGTGCTTCGCCATCGGCCAGTGGATATTTTACATTCGAGATGGCCACCGCCACAAACGACGAAAACACAAACCGTGAAATTATGAATAATGTGTCGTTTGGATTCGCCGTGGTGGTTTGTCGGCGGTGTCGGCGGCCCCGGAGGCGGTTAATGGCGCGTGCGAGGAATGATTTCACGGACGACATGAACGCTGACCAAGATATTTACGACTGCTGTTGTTGTGACGTCATAGCGTCCACGGTGCCGTGTATCCTAGACAAAACGCTAAATGTGGACTGTTCGAATAAAGAACGAATAAAAATAAGTGATACGAAGAACAATTATTTCAATTTTTGTAAAAGCTGCAATCGAAATCGTCGCAGAACAATTCATTTAATTATTTACAATTTTCACATTTATTTATTTTTTTCGAGTTTGTATCAAGAAAAATCAAACATTTGTTTAATATTTCAAAACAGAATCTATAATAAAATAGCTGATAACTGAACTTGCTATCCTAACTGAATGAATAAATATTAGACACAAATATGATATTGCATTAATTTGCAAAAAAAAATAAAAAATTGACAAACATATTTAAAGATAAAACTTATATTCTAAAACTTTCATGAAATATTACGAAAAATGCACTTTTTACATAAATATACTTTATTCATACCTTATATTATTTTTTATTATTTATATATTTTAATGAATAAATTACAAAAATACGAGTGAAAAGATAACATTGCTAACTAATGAATAAAGAAATGATATTTAATACAGTAAATAGTGTTTGTATGTGAATAAATAAATATATATATATATATATATATATATATATATATATATATATATATATATATATATATATATATATATATATATGTATATACAAACTATTATTCTTTAAAAATTACAAAATAGTTACTACAATACATATTAAAATGTCGTAAGAAATGTTTTTCTTTTAAAAAAAAGCAGTCGTTCAACATATATTATACTCATTAAAGTCGACTATGTTTTGTTGCATCGAACAATAACATGAAAGTTCTATAGAATTTAAAAGAATAAAATACGTTAAAAATAAGAGTGAAAAATGAAGAAAAAAGTAAACTTGGTTCTGAGTAAATTGAAAAAGCACAAATAATAAAGGCATTTTTCTCTCATACAGAACAATTTAACATTTCGTCGTTGAAAAGCCGAACACAATAAGATTTAAAATCCAAAGAGGCACTGATTTCATTTTCTAAGTAATTTAAATCTATTTATAAAGCAATCTGTTCCGTTATCAGCGCCGCGTTCGCCCGACAGAGTGGAACTTGTTTTTGAGCTTTGTTGGCCGATCTAATTAATGCTCTAAGAAAGTCACGAATTTAATTAAGTGATAATGGCGAAATCTTGATATTTTCCATTGCGAGGTCAGAGATGACCCACGCGATATGGTTCCAAGACCGCGGTACGGACTTCGTATCGCGCTTGTGTACCCAGACAGACGTAATCGTACAGATGAGTGCGTGCAGTAACCGGTCGCTGCTTTTATTATAATAAAAATAATAATAAGCTTAATAATTATTATTTGTTCTTACAAACGGGCCCTATTAAGGACACGACGGCTGTTTAATCATTTCATTAAGAAAGTTTCTCGAAATTTCCCCAATCTACACAAGTAAAACAGACATTCGCACGGATGCGAAGTTAAAAAAATCACGACGCATTGTTGGTATTTTACAAGCATCACGATTTCTAGACATGTTAATAGATATAATCGGTTGAAAAACGAATTCTCGTAGATAATGACGTTTGCGTGAACGTAATTATTTATACTTTCGTGATTTTTAACAAGACGGTTTTTTGTTTTAAACTTAAATATGAATTTTAACAATATATTAATATGTATATAGAAATATAAGTACATATTCACGATTCTAATCGAATATATGATATTTAAAGAGAAAAGACATTCGATATCACATTGACACAAATAGAAAAGAAAAATTAATTTTCATAAATTGTAATAAAAAAGTTATCTATAAAAACCGAACAATTACAAACTTTCATAAGATTTGCTATAGAAATGCGCGTGAACATCTATAATTATATTCCATAAACGTAAATGTATTTAATGATACAATAAACATTATTAGAATTAATTAAGATAAGAATAAAATAAAGATAACATTGTACAACTAGTAAATAAACCGTAATAACAAAATAAATGTTTATATGAACTACTAATTGTCAGCTTTATTTAACATTTTTTACATTATGGAATACAAAAAAAAAAAAAATAAAACTTAAAATTATCAATTACTACAAAAATAATAGTCATATTTATTCAAGTATACGTATATAAAAAAAAACAGACCAAAATATAAAAACAAAATTATAACCAGATTTTCAATTAATTTTTATAATTTTAATACGTTTGTAATATTTCATATTAATAAATATTTATTTTTTCAATAACGAAATTTTATATTAAATAAGTTTTAAAATTATCATTCTATTTAATATTTTATATGAAATATTGAAAAAACAGAATAAATAAAACAACAAAAACGCATAGTTACAGGTTTTATAAATTTTTAAATTAAAATTCAAAAATAGCTTAAACGTAAGAATAAGTAATTAAAAATACGCTAAATAATGTGAAATTAAAAAAAAATAGAAATTATTATTTCAATTATTTGAAAATTAATTACCTCAATAAGTAACTCACAATGTGATTTAAAATAAAATACAAATTTTAAAGCTCAACCCTAATAATAATAGAAAACAAATGTTTAAAAATAATATCCACTAACAAATAAAAATGTTTTTATTGACAAAAAAAGCTTTATTTGATTGATAAAATGGATACAAAAATAAAAACCACGAAATATAAGCCAAAGCAATTTACTCAACGAAAAAATAATATTTTAAAGAAAACTCTCAATTTCTTGCAAAAAATAGGCAATTAAATTAGAAAATTTTAATTTTCTATCTACATTTTACAAAACTGACTCCTATAATTTAACTTTTTTTCAGATTGATAAAATATTTCGTAAGCAAATCGTAACATTTTTGAAAAAATACCTTATTTAATTTTTTTTGTTAATTCAAGAATGAAAATTTCAAGAAAAAGGAAAAATTATTTTATTAGTAATTACAATTATAATAAAGAGTAACATATAAACGATTTCTTTTTAAAAAAAAATGATCATTAATCTGGTCCTCTAATATATATGTACATATACTAATATACATATTATACATATTATATATATATATATACATATATTTATATGTATATAAATTAAATTCCAGATAAAACGATTTGCTAATATTCACATTATAATGTAATTAGTGAATCATTAAAAAATAATCTCTCAGTAACGACTTGTCATGTTGAAATGCAACTCGCAAATATCAAATAAAAATCTCGTAAATGTTTTTTTTATCAACAGGAAAAAAATCGAGATAGAGTGGAACTATTAATTAAAACTAATTACGGTAATTTAGTTAATTACACATCAATAAAATAAAAAAGTTATGATAAAAATATTTTAATTGAAAACGTAAAAAAGTCCAGTGTGGATTTTTCATTTCGACCGATAAAAAATAGATACAAGTTTAATTTCATTGATGTATCTGTCAATATTTACTGGCACGAATAGTAATTTTCTATAATTCAATCACTAGTTGCATGAAAAAAAGAAAATAACATTAGTTTATAATCGAATTGAATATAATTTTAATACAAAGTATTGTAATTTCAATAATTTAATATAAATATTTTTTATTAATTTTATAAATTCTTGAAATATACTATTTAAAAGTTCATTAGAGATTAGTATACAATCGATGATAGATGCAAAACAAATTTTGAATAGGAATAATATTAGATTTTGATAGCAATTTAAAAACAATTCATAAAATATCAAAAATGTTTTACCCTAAATTTATCTCATATTCATATCAAGAAATTATTAAAAAAAATATTTAATTTTTATCTAAAATTATAACAAAATAAGAATAATTATTATTTATTTATCTACATTTCTATATTGAAATTTATTTTAATATAGTTTTGATTCATTTTTTATAATAATATACAACCAATTAAAACCATTATAATTTGAAAATATGATTAAATTCTTTTTATTCAAAGAAATAAATATTTTAAAAATCATTTTCTCAGGATTTATTTTTAAATAAATTTTAAATATATTCAATTCTATAAAATAGTCTGTAATTTCATAAAATTATATTATGGTTAGTGATTTAGCTATATAAAAAAATTAACAATTATTTATTATTCAATTTTCAATTTGTTTATGCATATTTATTTTTTTTATAATTAGTTCCTTTCGTATATAATTTGTTGTAATTTCAATTTAAAAAATAATGAAATAATATGATAAAGTAATCAACGAGAACAATATATTGCACTTTCGTAATATATGAGCTCTCGGTTTTATTTAAAGTTTTTTTTTTAATAATTTAATAACGATAAGTACTAAAATCATTTTCGACTCTACTAAGTTAAAGCTAGCAGCGACAGAGAATAATCTCGATTTAAAAAAGAAGAAAGAGAATTCGTACACCTAAACAATTTTAATTACATTTACAGTCGGAGTGAAAAGAGTGACAAGTAGAGTTCGGATGCGACATTACGTATTCCCTTTTTTATTATTAATACGTAAGCTGCTTATAATTTTGATGCTCTTATACAAGCTCTAATGGACCAGCCAAGATAAGAGGATGATATATTTATTATTTTAGACTTTGGAGAGATATATGTACGTCGACGTTTTTCGTATATTTAATTTTGATGACTGTTCGAAAACACTAGATTTCGAACTTGTTTTGAGCGGTGTGTTATTTTTCGAAAGATAAATTATGGAGAAATCTGCATCGAATGAAAATGATAAATTATGGAGAAATCTGCATTGTATGAAATTTGTTAGAATAGTTATCTATTATTTTTCTTTAGGAATTATTAAAATAAATAAAATTGAAATTAAATTAACAATATTAAGAGATTTATATATGGTTTCGCAACAAAATAAAATAAATGAAATAAAGAATTATCGAAAAAAAAATGTTTAACTTTCTACATAATCTCATTATATAAAAAAGTCAACTACAGAATAGCATCTTAATAACAACAACGATATCTTTTAACAACTAATATTTGTAAGATCTTTGGTAAAAACAGAAATAAAAAATATTAATTTTGTATGATAAGTTCAGTTTGTTCCCGAGCTCAAACAATTTTATGATAAATTTAAATTTAAATATATTTCATAGAGTCAATATGAAGATATTTTTGAAACACTAGAATTATACTAGTTGAACATCTTGCAACAGACACACTTAAAGAATACTTAATCACTTAGCGCAAAATTCCAACCCATAATGTCTTCAGAATATTTCAGTTATATGAATCATAATTTTCAAATTGATACTTAAGTGCGACAAATATAAAAAAACGACTAATTACACAATAATCTTACAAATGTAGAGCAAATTTTAATATTAAGAAGTCTTGTTTAATTGCTATTGGTAAAAATTAATATTCAATATCGAATAATTTTTTTTTAAATATTTTCGATTTAAATATTAAGAAATTTTGACCATATATTCTATTCCTTTCCTCATTTTCCCAATACATTATCCATCATTACTAATTGTCTGATCTAGATAAATTCAATTAATGATTGTTTTATTTCTATCTCTTTCTTTTTAATTTTCCCGAGAAAAAAAAATTTAGAAGTTTTTTATATTATTTAAGTCCTATATTTTGACTAAATTCAATTATTTTTCTTAACTTTCTTGTAATATTTTAGATCAGCAACGATTCGGAGATAATTTATCTTTTGATCTTTGTTCATATTTATTTATCTCTTTAATCTCCTGACTGAAATACATTTTCTAATGTCGCTAAAAACTATTTTATAAAGATTACATTTTCCTGTCATCCACCTTCTTCAATTTTCAATTTTGATTTTTCTTGATTTTATTTGTAATTTAGGTACTTTACTGTTCTATTTTATATATATATATATATATATATATATGTATATGTATATGTATATATGTACATAAACAAAAATACAAACGTACATTTTGATTATAGCAGAATTTGAATTTTCTATCAATGTAAATTGAAAACTTATTAAAATATCTTATTTTTCTTAAACGGTTTATTTTATTATTATTATGACTACAAATGATTAAATTATTATTTAATTTCATTCGATTTAAAAACTATTTGTTGATTTAACCGTTTTCTTTGTTACATTTATTTTCTTACACATCTCATTCATCATTGATGCTGTTGATTCAAATTTAATTATGGCTATATTGTGAAGGAAATCGTCATCGTCGAGCGCTCTTAAACTCGTCGACTATTACGAGAAATATAATAAGAATAATATTTTCGTTACCGCACGCATATAAAAACACAATAATAAAAATTTAATTTGCTCGCAGGAATGAATGTTCTCGACAAGACCAACAAAGACGAAATATCGCACGGTAATCAAAAGAAAATATTGACAGACACCTGTCAAATAACACATGCAGTGACACAGAGTCACTTGACAGCATTGACCGTGGATAGTGAGGGCCGCGACGTCGGCGTATCATCCGTTCGACGTGCAACAACACTCGTCCATCTGAATAAACAACGAGGGCAACGTGGTGGAGGATAACGAATACACGCGGACCTGACGTCGGTTCGGGATGGGCATCGGCGACCGTCATGGCCTGGGTTAAATCGGCCCGGACCGGACTGACGGATTGTCGGAACGAGCGGTGTTTGCTTAGGATCCCAATTGATTTACTCGATTCAGCAAAATCATAATAATAAAAATAAATGACCTCTGTCGTAGCCGACGAACGTTCACTTTTATCCGACCATCTGTGCGTTCGAATGTATTTACGGTATTGTACATACGGCCAAGTGTCGCATAATTCATTGTTTGCACATGCTTATTCATTATGTGCTTGTATATATCGTGTAGGTAGTAGGTATATGTTTGTTGCAGAGGCTATGAATTTCATTGAGAACGTCTGTTTGTTTATCGGATACACATTTCGACCGAAATCAATAACGACAAGTATGTTTATTTATCGTTTTATAATATGTGTACAGATGAAAGCATACAGCTAATTGCTTTTTTATTTAAACTAATATTGAATATATTTCATACAAATTATATTTTATCAATATGAAAGGCACGAACTTCAAACACTACAATTTCAAATTATATTATCATATTATACTAAGTTAATGTACATATATGAAATATTAGATTTTGTTGTGTAGTAAAACTAATTACATTTTAATCAACATACAGGCATACATATACATACATATACATACATACATACATACATATATAAATATATATATATGAATATGTATGTGTATGTGTTTTAATTAATTTCTAGTTTGTTTTTTTTACTTTGAGTCTTAAGAAATGTATTAAATTTATTAATTGTTACAAGGGTAATTTCTCACTATTTTTTATAGTTTTATAATAACTTATTTTTATAAAATTTGTGTAAATCAAATCTATAATCATTTTCTAAAAATTGCTTTTGTCTATTTTTACACATTTAATTATTGATTATCTTTTGCAATATAATAGAGGATTTCAAATTTTAATTTATTTTAAAATAAAAATTAATACACATTTCTTTGTCCAAAATTTATTACGACAATCGAACACATTATATATATATATATATATATATATATATATATATATATATATATATATATATAATATCATCATTATCATCAATATCAGTTTATATTAGCCCATTATTGATCGAAAGCATAATTGAATATTTTTATTCACTAGTACCTCATCGTACTCATTACATTAACCAGGTTGGTTAGTGAATATTTTTTATTTTTTTACCCCTTAGGTAAATTTCTTTTAACTCAACTAAAGTTCTTCACCTATCCTATTTCTTCAGCCAGGAATCGAACGCACTCTCCTACGACAGGCTGTGATTATTATTTACACCTATCCCCCGATTAACACGGTACTTTTTTACACGATTTCACTTTTACACGGTTTTCAAAATAACGGATTTAAAAAAAATGATAAAAATTAACATTTTAGCTGCATACATATTTCTACAGTCATTTTTCAATTCAATTCACTTGGTGTTACTGGCGCACATATTTGAATAAGGGCGAAAATTAGGTAATCATTTTCTACAAAATGACCCGAATGTTGAACGAGCTCTCCGATTTCAGTGATATATTAATAAATGCTTAACTCAATATAAGGAGGTCTATGAAGATTTAGTCAAAAACCAAACACAATTGATAATTACGGATTTCATTACCAAGTCTCATAGAAAAGATTAATAGTCTATTAAAGTGATGACAGTAATTAAAATTTTGGTTAAATTTTTTAAGGATCTTATATTTCTTGTTTCCATAAAATTAATTACATACTTATACCTTTATATATTTGTCATTTTATAATTGGACTGTTATTTTTATGTTTTTCAAAGTATCTTACTTTTATTTTACGTTAAAATAAATAACTGAATTATGTACATTTTAGTTTGTTTTCGATTTACACGGTTTTCTGAGGAACCGATCTTCAGTGTAAATCGGAGGATAAGTGTATATATATATATATCATGATTTTGCTGTGAAAAAAACTAACATAATTAAATTTATTTCTCTTTCTGCTAATAAAAAAAAATATTTCTAGTAAATTCGTTTTTTGATCATAAAATAATGACGAGATTAAAGAAATTACATTTTTTACGAATACGAAAACGGAACATAAAATTAAAACTTTGGACCTTGATTTTCATAAACATATTGAGATAAATAATATTAAATGCGAAGTTGTATCAGTTAATACAAATATCAACAAAATTCATTTATTTGAAAAGACGACGATTTCGCCTAGAATCTCTGTTATATTAAACAGTTTTTATATTACTCTTCTAACATTAACTGCATATAAAATCCCCGAAGATTTATACGATTTACACATTTCCGCAGTGAAAAAAATTGTATACATTATACGCACTCACGGAGAAACTGAATTTTGCGAGCACCCGCATATGTTCGTCGTCGAACAAAGACACGGCGCACTTTTATTATTCGTGTTTGTACAAACATACGTTGTTATTCGTTACATCTGGACCGTAACTCATGTGACAATGACATTATAGAAGAGTTATATCGAGTTCTGTGCGCGTTTAATAGCTTATTTTACGACTCCGGCGAACCATCAGAACGACATGTCACAACGAAACAAATGTCAGAATCTGAAACTAAACTTTACCTTTAAAGTTGACGTCGACGGAACGGCTGTGTCAACTCGGGGTCACATTGCTTGCGACCAGAACGATACGAACGACGTCGCCGACGACATGGCCTTCGGGCGTCACATGGCAATTTCCGTGAAGCGCGCGCGACTGTATCCATTGCCGACATATTATTCTTTGTACGAGAAATATGAGAATATGAAGTGTCGTTTTCTTTGATCTTCTATGAAATTAATTAATACCACGGATTAACTTGTCGCAAGAAGTCGTGAACATTTGTTTTAACGACGGAAGATGATGATACGGATGAAAAATGCGTGTGTGAATTTCAAATCGGTTGTCAACGGGTCGTGTCTCGTAAATTAACTGCGTTCCTCTTTTTATTACCAGCTTATTATTCAATGATTCATATTCTTTACTTAAAGCGAATGCATATTTCAACAAGTATCTGAAAATGTATATGAAAAATAATAAAATATATCAGATTAAATTTTCATTTTATAATAATGACATATCAATAATAATAGAACTAAATTATATAATTAAATTAGAGAATGCATATGATTTCAATACCAATTAAGTTACGAAAAAAAAATTGATAAACATTTTAGAACATATCTAAATTATAAAATACTCTGAAATATAAATATTCTAATATAATTCATATTAATGAATTTTAATAATAAAAAATAACATACAGTTTATATTGTTTATAGAGATTTCGTTTATAATAACATTTCAGTTATATTTATGAAAATCAGATTTTTATTCCAATTTCACGTTTTACTTTATTATTAATTTCTCATTAACATTACAATGAATTCAATTATAAAAATTAATTTTATGGTTTTTATTGAAAAAAAATAATTTGAATATAGACACCAATTAAATTTGCACACACACACACACACACACATATATATATATATATATATATATATATATATGCACTAAATTCAATATTTAGTGAATAGATAATACATTAAAAGATTTTTTTGAAATTAAAATCAGTTTTTCCATAACACCAACAAAAATGCATTTCAAGTGAAATGATTGTTTTATTTTATTTTCTTATGTATATGTATTTAATATTGTATATATATATATATATATATATATATATATATATATATTACACAATTTTATATTTCATGTAAACATAAAGTATATAGAATATGAATGTATTAAAACATTACATACATTTATGTAATTTTTTGTAATTCCATCTAATATTAAAAAAATAAACCTAATTTAACAAATTATAACAATATCACGCCCTAATGTATTAATTTATCTTGTGTTTTCGTTTTAGTTTAAATTCCTTCTAAAAAAAACAGTACTTCTTTTTAAATTCCTACTACTTTTTTACTTTCACTAATCCATTGTCTAAATATATTTCATTTATGTTCTGCATTTAAATTATGTCAACTCTAAATAACATCCAATACGTTGAACATCTCCTAATTATATTCTTTTTGCATCAAAATCTTTACGGTACTATAAAATATACTTTTTATTCTGTTCTTTATCAGAAAACAAATACCTATTATTTACTTTTTTTTCTTCTATTTTCCATACCACATCCATGATCTTATTCTGAGCGTTATTAAACAACTTCTTTTTTTCTATTAAAGTTCTCTAAATGCTTTGTTTATTTTGAATATAATTTAATTTTCTAGAACACATTGAACTCTTTTTGATTTTTATATCATGTAATATTCTCTGCAAATATTTACTTCAAACACCTTTTTAATTCTATATATCTTTTCCTTTACAATAATTTTGTCATTAATCAAAGAATTTAGTTTAATATTCTTGATGTTTCCCTTTTTTTCTTTACTGGATCAATTTTAGACATATTAGATACAATTTTTGGATTTCGTTATTACCTTTTGTAACGAAATCATATGTCATAGATAACTGTAAAGTTACCTTAAAATTATTTTTTACACTTCTAATAAAGATTTTCTGAATTCGATATTGCTTCATTGATACTTAGAATCATTTAACATAAATGAATTTTAATTTAAAAGACTATGTTAAAAAGAATGTAAGTAAAAATTTTTCTTTCAATGGAATTTTTATTCATATTTCATATTTTTTATAAAAAATATCAATAAAATAGCTATAATAATATTTAAAAACATTACTTATTAAATTTCAAGCGAAAAATATCCACTCACTCAGCATTTTTCTACCAATCATTCTGGTTTTGAAACAATTAAAAGACTGTCGTCTGAAAAAATTACATGCCACCAAAAGGCGTAATAACAATTTATCAATCGTTTAATAGTAACGTCATCGACAATAGATTCGGATGGAAGACGCGAAACCAATCGATAATATTTACGGGAGAGTCGCCTAACGTGCACATACACACAACATATATTAACTTCCAGCGTGTTGCTTCCGAATAAAGGTATAAAGCTCTGATTTATGTACAAATCAAACAACAGTCGTACTAATGCATCTCTCCGTATTCGTGTTGAAACATCTGCCGCAACTCTGAACTGATTAAATGGTATTTAACATGTACGAATCATTGTTAAAGTTGAGTTTGAATTATTCTACGTACGTGTGTGTGGGTTGTTAGACCGACTGAGGGGATTCTAAGTAGCGTATACGGTATTTATCTCATTCAAACGTTTTATACATATACATACATATATATATACTCCTATATATTCATAAGTAAAATCCACACTTACACATTATAACGAAATATCGCAACAATAACATTTTCAGAACTACTAACAAAACGTTTCGTACGGTTATAGTTAAAAGTTTATGGCAATCGTTATTTTAATGGACATGTCAGAAATATTGACGCTTATATATATATATATATATATATATATATATATATATATATATATATATATATATCAAAGAAAACAAATTAATTAGACAAAATAAATCAACAAATTGGTCTTAAGATGAACCACAGTAAAGCAAAAGTCATGTACAATGAATTTGCAGGTCATGGGAAAATCAAATTAAAAATAATAAAAATAGAAGTTAAAATCTAGATGTATTTAAAATAGTTCGTTAACCCTCTATAACATTTTTTTTTGTTTCTTCTACAAAAAACATATAAAATGTAACATAGACATCCATTCACTTTTACATAAAAATTAATTATTTTTTCTAATGTTTAGACATTTATTTGCAAAAATAGGCACTGTGACTCAGAAGTAACAATGGGTGATAAAGAAACACTCTTACATTAGAGTATGAAAATCTGTTTATGTGGTATGGAATGACATGAAACAATTTACATTAGGATTTAAGCACAAATATACATGACATTTTGAGCATTTTATTTTTGGAATACCTTCACATCCAGGTTTTTTACAACGGCCCTTTTTTCTAACTATTTTATCAAGGAAAGGCCTTATTTTGTGTAATTTATCTGTTGTATCTGAATCAGCATTATTGCTAAAGTGTATTTTGGACTTAATCTGTTCCCACCTTGTCCTACTCATTATATCAGCAACAGCTGAAATTCTTGTCTCTGATTGCCAGTACACAACAAATTTAGGGAGCCCATAAATAGACATATAAAAACAACCCAAAAATTGTTCCATTTCAATTGATGTTAAATTTAAGGACTTTGAAAGGTCACATTGCACAGAATATAAATTTGATTGGTGAACGATGTCCTCTAATATGTCCCTACTAAGTAAATTCCTGAAAAAGTGAATAGGAGATTTGGGTTCTTCAGAGCCATCAGGTAGTTTACCTTTCCATAGTGATATGGCAAGACTTCTTGTACTCGATACCAATTTCCATGTTATTTTTGTGGCAATGAAGATTCTTCTTTCTCCAGTAGACTCCAATGTTCAGGTTCTTCTTCCTCATTCTCATTTTCAATAACATTTGTCCGACGTCTGTTAAATAAATCTGGTTGCTCCTCATCAGAATCAGCACTCACCAGAGAATCTTCTGACTGATAGCCACTAATGTTTATAATTTTAGTCAATCTTGATTTTTTGCCAAAAAACTGCCGTGGATCCATTTTAAGGGTGAGTAAATCTATAAATTGATATACAAAGGTAACTCTCAACCATATCATAAAAACCTATGTAAAATATACATTATGCCCCATTGTGACTTAGAAGTCACATACTTTTAAAATACAAAATAAGTGATAAGAAGTTTAGAAAATCAAAAGTGTACTAAAGTTAAAGTATCTACTTGCTTGAATAACTAAGATTAGAATTTTTTCAGCATGATAACTGGATTCAAAATGGAATTATCGACATACACAAAACACTAAAACAATAAAATGTGAGACCACGTTCACCATGTGCTGCACTCTTCCAAAGAAGAACTCACAAGTGAGAGAATTAGGAATTAAAAGTTACAAATGAGAAACATTTTGGTAGTCAGACTGCTACATTGAAGTTACAATGGTATCCAGGGGTAATGAAGCGTAAACAGAGAATAAACTCATGTTTATATGATATGTTACCTCCAAGTCACAGTGAGTTATAAAGGGTTAATACAAAATGAATATTTGTAGATGAAGTGAACAGAAGAATAAAAATGGGATGGCATCGATCTAGAAGAAAATCTTATGTTATGAAGTAAAATATTCCTCTATATTAAAGAATTTTTTTATCAGTTTTACCAGCTCTCATTTATTGTAGAGTAACGTAGATCTTAAATGTGAAAATAATTAATAAATATAAAAAATATACTTAATTGAAAAAGTTAATATTTTTTCTAGATAAAGTCTAAAAATTCATTAAATTCAAATTTCAATTCATCTGTTAACTAATTTGTACAAAAGTTAATATTCTCGTTTCATTTATAACATATTCATTTTCGAAGAAATCAATATTTTTAAACCACTTTTCCTCAGAAAAATTGTATAATAAAACCTCACCGTAAATTTAAAATTCAAATATTACGTTCGAGTAAAAAACGCATACAGTCTACGTCCATTAATGAAGACACATCAGACCCAGGTGTTTGTTTGAAGTGAACATATTTGCATATGAACTGTAATATTTTTTACCCCTTAGCCGCTGAGATTTTCCATCCAACAACATTATGAATACCGTCTACGTTGAAGGTAAACATTTTTCAGATTTAAGCGACTCGTCGTCATTTTCACACAATATTGGCCACTGAACGTATCGTGCGATTTTTTTAAAAATTACACATCGTTTAAAATTCAATCTATGATATCGCCATTGTGACTGGTATCATTTTTCTAATTAATGAATGCGGTTGTAGAGAACATCATAAATTATCCACACATATAAAAATTCCAAATTTATAATTACAGTCAAATACTAATTTCGATTAACATAATAGATACAATTACATGATTGATAATTACACCCTTATCGTTCTATACAACACAATCGAGTTTAATTGAATGGAATAAAAGTATAAAATAGGGTTGTCAACGATTTAATGTTTTATTATATTTTTTATGCATTTGCCACAACATAATAAAAAATTGACTAACAAACAGATTTATATCAAGTTTATTAAATATACTTACACACACACACACACACACACACACACACACACACACATATATATATATATATATATATATATGCATACGTATGTATGTAGGTATATTGTTAATGAAATGTGATCTCACATAAGTGGGATAAATTGTAAAGTTTCTAAAAAACATTTAATGTTAAAGTCACAAATATTAGGTTTTATTGCATGAAATTAACAAATATAGTTTATTTAGAGTTTGTACTCTATTGAGATAAATTGTGTAAATTAAACTGATTGCTGTTAGTTTGGATTGACAACTATCACGCTTCACAATTGTATTTTATTATTGAATTGAAATTATTTATTGTATTTTAACGTGTTTTTTAAATAATAATTAAAGTTGTTTAATTGTATGAATTTAAATTATAACACAATATTATAGTTTAAATTAAAAATAAAAAAATCGACACCGTTTGAATTGAGAATCGTAAAAAATGAAAACTCTGAAATATAATTATTATTGAAAATATTAAATAGAAGAAACCCATTATTCGAGTCAATCTTTACTTCTAGGATAAAATACATTCTTCATAAATATTTTAACAGTTTTGAAATGCTATTAAAAACAAACAAATAATTAACAAAATCAAAATCGTGCCAAAAAAAAATCGTTTTGATTTTACAATTTTCAGCAAAAGTAAATGGAACTAATCGTATAATTAATATATTTAATTTTAGTAAATAGCTGAAAATATATCGTTATTTAAAATATATTATTTTATTTTTGTTCGAAAAATCAGTAATTTTTTTGGTACAAACTAATAAGAATTAATATTGTTAATAAAGAATATTTGATACAAATATCTTATTTTTGAACTAAGAACAAAATAATGTATTTTATTTTGTCAGTGATACATTTGATATTTATATAATATTCATTCATACTTTATCTTCTGTTTCATCGTTGAGACTCTATTTTTTTACATTTCTCCACGAACAGTTTCAATACTAAAACCATTGTTATATAAAAGAATCCATATGCTATCTAACAACGATTTTAAGACTAAAACCAACCACGAAGAAGTTTAATAGTAATATTATGACTATGAACAACACAAAAAAAAAACAGTATAATAGCAAAATAATAAGTATGAATATTAACAATATTATTGTATTTTATTATTCCTTAATATTTTAAACAATCCTGTATAGGCATAATTTTTTAAAAAATATAACGAAATTTATTTTCAATTCTTAGCTAGATATATTTTTAATAATATAGTTATTCTACTAAACTACACGATTTTAATAAAATCTTCATCAACTATTTACTGTTAGCCTCTTTTGTTAATACTTATATCAATAAAACAGGAAAAAATTAGCAACAAATGACTATTAACAGTTTTATAAAATTTTGTGGTATGAGAATGACTATGTTGATGTATATATACAAATATATATATATATATATATATATATATATATATATATATATATATATAATGAGAGAGAGAGAGACGTCCTAATTGATGATTCAACTACGAGAGCCATTATATATAAATAAACTTGTTTAATTTAACAATTTTGGTGTAACAGTAAGTCTTTGTATTTCCCAGCATCGATTTTATATTTAATGCAACATTTGAATACATAAACGTCAATAAAATGGTTGTCTGTCGTCGTATTTACTATTTGTTTGTATTGAACGCGTCGAGTGGCCTATTCTATGATTATGTTGTCATCACGGTTGGGTGATAAAATAGAAAACGGTATTTATTTAGTGCTAGTAGTAGAGACGCAATCTGTCCGCAACATCTAGCGAATAAGATCAGAACAGGAGCGTCGCAAGGGACACGGCCATACAACGTACACATGCACCACCGAAGGGGCACCATATGGTGTACTACGTACAGAAAACGCGGCCGAGATCCATCGACGGAATCGATGCACTCCATCGCCGTCGACGTCGTCTCATCAGACGAGAGTTGTTTTCGTTCCCATGACAGGACTAATCCCGAACAATCGAATCCCCTCCGCAAACAGGTGAAGTAGAGTGCGCCGACGGTAGTTTTTGTACGGCCCCGGGTTTCTAATGGAATAATAGTACGAGGGCACCCTCTTTTCATACCGCTGAATTATTTCTGTTTGTGTTATTATTATTGATCCGTCAGATGGATCTTCTTTTGAACGGTTCGCTGAATTTCAGACGTGCTGATTGTCGACGTTCTTTGTTTCGTGGTTAAACGCGTGTATGCTTTGGTAAGTGGTATATATTTTGAGTGATGGTTTTATATGAAAGACTAAGTAAATGGAATGATATATGAAAATGTCCACTTTTATAACAGATCTCTTTTTTATTCAATTTTTTTTCTTTTTCGCAAAAAAGAAAGTACATTCTTCATGTTGATGACAAACCATTTAAATAATTATTCATCTCTCTCTCTCTCTTTCACACACACACACACACACACACACACACACACACATATATCTATATATATATATATATATATATATATATATATATATATATTAGTGCTTCATATTTCAAGACATGAGTCATTTTCTTTTAGATTGATTCGAGTTTCTTATAAGTAATGTAAATTTAACAAAAAGACTATCTTCGAACTGTAGTCCTTCAAATACGGATTTGTTCACTCTGACGAATAGAAAATATCAAGAGTTTCTCATGATTTTGATTCAAAATCGAATCGCATTGACTGTGAAAGACTGACGTGTTCTGTGTGCAAAAGAAAACTTCTAGATTGTTTTGTCGATTTAGCAAAAGTCGAAAGAAGTACGCGGAGATCAAACGGACACGATTACAGTATAGGAAAAAATTAGTCGACACGTAGTCGTACATACGGACGTGGATATCATTCACAGACATTCGATAGAGATTTTTCGAAATTCTAAATACGTTTTGTATAAGTTTATTTTTTATTTATTGAATGAACAAAAGACACGAGAATCTTATAAACACTTCCTGTTTTTCAATAATGCAAATAAAAGATATGAAAGCAATATATAAATTATATGTACTCATTAATACAACCTTTTTTATTATTTTTGATATCTTAGTAGCGTTGTTTTAAAATATATTAATAAACATTTTTTCTACTTCAAATATATTTTTCAATATTTACTATTCACTCAAAATTTTATTCTTCAGAAATAGAAAATACAATAGATAAATACTGAATGAAGATTGAATACATAAAAGTTATTCAGTCATACTAATCACAACTTTTCTAATGCATATAAAAATATCTTCTGACTAAAAAATTGAAATTTTCAATTCTGTGAAGAAATATCGTAGCTCACGATCAGCTTTTTTCATAATATTTTTTTCTCGTAAAATATATTTAATCCAATATCACACAATCTGACACTTGAATTTAAATATGAGATCTGATGGTCATTTTTGTTCATTTTATGTTATGATTAATTTTAACAATTTATACTTTTTTTGGTGTGATCTCAAGAATACTCTGCATCCTAAAGATTACTAAAAGATAGAACAAACTATCTAAATTAGTAACGTAAGATACACAAAAAAATCCAAGAATGTCGTACATAATACAATTAAATAATACAAATATAATTATAGGAATGAGAAAAAATAATATCAAATATATCTGGCATTTAGTTGAAATATTAAATGAATTTAAGAGAGTAGAGA
Organism: Neoneuromus ignobilis; assembly: GCA_029203775.1. Lineage (NCBI taxonomy): Eukaryota > Metazoa > Arthropoda > Insecta > Megaloptera > Corydalidae > Neoneuromus > Neoneuromus ignobilis. The sequence continues at coordinate 24,985,064 of CP092091.1, read as the reverse complement.
ATTTATAATAAACGACCTAACATGAATGTCTAACACGCATGAATGATTAAATGTTTAAACAAAAAAAATCTTTGAAACTGGGATTGAAACCTTTTCAAACATCTGTACTACAACACGGTACTTGAAATTTGACTGCTTTCATTAAATACAATTTATAATTAAATATTCATTTTAATTAAACATTTCTCTAAAACGTAATCAACATCTTTTACAAAAAATAAAAATACGACATATGAATAAAACACAGATCGTATTGAAAAACAACTTTTAGCTACAATTTTTCTGCAATTAGAGAGAAGATCCCATCCAACACTACTTGTAATGAAAAATATTGATACGTACGTTTATCCTATCTATTACAAATCACAGATACACACACATGCACGCACACACAATCTCATCCATATCATATTTCATTCGTTCTACACGTAATGGATGTTAAATCAGCAATAATTGACGTTCTAACAACCGAGTTCTACCTGTTTCCGATACAATAATAAAAGTGTGCTGTTGCAAACAACCTTAAATTATATACTTAATGGTGTTATGAAAAGATAAAATTGATTTTTTTCGAAAAATTACCAGTTTATTTTCTGTTCAAATGCGATCGTCGTTCGATAATTATCTAGATATTATTTTTATTGTAAGGCGATGTAGATGAGATAGATAGCTCGAGGTACGATAAACTGGTTGTTTAATATGATTATTATATAATTTTTCAGACGGCAAACGAGCTCGAATTACACTAATTATTATCATTTAATGGTATCGTAAATTATATCTTGACACTGTGATTCGGTGTTAAGCCGATCAAATATTATGTTTACTCAAAAATCCCATTGTTTGCTTTATTATACGTACATGCGTTATTTCTAATATTAATTTGAATATTAATTTTGTATCAATTGTACACATATAATTCTAAATGGAATTTATATATATATATATATATATATATATATAAATATTTCCATTAAATAATTCCGTTTCGCAAGACATTCCTAACCGAAGCCACAGATAAACACCTTAAAATATTTTGTTTTGGTACAAGGTTCATTCGAGTATGTATATGTGTTTTATATTTAACAGATATATTATTTTTTTTATATAATTATTAAATATTTAGAATAGAATTTAGATACGTCGAGCTAAATCACTAAATAAATATTTCACCGTAAATTAAATCTTGCATGGAAAGTTTTTGATGTATGCAAAATAAATTCTATATTTACATATTTATATTTACAGATCGATGTTGAATTCTATTTTCTAGCAATACATACATACATATATATATATATATATATATATATATATATATATATATATATATATTTATATAATACTATTTAATGTTGTAATAGTAAAATAGAATAGGCATACTTTTATAAATTCAACAAAAATAAAAAATATATTTTAATACAATGTTTGCTAGTCGTTTCTATAGAAACAGAATTGCTAACTAGCCTTATTTATTTATAGTATGGATTTTTCTTTTCTATTTATTATTCATATTAAACATTATCTTATATTCTAATAAAAATATGAATAACAACTTAAAATGTTATTCCTCTTATTTTTAATATTTAAAATATGAATACTACTTTAAAAATTAAAAAAAATGATCTATTTATTAAATTAGTCTATCACTCCAAAATATTTTTAAGAAATATTGAAATAATTTGAAATAACACATTTTTAAAACAATTATATATATATATATATATATATAAGTTGTTTTCCTTATAATATTTAATCATTTAACAATTTTTGGCAAACAAATTAATTTTCAAATTGATAATCGTGATTTTTTGTATGAAATGTACAAAACCTGCACTAAAAACTACTCAAACCAATTCTTCAAATTATTCTACCATGTTGTTTCTCTTTTTCAATGCTTCTGCTTACTAATTTTTTATTGAATAATATACGAGTATAATCTCATCCCTTTTTGAATTTCATATCATATGTCTAAAATACTGTACATTCCTTTTTTAGTGATTTTATTCATTTTTTTCTCTTTTTTATTCAAATCAAGATTTGCTCGGTTTTTAATCCATTCAATCTTGTAAACAGATCGACATTTTAAAATTTCCACTCTTATTAAATATCATTTCATTAGATTTTCCGTGCTTTTGTACTGCATAAAACTTTTTAAAAATGGAATGAATTCCATGATTACAAAATATTTTTCGTTTCCATATGAACATTGAAAAAGTACATTTTATTCGGAATTTAATTTCTACATAAAATGTATATTTTTTGTTTATGTGACAATTCAGACACCCTGTACTGTCTCTTCTCAATTTTTTATATTCTAGTAATAGCTATTATTTGGATATAATTTTGTTTGTAAATGATAAAGTACTTAATTTTAATTATAATTATTTTAAATCCAAAATATTATAGTGTGAAAGTGAATAAATTATTTGTGTAAAAGAATACACAATGGAATTCTAAATGTTAAATAATAAATCAAATTCATGAAATTTTATGAAAAATGTAACAAAAATTGAAAAAAATATTTAAGTAAATATAAATATGCTTTTTTAAAAAATGAATTTACTTTTCGATTTTACACTGTACTAATGTAATTAAAATAAATTTTATATATATATATATATATATATATATATATATCTGAAAAAAAATTCTTGTCCTTTCCCTATATAATATACTTATATCATTTGTTACATTACACATATATAATACAACAGCTAGATTAGTAACAAGCAACAATAAGCACAACAATAGATCATTCAGAGCATGCGTTCAACAGTCTGTTCCACACGTGACTACATTGACACAATGGCGCACGGTAGTAGAGACGATTTGATGGCAATATATCATTCATATGCAAATATAATTCGCAACACACAGACGGCATGTGACATTTACAGTGAAGCTATCGTTGTAATGGATTCTGTATATTGAATTCTGATTATTTGGATGCTTATATTCCGTCGACATGAGACATTATGCACGTCTCACGTTTCTTTATTATTTATTTGTAACGGCTTTGCGGTATTTCTGTAAAGCATGTTTGTTATTTGATTTGCTCTAATCCCTGCGAGTACAGAGATAGAAAGACTTATTATTTCATACAATATATGCAACCTTCGAATATTTTTTTCAGAAAAATATTTTATCGGCATAAAAAATTTCATAAACACGCACACACACACACACACACACACCACACACACACACATATATATATATATATATATATATATATATATATATATATATATCTACCTACACTTTTTAGCATTATCACATATTATAATACATTTTTTAAGAAAAGAGGAATACACAACATAACACCACAATGAATGCAATTTAAGTATATTATTTATAAAATTATGTTATGATCTCATTATAAAGCGGAGGAGGCAGTCTTCTAATCGAATGAATGCAGTCTGATTACAGTGGAATCTGCTGACTGGAAATGAATGCGATATGTGAATGCAAATGCATTCACATCAAAGTCTAATTTTATTTTATACAATACAACTCTTATTTATGCAACAAAATGATATACATACATATATGCTAAATGTAAAACTATTAGAGAAAACCCATAATTTAAAAAACATTTAGTCAAAATGACCGTATTTTGCAATAATATTATTTATAAAATATTAAACGAATTAAAATTGTAGTAAAAAATTACATTTCTTCGAATTCTTTAACAATTAAACATTACATACCATTTAAACTACATAAATTAATATAAATACTATAAATAAGGATATATTTTATAGAAAAAACGATAATTAAACAAAGCTCTTTAATGATTTTTTTGTTTGGAATTTAAAAAAATAAGTATTTTTTTAATATATTTTTTAAAAATAAATCAACAGCTATTAGTAACAAATATCTCAAAATATATGAAAAAAAAACTACGAGGGTCGTTTGATAAGTATGATAAATTTATTTATTGTATAATTTAATTAATTAATTTAATTAAATTTTTCAATTTCGTTTTTCTTACTTTTTTACCATACTTATCAAACGACCCTCGTACTTGTATATAAAATATTATGTTTATAAATAAGCAGAAGAATATGTGTTATAAATTAATCAATTATATATATATATATATATATATATATATATATATATGTGTGTGTGTGTGTGTTTTATGTGCATTTTAAAACTTTCAAAATACACATATCAAAATAATTACAAAAAATATGAAACATTACAAAAATCTGCAAAATAAAATTATCATCAAATATTTATTAAGTTTAAATTTGTTTAAACAAATTTACTGATAATAATTAAATAAAATTGACTATTACAAATTATTAAGAAAAATAGCATTAAAAAACAATGTCGTTAAAAAATATTATAAATTTATCAAAAATAAATCAATTCACTAATTAATACTTTGATTTCTATTTTTAAATTCATTTTGATTATTAAAAAACAATGTCAAATAAATTTATATTCCAAATATATGTGAATGAAATATAATTTTTAAAATATAATCAAATACCTTTAACCTATGTTTAAAATTCTGAGCTGAATTCTCTAGAAAATCATTATATTTTTCGTTTACCAAATCATTTGAATAAAATCATAATTATTTTAGATCTCACAAACAAATATATTAACAGTTATTTGAATAACTATTTACACCAAGACCGATTCATTCATTTAAAATAAAACGAATTTCTGTTCAACATATACTCTTATAAATACCATGTTAAACGAGCCCTATATACATTTTCCTTCATTATGTTTCAGTTTTAATTACAATTTATAGATTGATACAAATATTCAATTAAAATTCTTTTACAAAATCTTCTTATATATAAATAACACCTATACTATATGCATAGATTATAAAACATACTATTTTTCCAAAATTAGTTAATTACAATAAATTATGCAAAGTTTCGTATCGATAAAAAACTAATTAGTTTCTTACAATTTAATTAAATACGAATATATAAATACGATTACATAATCTAATAAAAATATTTTCAAACGTATTCTATTCATGGCATATAAAATTACATATCTATCTCTATTCCAATTCGTGGACAATATAATCAAACACGATACAAAATAATCTATGTATAGCATACCATGTATTTATAAATTATGTATATAATCTTACCAAAATGTGTAGTAAATCGTTCGGAAAGTCAATGCACCGCTCGAAATTTCAATTCACGCAACCACTAATATTGTCTATTGATTTTTAATTAATAGTAAACATTAATGAAACTATTTAATTGATTTGAAAGTCAAAGTTCAGCAGCTAGCACACACTGGACAGCTACTATGCACAAAAATATAGTTTGTTGAATGCATTTTACTGTATGTTCAATTCGAGACCTAAAAACAATAGTAATACAGAGTATAATAAACTATACACTAAACATATTTTACTATTCTATATATACGTCTGTACATATATATATATATATATATATATATATATATATATATATATATATATATGTATAACAACATAAATATTTTCACCTGTAGAAATATTACAGTTATAAAAATTTTCATATGGATATCAGTTTTTATTTATTTTAATTAACTTATACCAACGATTAGACTTTTAGAACACACGTGGTTTATGATATCAATTTTTATTCTAACAAAGAATTACAAATACATATATTCATTAAGAAAACAACTTACCATTTATATTATAGTTTCAGCTAATCCATATCCATGAAATTACGTTTAATAATTGGAATAAATGATTCATTTTGAAAAAATATAAAAATGACAAGATCACAAAAATGCATTCTGACAGAAACATATAACACTGTAATTTAATACGCCATATGAAAATAGTTCCAACATAATTTCATAGCACACTGAAAGTAAGACTAAAACACACATATATACTCGTATATATAGGGGAAAAAATGAAACTGAAGAGTTTAGACACACATTTACTTGCTTACTATCTTTCAGTCTCATTTGGACCATTAAATATATATATATATATATATTTGTGAATACATGAGGAAAAGAATATATGTAAAATGTGTGTAATTTAAATGATTCACTAAACTAATATATAACAATTATATCATAATTTAATACAGCCACTAATACCAATATACAAATTTCATATGTATCTATGTTACATTTATTCATAACTAATATACAAATACAGCACAATTTGTGTTTCTTTAAAAAACTAAAAGAAATATTTTCAACTAGAGAATGATAACATAACTATATGTTCATTATGTACATTGCAAATTATTAACCAGTACCACAATTATAAAAAATGTTTTTTTAAGTTAGACAGAACTTTCGATAGAGATTCAATTTAAAATTCTATCACGCTTAAAAACACAAACACTTTTTCAAATTATTCAAGAAAAAAAGACTTTTCAATAATATTTCAAACATTTTTTTTAATTCTTAAAACATTAATCGTGATTTGTATCATATTATTATTAATATGTACATGTCAACTAAAAGTATTGTTTTTATAGAAGAGCCTCTCATTTTTCTTCTGTATTATGTTAATAACATCAGTTAATAAGTTTAATTAATCTTTTTAATACACAGAGTTAAATATTTATATTCAGAATAGTTCACAATAATAGAACTACAATATTATTGAGAAGAGTAGTATGTATATATATATATATATATATATATATATATATATATATATATATTAGCAGATATTTTTTAATATTAAGAAAAAAAGTACATTAAAAATATTTTCTTATATATTATACTTATTTAATGTACTTGTTTAATTTTATTCATATTGTAAACGATTTTAATTTTACATTTTTTATGTATTAAAACATCCTAAAAAAATTATATTTTAGTTCGTCATTAAGGGACAGGACTAGTGTGACACTTTCAAAAAATCACTTTATTTTTTTAATTTTTCGATAGTCTATACCTTCAAAAATAACATACTAAAATTTCAAATGCGGATCTCAAATAGTTTTTGAGCTACAGCCTTCTAAAGAATAGCTAATTATAACAATGAAATCAATACTTTTATCTTTAAACGCGTTTTTCTCAAAACTACATTTTTAAAATTTGCTGCAGTTCTAACTCGATAACAAATCATCCGATCGATTTGATTTTTGTTTTAGCATATTTAATATTTGTTTCTCCATACAATGACCCTCCAGTTTTTCGATTGGATAAAAAATGTAATTTTTCCATGCCAAAAACCATCAGATTTTTGAGCGAAATTTTAAACTTTCTTTCAAAACTCCGCCATTTTGTTAAATTTCATTTTTTTTTCACAATCCTGGGTCATTGTTAAAACATAGACAAAACCGTTTAGTTTAACGAACTTTTTTTTTATTTCAGGCACTGTGAAGGCCGCAATCACTGCAGCAGTGGTTTTTTTTTTTTTTTTGGAGACTCGGGAGATGGTGAATAACTTGCTGAAAATCGAATATTTTCATTCAAAAAAATTACTATGTATACATTATTTATATAATAATATATTCTCAAAATTTTAAAACATTCGATACAATACTTTTCTTTAAAAAAATTCCCGAAAATCATCTTTTTTTTAGGCAGTCACACTAGTCGTGCCCCTTAAATATCTCACTTTGATTCTCAACCATAAAAACATTTCTTTACTAAGAAACCTATAATTCTGATATTTGTTTTTATGTTACTTTTTAACAATAAATAATTTTTTCATAAAATAAATGTATCTGAAAATAGGCAAATATTTAATATTTTAATTAAAAAATAAAAAGTATTATTAAAAATGAAGGAAGTTATATTTCATAATAAAATATCCTTTTTCTATTACTAAATATTTTCTAGTACTGAATATAGTGGATTATATTCAATAAAATATTATATATATATATATATATATATATATATATATATATATATCTGTATGTATATATTATATACACGATATGTTTATATGTTTATACGTCTGTATATGCAAATATATTTTTAGATGATTTTTTTATTTCAAAAACAGTACATAAAAACCTCGGTAGTACAAATTGGATATTTGATTAAAATTTTAGTGCCAGTCGATGTTCAGAATATCGTCCAATTGAAATTAATATTTTACCGTTTCATTTTCTCGAAGTGTGTAGAAAATGCAGTGTCGGACCGCGTGAATCAACTGGGAGACGGACCCGACGCAGCGCCGTGCATCCATGAAACTTGTGCTGAAAATTGAACTCGCGCATCCCGTAATAGCAACCGACGCGTCAGACAAAATACCTGCATAAAACAATTGTTATAAGACGTAATTGTGTTCAGCGCATCGTATTGTTGAAATTATTAAGACGATGGAACAAATCGTCTAGGTCTTGTTTTCTATTTCTTTGATTGAGTTTTGTTTCTGTAACAGAAGTGTGATGAATTTTATATGAGAGCAAATTACATTATTTTTTTATAGAAGAAAATGTTATTCTTTTAATTTATTTTGTATTCTTCTAGAAATCCTATTTTTTAATCAATAACAATTCATTGTGTATATAATTTACAATTAATAATAAATCATACAGTATTTTAAAAAAATATTCCGAATATCACTCGTTGAACATTTGATATTTAATATCTTTTCTAAAAATAAAAAAATAATTATATTTTTATCAAGATAATTGAACACGTAGTTTTTTTGAACCTGACATATTTTTTCTTATAAAAGTTTATATTAAAAACAAGTACATGAATAAATCAAAAACTTATGAAAATGTAATTACTAACGTCCTATTAAACTAATCAAACATTTATTGTGTTTTAAACAATAATGATATTTATTTTATATACTTTTATTATAAAGGTTGATATGTTGTATTTTTCTACTACTAGTTTTCATGTGCCATACTAGTCATCACAAAATCTAACATAAAAAACAAACAATGACCTTTAAAGTTTAATTTATAAATAGTTAAATATAACAAACAGGCATACATGAAACAATACAAACAATTATATCTGTAAAATCAAAATTATTAGTATCATTTTTTCGCAATTAACTTTAAAATTGAATAGCATCTAAATTTTTTACATTTGTTAATCTTTATTATTTACTACAAGTAAATCAAATTAAAGATTTTTTTTCGATAATCATTGCTAGATACTTAAAATTTATCAAATTCTATACGGTAAAAAATACTTAATACACTTTTTAAAATAATTTTTATTTCATAAAATTCATTGCAATTCAAAATAACGTGTCTTAATAATAGTAAAAATTCTATACATTTTTATTCTGCAATTATCTTTTGTTCTATTATTGTTCATTTGTATTTTTATTTCTAGAAAATTTCAAATATTGTCATAAATTAAATTTATATATTTTTCGAAACTCTATTATCTACGCACTGTGTGTATTTATATGTGTGTGTATTCGTTCTTTTTCAAACGACGTCTTGTAAGAAGACGTGGTTCTTTTTTTAGTTACACACCGATGAACTTTTTCCTTAATACCGAGCGTTCGGTAAATAGTGAGTGCAGTTTTTATTTTCTGTACGGACAATGAAAATGTACGAAATGATTTCAGATCACGGAAGAGCCCGCAGCGTAGTCGAATCGAGATCTTTCGAGAGACGACCGCCACGATGCTTTTTCTGCTTCTTTGTACTTGTGTGTTCAACGCAAGACGTGGAATAAAACGAAGTGGATTTTCATTAATTCAGGAGACTATTGTTGTTCTTTAAGAAAAATATTTTACAAACAACGATGGAAAATATTATATATATATATATATATATATATGTATATATATATATATATATATGATTTAAAATTCAAAAGAAACAAAACATTATATTCAATATCTAACCATTATTTTGATAAAAATGTATTTGGTATTCAGTAAACTTTATTTCAGATCAATGGAAGAGAATAAAATCTATTATAGTAAAATAGCATACGATAAAATTAAAAGAACCTGTTATTATCTTGCTAGTATTAGTTGATGAGGAAGAACAAAATTTATTACGAATAAAATTAGGAATAAAAAGCAATGAAAATATTAATACGTTACATAACAATATGATATAGAAATAACTAATCAAAAAACACATAAGTATTAATAATACAACACTTGAAATTAATTTAATAAATTAAACTATCTATAGACAGAATACAAAAAAAAAACAATTAAAATCAAGTGATTTATTCATTAAAGACTTAAACTGATAAATAGATATAGATAAAACTGTCAATTTTTTTCTTATTTTTTGATAGGCAATACTCGAAAATACTCTATGTGTTTATTCTATCTAGAAATATTTAACTTACAACTAAATTGAAACTTATTATTTCTATTTGTTTATAACTTTTTAATCGTGATATCGTTGATATTAAAAAAATAATTAAATAACTCAAATTACTTTTATTTCTTAATTTTCTTTCACTCCTTATTACTCGATAATTCTACAATCTGATCATCTAACCGATTTTCCTCGACTATGTCATACTTCTTCTTCTTAATATTGTTTATTTTTTTACTTGTAATGTCATATTGTTTTCTTTTTTTATTCTACACTTAATTTTATCATTATTTCATTATTACACTTATTTTATCATTATTTCTACACTTATACATTTATTTCAAAGTATCTATTTGAGACAGAAAATAATTCAAAGATAAACAACAGAATAAAAGTTATTATTTTTGTTCATTACTGTTTTTAGAATTTTTTTCTTTTATTACAAAATAATATAATTATACAAGTACGTCAGTTGTATAAAAAATAATTATTCTAAAGTGGATAAGAGAAATAATAAAATAAATGAAAATAGGTCGAAGACTTTTATAACATGTTTTATTTTTTGAAAATAAAACAGCTTATAATGAAATAAATTTGAAGAGAACTAATAACCTCATATGCATTTAAAACAAGTCAAATGAAGGTATAATAGAACATTTATAACGTTTTTGAAATAAATATGTATCAAATATCCATAATAAATATGATATCTACAATCTTGGATTTGAACACAACGTATCATATTTGAATAGACATTTAGGAATTAATTTATATTAAAAATAAAAACTGAGTAAACAGAACACACACAAACAGGCATGTTCTGTTTTCGTGACCGTCAAATATTCAATTCCAAGAAATACGAGAAGACGCGTATATTAAATTAGAATAAAAAAAATTGAAAAAATATTAAGAAAACGAACAAACATACGTATAGTGTTTGCATATAGATTCTCGAATCTATTATCGCCGCAAATGAAATTAATACATGGTTAAATATACACACACATAACATAGCACATAAACAAATTATCATTGTTTTGATAACATCTGTATGGACGAACGTGTGTATATATAGTGTGTTCGCACGGCGGTCCTCCGAGTCAGTTGTTTCGAGACCTGTTGAGCAGTATGTCTATGAACACTGGGGCACTAATTCGCAAGTTCAACAATCTGATTTTAATAGACGAGCGAGACGATTATAATGGAGCCAAATCGATCAGGGATACATTACATGAGACGCTGGCAATATTTGGCTGTTTTCACAGGTAGATCTTAATTCATTCATAACAGTAAATCTACTCTAAAATAAATATACACATAACCATTTCATTCATTACGAACGTCGAGAATAATTATTTATGTATGTAAATATATATATATATATATATATATATATATATATATATATATATATATTAAAGTCGTTTGATAAGTATGGTAAAAAGGTATGAAAAATTAAATTAATTAAATTAAACAATAAATAAATTTACCATACTTAACGACCCTCGTATATATTGATATATATATATATATATATATATATATATATATATATATATATATATATGTGTGTGTGTGTGTGTGTGTGTGTGTGTTATATTATGCTGTATTATTTATTTCTCTGTATTCTTCTCTTTTGGTATTTGTATTATTTATTTCTCTGTATTCTTCTCTTTTGGTATTTGCAATTAGGTTAATATTTTATGACTTATTTTATTATCATTGATTTCAGCAGTTAAACTTTCTTCAGCAAGCTTGCTAAAAATGTTTAATTACCTGAAGATGTTCATATCTTGAAACTAGATATTATAGGATAATTTAATAGTAACTGAAAAATAAATGACAGGAGTAATTTATTTTTTTAGAATTTATTTTAAAAATTGGTATTTTCTCAAGGAATTCTTTGTTTTTCAGAAAGAGTTACACTAATATCGATTTTATATTTTAATAATTTGTTATAAAAAAATTTAATAACGATTATATATATATATATATATATATATATATATATATATATATATATAATAAGTATATTATATAAACATTAATTATTTTTAATTCCTAAAAAACTAATAGTTCATTTTTCTTATTTCATTTCAACATTGATTAAAATGATTAAAAAATCGTTTTTGTAATCATGAAATTCAATTATTTTCATTCTGTAATTACTGTATCATTCAGTGTTATATTATATAAATAATGATTTCATTAATAACTAATTAACAAAACAAAATTATATGCAAATATATTTATAAAAAAATATGTATATAATTTGTTGCAGACACATCAATTATGTTTTCAATATTTGAATTAGAATAACAATAAATTTAAAAACATACTATTTTCAAACAAACTATACGTGATTTATATCAAAAGCAAATAGTACTTATTGCATACAATTACATTATGTACTTGACATAACGATATCTATAAATAATTTTAAAAATTTTTGTACACACATACACTATATATATATATATATATATATATATATATATATATATATATATACATATATATAATATTCCTATCTTGAAACCACCTATATAGAGTGACTTTAACTTTTATGAAAATTCATAAAATACCATAATAATAAAAATGCTTAACTCTTAAAATTTTTTTTTCTTATATTTACACTAATACACTGACTCTTTTCCAGGATTATGAATTTCACTATGTGTATCTCAAGAGATAAATAATTTTTTTAAAAAATTTTGCAACCATTTATATATTTTTTATAATTTTTCATAAATTAATTGTAAATCTACTTTAATTATTTTTTTATTTTTTGATCATTTATGTATGTATTTGATATTTCTATTAATGTGAGACAAGAAAATATGGATTACCAATCTCGTTAATTCACGTAATATATTTCAATTTTCTAAAAAAAGTAGTGTTATTTCTTTAAAAAAAATCTTATACACTTTTGATTAAAAATGATATGTATTCAATATATATTTTTACGTGTTAATATAAAAAAAATATTTTGTTTCCAAGAAAAATGTTAAATGTTAAGTTTATTTTTTAGTCTATTCTAATATAAAAATAAATGTATTAAAAAATATTTTTATTACTATCATACACGCAAAATTTTAGAAATACCTGAAATTCTAAAATTCTTAACACATTGTATGGCAACGTCTCAACGACGTCTTTCGCATACTATTACTAGAGCGCGAAAAACGTCGTCGAGACGTTGCCTGCATACAATGTGTTAATAGTGTCTAAAATAATTCCCGATCTTCCAGAGAGAGAAATATTTTAGACACAAATATATTTTATTCTTAATACTCTAATAAAAAACATTAATAGTACTGCACTGATGCATTTTCATACTTATTGTTTTTCAAGTGTTATTATAAATGTTTATATTTTTATCGAAATATCTTTTTAAAACAGATATAACAGATAATATGATGATAAATTTCAAGATTTTCATTATATATATATGTGTGTGTGTGTGTGTGTGTATTTAACCATATCAGTCTATATAAATCTCTCGACTACTATTAATTTTTCTAATACTTCAGTCCAAAAACATCATATGCATCTTTTTTGTAGATTGAGATAATTATTTCATTCAAAAAGACTTATTTTTTCTGTCTATTCAACTTTTTCTACCCTAGTTTAACTCAATTTTAACATTCTTTTATAACAGCAATCAAATAATTTTTTTTAAAGAAGTTTTGTTAATTATTTTTGATTTCGAAATGTTGTATATTGTATTTTCTTCTTTCTAAACTCAATGCCATAACATCATATTTTATAATAACAAACAATTTTTAATCGTCATTGAAAATCACTATATTAACTTAAGCGCATCTAAATAATATTAAATGCAAAATTAAAAAATCCATCACCTGTATATCAAATTGATTCTATTTGTTAAATATGACAACTAAAAATGCTACTGTTAATCTTTTTTTTGATAATAGCTTTTTTAAAATTTTTGAAACTATTCACATTTTTGTTAATAATATATTCATCATTGAATAAATAACAAAATTCAATTATTTGGTAATGTTCTTAACTATAAAGTAGCCCAAATGAAACTGAACGATTTAAACATACATTTACTTTCTCACTATAATTTACTATCTTTCAGTCTCATTTGGACCACCCTATACATTACCCTATGCATACAACTCGTCGGTTATTTTATATCACAATAAATATATTCACTTAAAAATAATCTAACATGTTACATTAAAAAAATATATTAAATTTTACAAATACAATAATAAACGCATATATATATATATATATATATATACCTCGCACCTAAATATAATCATTTAAAAATATCGCTCTATAATTTTCATTAACAGTCTAAAATAAATATGATTGTTTCTGTAATCACTTATTTGATGCTTATTTATATATAAACATAATGTAATCTATATAAAAAAACACTTGTAAAAGACAATACGTCAAAAGAAATTATTTCAGCCGACAACAAAGCAAAAACTAGAATATGTTGTAAATAATACTCAAAAACGTTGAATATATGTATACAAGGATCTGTTATTTTATCTAATTTGACAAGAATGCATTGCACACTATCTAAATTATTTTGACTGAATACCAGCCTGTTGTAAATTTGATATTATCTTCAGAGATGATATTGCATGTTTTCTTTTTTTCTTATTAAACGGCATCACCGTCGAATGTCGTATTCATCGACGATTGTGTTTAATAGGTTTTTAATTGATTATAGAAAAAATATATACACTGAAGTGTTTTGTATCTTATCTGTAGGAAGTGACCGATAAGCAGTGTGTATCCATCTACACTAGAATACAAATCGGTGTACGCGACGTTGATGCAATGACGTAATGGATTTCTGATGCGTGTGATTATTTACCTATCGCCTGATGTTTGATTCGACTCCATACATAAAATAAAATTTACAGCCACAACATCCAGTCCCAACATAAATTCTTACCGCTTGTCAACGACACCCACTTACATCGTAACTCGAATTACAGAAGTTTGATGTTTGTCAACTTTTTTATGACTTTTCTCTTCGTTGCTTCTCTCTGAATATCTTATCATACTTCGAGTAAATTAAGTAATTTAAAAATAAAATTAAAAGCTGAATGAATAAACGAGACGAAAAATATGGAAAGAAATATATCGTCGCATTCTTTTTGTACTTGAAACTTTTATTCTTTCTAGAAGTTCTGTCGACGAATTATTTTTTCGATTCTTTCAAAACATTTCTCTTAAAAAAAATATAGACGAATCTTAACCAGCATTTTTTATCTAAAAGTAATAATTAATTACATTTACATTGAAGTTATTTGATTGTTCTTATAAGTCATGCTCTTTTATTATCAGTGGAAAATATTTAAAAGTGTGACACTTTTAATACTACCAGTCTTAATTTCTATCTTTTTATAAAAATAATCAATTATTCTAACAACACAGCTTATCAGAAAACTTGATTTATTTAAATAATTTCGATGAAATCAGATACCATTCACACAATTAAAATTATTAAACCAAATTAAGTTATAGATATACAGAATACATATCGATTTCAAATTTGAAATTCCATGAACAATGCATGCAATTAAATTAATCCTAATATCAAACGATAATATTCTTAATTAGTGTATAAATAGACAAAAAACAAAAACAATACATACTCAGCGAAAAATACAGTTTGCACAACAATATCCACTTAATAAAAGTTTACTTTCATTCACGACACTTATTTAATATCACTATTGAAAATAATCGACTGAATTTCCAACATATTCTGTTATATGAATGTACTTTTAACAGTTTATTAGAGAGTGGTTTGTTATCAGTTCATTAAAGTATTAATTCACAAAAGCATTAAAGTGTTGTAATTTTACAATATGGCAATTTGATGCACCATAGAAATAGGTATTTGAGTGAATCAATAATAGATCACTCTTTTAAGAAATATTAAAAACACAAACGGTATTATACCATTGAGAATTCAATTGATTAATTTCAATGATTAACACCTCAATAGTAATTAAACTGAATGGAAAAAGATTCAAAAAATATTATTGTTCCCCAGTTAATAATTCGTTATTTTTTTTACAATACTAATTTAACAGTATCTATTTTTTTAAAATAAAATAAAATGAACAAAATCGTTATTGAATCAAAGATCTTCTTATTCATTCTTCGTATTCTTAATATGAAACCAATATATTCATCATATAGTTCAGTCAATCAAATTATTATAAAAAAAGACTTTGTGTCTTTGAAATTATTAAAAAAACGCTTATTGTCGTTTTGAAGAATAAATCTTTTTATGATAAAATCATACATTTTTCCAAACCGTTGAGATAATACTATTGGAAAAAAATAATATGTAATTGTATCTAAAAGTCATATGTTCACTAATAAACTATTTGTTTTTATACAGAAAAGTCAGATAGAATTTTATTGTACACTCACAAAATATTTTATTATTATATTTATAATATCAAAATTTTCATTATGTCTACTTGTTTATTTTTTGTGCAATTCAATTTACTACATTATGAATTATTAGCTGAATGATTTATTGTTAAATAGAACGCCTTATTCTTAAAACATATCTTTTTTCAGTAAACTTAAGTGCTTTTACGACCGGTATGATGTACGGATGGACGTCACCAGCGCTGATCAAACTGTTGGCTGAAAATTCACACATCGAGGTCACGATCGACCAATGTTCATGGATCACATCGTTATTGATGGTCGGAGGTATATTTGGATGTATAATGACAACGTTGATTATTGACAGAATCGGACGAAAATGGTCAGTGCTTCTAAGCTCAGTACCGTCGATTATTTGTTGGTTGATGTTACTGTTCGCACGAAACGTTCCGACGCTCTATGCAGCGAGGTAAATTTGAAAAGATCATTCTAATATTCAACTTCTTTTAATTGAACATAGAGCCAATATGAAAATTTAAATTATTCTCTTACCTGTACACCTTGTTTATTAATGCCATCTTGTGTTGTTTATTGAGAAATCTCAAATTTTATATTTGAAAACATGAACTAATTATATAATCATATGTCAAATAATTTTAAAGCATTTGAATTTAAGAATAGTATTTAAAACTAACAATGCTATTTAAAAACATATAAAAAACAATGTAGAAAAAATAATATAACCAATTCGAAAAAACAGGCGAACGTAATAACAGTTTAAAGATTGATTTAAAGAGCATACCAATTGTACAATAAAAAAATCAAAAATAGATGTTTAATAAATAAATTTGTAAAACATATTATAATTTACAAATTCATTGTAATATTTATTGCTACAATTGTTTATATGAAATAAATGAATTATAAAAAATAAATGTTATTCTCATTAGCCATTTTAATGTAATAAGCAAATAATTATTTTTTAATAAAATAATATTATTTATATATAAATTAAGAATTTTTATATTTTGGATATTATTTGAGGATTTGATTTGGTGCTTAAAAAATTAATAAAAAAGGATTCAGTAAGTTCAAATCACATGACTATAAATTTAAACACGATAAAATTTAATAATAAATTCAATTTTTTTTAATACTTTTATAGGCAATTATTTTTATATAAAATGAATATCCATGCAATTGTATTTTTAGCAGGTTATATGACCATAAGAGAATATATATATATATATATATATATATATATATATATATATATATATATATGTAAATGTTTGCATATTAAAGAGACGTTACTTTCCACTACGAGTTTGGTTTATTCGTTTTCAGAACTATTTTACATTGTCTGAGAACTGTCTGTTGTAATAAAACGTTGTGAAAGAATCTCATATATCTCACATAATACGAGACGCTGGTGCTTTTAGCATTCGTTAAGTCGCCGAAAAATTAACACACTATTGTGAAATACTTGCTTGTTTTATATGTTTTATTCAAATATCGTTAAATCTAAAACTGGTTAGCACAATATAAATGTTTAGTCAAACAGTATCTATTGATTACCGGTAGCGGATTTGTCACTAGGTACAAAAAGTGTACACATCATCGTATGTATATATAATTGTGAACTAGAAACATTTCTCAATAATATAGGGTATTTAACCTTGACTTTTTCATATGTAATAAGAATTTATGATCTCAAATATAAACATTTTCACTGCTAATAAATTTCATTAACTCTTTTTAAATTTAAATATTTTTTTTTAAAATAAATTGAATTACATATAAAATTTCAAATATATTTTTTTATCTAATGTAAACTTCTTCAAAGTATATCTTTGTTAACACAATTAGATTCATCGGCGGTCTTGGCGTCGGTGCTTCATTCACAATCCTACCTATGTACATAGGCGAAGTATCTGATGATGCCATTCGAGGTACACTAGGTTCCCTAATCGACACTGTACAAGGTATAGGAATATTCATCGAGTACATTGTCGGGCCATATGTTTCATATCAAGTCTTAGCCGGCGTATCGACAATAATACCAATCCTGTTGCTAATACTATCGAAACCATTCGTCGTAGAAACTCCATACTTTTCATTAATGAACGGTAAACAAGAGAAAGCACACAAGAGTCTGATAAAGTTGCGTGGAACGAAAGAAGTAGACAATGAACTGATTACAATGTCCGAACAAGTCCACGAGCAGATGAAACACCGCGGGCAACACATGAATCTAGTCACGCAGTACGGCAACAGGAAAGCTTTGATTATTGTACTAGGGTTGATGGCGGCGCAACAGTTCAGCGGTGTCGTGGCAATATTAAGTTACACAGAGATGATTTTTAAAGAAGCGGGTGGGGCTATTGCTCCTAGCACGCAGACAATAGGTATAGTTTAACACTATGACTAAATTTTCTTTTACAAATGAATCTAGTCATAAACATCAAAAATATTCTTTTTTAAAAAGTTTAACAATTATCTATTATTCACTAAGATTTAATTATGTGGGCTTAGATAGAAATGATATATACATAAAAATATTCCATAATAACAAAATTTACACCTTTCTCGGGTTTTTATTGTTTTGTATACAATCGAATTAAAAAAATCGAACTGTATTTCTATACAACATTTTCATAAACTATGTTATAAACCAACAAACATTATAAACAATTACACACACACAAACATATATATATATATATATATATATATATATATATATATATATATATATATCAATTTTCAAGATGTAAGATAAAGGGTGACTGGTAGACACCTGCAAGCGTCTCGCGAAGCGTGCATATTTCATAAACTGTAATTGTATAAACTCTAGAGATCCATAAATAATCATGTGTCCTTCCTGTCAATCCAGTGATCGGTTTCGCTCAGTTAATCGCTTGTATCGTCTGCACGCTGGTCTCCGACAAATACGGCCGTCGCAATCTATTACTAATATCGGCGCTGGGATCAGCGATCTGCCTCGCGGCGATCGGCACGTTCTTCTTCTTAAAAGAGGTTCAACACATGGACGTCTCGTCGATATCGACGGTCCCGATCGTGACGATGATCCTGTACATTATGGTCGTCAACGTCGGCCTCACCAGTCAACCGTACGTGCTGATGTCAGAGTTGTTTCCGACAAACGTCAAAGCGATGGCCGTCTGCGTTGCGACGATATTCGTGTTAGTGTGCGAGTCGATCGTCACGAAATTGTTCGAGGTCGTCATGACGAGTGTCGGTCTGTATATGTCATTCTGGATATATGCTGTGTGTGCTGTAGCGAGCTTCATCTTTATATGGGTACTTGTTCCTGAGACGAAAGGACGGTCACTCGAAAATATACAAATGGCGTTGAACCGAGTAGGCAAGGTGAGACTGATGATGGCAGACAATAAGAAGAAAGAGGTGTTTAGTCTGAGTTAAATTATTATTTTGTATTATTTGTTATAAGTCAATGTAACTTTTTTAAAAAAAGAAATGAACATTTTTTTATAATAAAAAACGTTAGTACATATATGTATATAAAAACGCCTACGTTCATTTAAATACCTTTTTCTTTTAATTCAAAAAAATAATATTCTGTGAATAATGTTCAGATGTCAAAACCTAAAGATTCGGAAATCAAAAAAGTATTATCCTATAAATAAAACTTATGAATGGAATAGACTTTTCTGAAAAATAATATATATATATATATTATACATAAAATAAAAAAATATTTTTTTCCATGCACAAATATTATCAAAATATTATTCACATGATGTTAGTCAACATTTCCTTCAAATCCAACATTATTTTAATCAACATTTCCTGTGAAAGATAAATTTTCAACCATAAAACAAACTCTTCTGTTATTACTGTTATTCCTGAATCCATTCATGTTTCTAGTTAATTGTTTACGAAATACTGAAAATGAGTATCTGCCATTATAAAATAACATACAATGTACAGTTTAAGGAAAATCAAAGAATTTATTAAAACTTCACTAATTTAAATACTAAATTACAGATATTCAAAGGTTATTTTAAAACACATGCACACACATGTATGTGCATATCTATAATACTTAGATGAGTATCTTTGTATGTGTATTTGTATTTATAAAAATAAGTTATAAAATATTCAAAAGAAAATTATTACAAAATTCTCATTTCTTTTTTGAATGATATCTTGAATAGACAAATTATAAGTTCTGAAATAGAAAATACAATAAAACTCTGACACACTCTTACTTTCGAAAAACTGCAAATTTTCCAACATTAAATAAAAAAAGATGCATTACGAAAAAATATATTCAATGCATAAAACCATTAGATTAAATTTTTCATAAAAAATCAAAATATTTTATAGAAACTATAAATTCTTTTATACAAAGGAGGCAAAATAAATTTAATTATAGATAAAAGACAATTCAAATAATCAAAAATTTAAACTGTAGTAAAAATTTATACAAGAAAATGGTTTCATGATACGAATAAATTAAATAAATTACAAATAATGATAGCTAATAATAGATTTATTAGATTACAAATATTGATAATAATTTAAAAATAATATACATGCAATATAGGGAAAAAAACAACCACTTTATAAATAATATTCTTATTATTAAATTATTTATTAAATTATAAAAATATGTACAAATTGATATACAGAACACAAAACCATCTGTCTGCAGTCATTTCCCACGTTACATTAATAAAGACTTGTAATTTTTGATAGACTCAACCTTTTAATTCTATTTTAATACCAAAGTTTACACTTTGTTTGTACTTTCCGCAAACTCTTATTCAAATTTACTTCGTTTCTTTCAAGTCTTGATATCAAACTTCTTTTATATTGTTAAAACAATTCGCTTCTTGATTTTCATAAATTCGTTACAATATCATTGATAAACATAAAATAAAATGTAAAAAACTACTACCTACAAAAAATCTATTTATACAGAAATAAATCCGACAAAAAATACAGAAAAATTCATTAACATAAAAATAAAACCAATGTATAGAACAATGTACGTTTCTTAAAAATAATTTAATCGAAATCAATCGACAAAAGAAATGTTAACCATTTTATGAACAACCTTTATTAATAACTATATCTTACGTAAAATAGAATCACATATTTAACGTTATGTCTATTGATATTTTGAATCATTGATTGTTTTCATTTTGAAAAATACACTATTACTGTCAGGCAAGAATCTGAATAAAAACTTCATTATTGTCCCGTAATCAAAATATCAAGTAAAAATTATAACAAAAGCAAATTTATCAAATTTTTCACGTCTTCTGAAGTTTCCTTTTTGTTTATTCACGTTAAGAATTAAATCCATTTAAATGAAAAAATATATTAAATTAAAGCTTTTATTCAAACTGTAAAATAATTAACAAAGAGAAAATAATCATGAACAAACAAATAGTAAAAAATCTGTAAAACATTTTAATACTTGCCACGGTGCATTTTAATACAATGACGTCCATCCATTCATTTTAATTCACAGGGATTTTTTTAATAAATATGTTTCGTGCAACTAATCGTTTCTTAATATCTAGTACAAATTTTAAATTGTAATTTAAAATATACTAATCAATATTTCCAACAAAGAAGAAATAATAATAATATATAATCACAACCAGTTGTATGGCATTATGTATAACCATGCATCGAACCAGTGTCATACGATATGCACTGAATAATGCAAAGACCGTTTTACAATATTAATATTGACAAATCAAATCGTGAAATTGTGTTTTAATTATTTACTACGAATGTAACTGAATTATCGATTAAAATAATTAATATATTGGTATTATACATATATATATATATATATATATATATATATATATGCATGTACAGAGGAAGAGAGAAATAGAACAAAGACAAAAAAAATGTGTAGGTGTGCAATGGAAGGGAAAGGCAATGGATTTCTGACGATGATATATATACAAGGGTCGTTTGATAAATACGGTAAAAAAGTAAGAAAAACTAAATTGAAAAATACAATTAAATTAATTAAATTACACAATAAATAAATTTACCATACTTATCAAACGACCCTCGTATGTATATATATATATATATATATATATATATATATATATATATATATATATATATACACACATAAAAAAACTGTTCCACTTACGCTGAAAGTATCATTATTATTTTTTAACGTATTACCTTCTAATCGTTATATTTTATATGTGAATTTACCTGCGAAAGATAGATTTCATTAAATTATATTAAACCTAATAATGAAGTATACTAAAACCAATACAGAATTATAAAATACAAAAATAAAACTGAAAAAAAAAATATTCCATTATATTTTAATGAAAATAGTTACTATTAAAATTTGTTTCGCATTATTTAAATCTAACCAATTGAAAATTTTATTAAATTTTTATATTTAATTTGATTTTCATTAAAAAAAAAATAATCAAGTAGATAAACATTAAAATTAAATATTATTATAATGAAATAAAATTACATTAACAGATATTAATGATAAAATAAACAATAAATGATAATTAAATACTTTTTTTAAAAAAATTATTGAAAAATAATACTTTTATTCAGATGTAATTTAGATAAAGTACCAAAATAATTATGTTTTTTTAATCGAGGCAACAACAAAAGGTTAAAATCATTAATGAAAACCATAGAAAAATGCTAAAGATATTAAAAAAAAATGATGATATTGACAATTTTTTATCAGACAATGGAAATCTGAAGAATGGTCTAAATTCTAAAATGATCAAAATCTGATAACGAACCAATAAAATCATAGGATAAATTAAACTTTTAACGAAATATTTGTTTCATTATTTCAAACGAAACCGAATTAAAAACTCAAAGCACAACGGTTTTATTTCCACCTAAAATATCTTGTACTATAATCACAACCCCAACAATTCAACAGCACAGTAATATGTAAAAAAACATTCCTTGATAATACCACGTTTCCTGTGTTTCCTTTTTTAGTAAGTTGTTTAGTGACACTTATAAGTTTTCAATAGATTCACTCAAGGTACTTTAGAAATAACAGCGAAAAAGCAAATTTTGAATTACGCAGTGTGTCAATATATAAATGTATTAAATGAAATTATGATATCATATTTCAAGTGATAACAACTGTTATAAAAAATAGCTCAAAAATGATTTCTTTAATAAACTATTCAAAATAAAGGTCATTTATCTATTTGATACAAAATAACAAAATGATAAATTATAACAATAGTTTTTTTTAACAAAACGAACCATTATTTTAATTCATTTCATTATATCATTTGTCATGATATATATATATATATATATATATATATATGAACAAAAAAAAAAAAAAAAAAAAAAACAGTTACTACTATGTACAAACGCATATGTAGATAAATATACAATAAATCAGTTATTAAACTAACTTCATATTTTACAGCCAAGCTTGGATTACTTCAATTCATATACACAGCTCACAGACCAATATCAAATAAAATCCGATAATCTCTTCATTTTATTATAAAACGATACTACATAGTCATATGTATGTCCGTCGATTGCATGGTTGTACATATATTTTTTTATATACATACATATATCAGTCTTTTGCCATTGAAAAACGAATATAAAGTATATATTTAAAAAGGGAAAGAAGAAAAATTCTAATTATACCTTTTAAACAAATTATTAATAAACATGATTGCGTATAAAGTTGGGGTGCGTGAACTTGTCAGACCGCGCCCTTCTTTTCTAATCCATGTAATTCGTTGTATACCGTAAATACATACATACATACCTACATATATATATATATATATATATATATATATATATATATATATATATATATATATATATACAAATAGATACACTTATATACACAATACCTTTTCGTGTCCGAGAACCGCGTTCGATATTTATATACAGTGCGCGTTCTCATCAGAAACCATATATGTATTGTAGTAGTGAACGTGCAATAATCGAATATTATTGTTTGATTATCTGATTGTTAGAAAGCGTTGCATTCAGATCATTTCTACATCAATATATCACATAAAACGTAAATTAAAAATTGAAAACTCTACATAATGAATACGATTTATATACACAAAATTTATAAATAACTATAAAAAATAAATACTTATCATTTTCTTGTATTTACGATCAAACATTGCAATATTTATGCGTTTAATATTTAAACAGCAATAAAAATACTGTAAAAACAATAATTGTAAAAAAATCTTAATCATTGTTAAATATAGGATCATCCAAATGTGACCCTTAGATTTGTGTTTTATTAAAAAGAAATAAAAGAAACTATACACATGTTTCTTTTTAATAAAACACACATCTAGGCATTACATTTGGATGACTCTATACAATACGTTGGTAAATATTAAAATTAAAATGGAAAAAAACAATATTTTATTGTGTTATTTATGAAAAATGTGTCATTTCAAAATCAAATAGAGAAAAATGTACATATTTTAAATTTTTGAAAAAAATACAATGTAATATCTAAATTTTTATATATATATATATATATATATATATATATATAAATAATTTCGAAATTCAAATAAAACTAAACAGCTGGAGGCAATTTAACGAATTATACAAAAAAAAATTAAAGAAATAAACGCACACATTAATTAATAATAATCACAGATTAATTTCTCCGAAGTAATTTAGATTCATCTGCACGCGACTACGTCAATTGGATAATCGATCATTCACGAGATAATGAATCATCTCTGCCAGCATCCAAAATGATGTATTGTGTGCGACGATTAAACTGTGTTTGTTTGGATTAGATATTTAATTTGATTACATTTAATTTTTTTACTTTATTTCAACGACGAACAATGAATAAAAAAATCATTTTAATTTCTTAACTGACAGCAGAAAATAATTTCTTGATGATGGATTGTCGGCTCAGCCGGAAAACAATTCGTTGCTTCGATTCATAACTAACTTCGAAAAAAATATTGACTGGGTATTTGATATTCAATACAGGTTGTTTTCGATTTTTATTTTATTTTTTAAAAAAATAAGAAAGTTGTCGTCGTGTTTTATCTATAATATTAACTTATCAATCACATAAACATGACTGGTTAGCCAATTCAAATTTAACATTGAGGCATACTTTTTAACAAATTAAAAACTTCAATGTGAAATTTCTTTTATTATTGTTATATATTTCCTAATTTCGTTTTTCTCCTCTTAAGCAATGAAATTGGATCCAAATTAGCATCAATAATTTAAAAATATTTTATTTAATAGGTATATAGGATATATCTCACGCATTACTAGTTTTTCATAAACCGTGTAAATCGAATCTGAATGCAAAGCTGTTCGTAATTAATCAATGACTTCATTTTTATTCGGTGACTTAAATTTCATTTCTATAATATTGAATAATATATAAATCTTTAATATAAAATATTTACAAATATACATACGAGAGTCTTCATATCTGCTTAGCCACTCTTCTGAACACTTCTCATTAGTCACAGCGCTTGTATTTCACACACACACACGAACACACATCGGGAGATTTCACTAAAATATACAAACTTCGTCCAACCGATCAATTTCTAGCTAAATCAGCGATTTTTCCCCGGCTAACTTCTATCGTGAAAATAATGATTGCCAGACGAGGGTACGACCCGATACGGTTTCTGGTACTCTTGGTAGTTATTGTATCTGCTGCTAGGTACATTCGGATTCTGCGACGAACCGGGATGATGGCAAATCTCAGTAGCGGCATAAAACTGTTCAGACGGTGGCGGCGGTGGCACCGACGGAGGTTTCGGGAAGAATTTTTCGAGTACCGGCGGGTCTTTCGTGCGGTTCGGGAATGTCGTCGAGTGCTGCGGTGTTACTTGCGGTACAGCGTACTCTCGGCATCCGAAATTCGGTACACCTACAATTTTGCATTTAAACTTTCGATCAGTTTTTATTTTAATTATATTTTAAATATATCTTCAAATAATGAATGATTGAAAAATCTAAACAAACGGAATTTTCACTACATAACTTTACTATTTTTGTACCCCACGTATTCACCATATTTCTACGATCGAAACTTGTCAAACAATAAATAATAAATTTGAAATTCTTTACAATTTACAAGCAATTATTATCCGAAACAATTATTTATTAAAAATTTATGCAACGTTATTTAATATTTTTAAACAGACAAATCTCTTTTTTTAAAAAAGCAATACCTTAAGAACATTACTTCGTTTGTGTTTTAAAATTACCAATTTCGAGAAATGTTTTAACATATTCAAGAAAACTTAACACAAATAGTAATTTTAAAACTATCGCTATACAAATTTAATACAACAATAGTATACTGAAATAGACGAAAGCAATTATAATTTTAATTTTCTATAACACTTGCAACATATAAATCAAGAAAAGAGTGAAACTTGATAAAATTAAATAACTTTTTGGAGTAAATAAAATTTATTTAAAAAATATTAGAAATTGTCAATACATAAAGTTCCACTCATTTAAAATTCTATTATTAATACAATAGATTATGAGCATTATAAATCTTGTGAATCGATTAAATTCTGAAACAATATACAATCAAAAAGAATAGTATGTAATAAATTTGGTGATAAAATCATATCCAACAATTACAAGTAATGAAACTTGAAAGTCGTAAAATGCAACAAAACGACATTTCAAACGTTTACATACAATTTAAAACGCTGTTTATAAATCCGTGTTAGAAAACGTTTTAGGTGACAAATCTTACTGCCTGTTTTCACAATGAGCTAACAAATTTGCCGGCCGAGTTTGTCGTAGCATACAGTGGAACTGTTCATGTCGCCGACATATAATAGCACCATTATTTTTCCCAGTTAGGTATTAATGAATGCACTAATGCACACAGATTCGCAGTGTATAAAAATAGATCCGAGCGCACGTCGAGCGCATCCATTTTTCTTCGAATTTTATTTTATTTTTTGTTATTTATAAATAATGCTCGATTTGGAAACTCACCTGCATTGTCGTTGCACGGCTTCTGAAAATGGTCGGACGTGTCTTTGCAATGCACGTCGTTGCTGACGTAGTGGTTCGCCTGAAACGGTTCATGGTACATGACGGCCGGCTTGTCCATCGGGTCTTCGCCGAGCGCGACCTGACCATACACGCGTCCATTAGCATCAACGTTAACACGCATCTGCAGATCCTACGTGTGCGTGCAAACACGTACGAAGAAGGAGGTAAGCACATCGACGACAAGCAACATACCGATAAAAACATAAAGCTGTTGAGAGAGATGAACGACGACGATTCGTTCGTTTGTACAAAGATGTCGCCTATTCAAAAACACATTCAGCACAATCGAACTACTGCTACTATGACATTCTACGGCTAACTACATATGTGCATCGGCTATTTATGGGAGGACGTGTATCCTTTCTATGTACTCTGTATAATTTGTCAGTTTTTGTACTACGTTGTACTGTTTAATTACAACCAATCGAGTCTGTAAAATATACAGCATACATACATACATACGCTCACAATGGTACACGAGACATTCCACTAATTAATTTAAAAAGTATTTACTTTTTAAGTCGATTTCAACTATATTCAACTACTCTTAAGCGATGCAGATAGAAATAATAACTACTACTAATGTCTGTAACGTCGCAGATAAAGTAACTATTACTAATTTTTTTTTTATTTTTTTTTTGAAACTGTGGCGAATTTACTTTAATACAAATGAAATTTTATCCCCAACACCACAATGGTTATGAAGTGTTCAATAATCACTCATTGTTCATTTTTTGTTTATAAAGCGCATTTTGATGGCGATGTCATCATCGTCAGAGCTTTTTTGTTATAAAATCCTTTATAATAAAAAGGCTCTGACGATGATGCATCGACATCGAAATGCACATTAACCCATTGTTGTTATAAACACTCAAGTGAACAATGAGTGATTATTGAACACTTTATAGCATATTGTGGCGTTGGGAGTGAAAATTAATTTGTATTAAATTAATAATAATTAGTTGTTAATAATAATCAGTAATTTTGATTATAATTAAATTTTATGTTTGTTTAACTTATTATAGATTTCATCTAACTGTAAAAGTGGTCCATTAATAAAAATGAAACCATTTTTTTAATCAACTTGCAAACTACAAAATTTTAATAAGTACTCGTATTAAATATTCACACATTTATTTTCTAATAATGCCCATTTCCGTCTAATTACGTTGAAATCATTAGAATACAACATTATAAATGTACTTGAGCTATTTTAATATTAAAAATTATAACAAAATAATTATTATTACTAATTTGACTTTTTTATTAATAAAGTACAAAAAATATATTAAATGTTTTGAAATGATATAAGACAAGATTTTAAAAACAAACAACTTGTAGTTCCTAGATTAATAAACTAAATCTAAACCATTCAAACTTGATTAGATTTCATCTTACGAAATTTATCTAATTTACTTAATTTAACATCAATCTAAAACCTTTTTCCTTATTTAACAAATAATATACATTAAAAATCATTTAAAGTCAGCTCGGACAAGAATTTTAATTCTTATTTATAAACCTCTAATCGAAAACATTTTATTTATTTATTTTTAATTGAATACGATTTATTAATATTTCTTTATTAATTGAATTCCGTCGAATGCTAACAACATAGACTGTTGACTTCGTTCAAATTTACACATCATACAAAATTATCAAATGGCGTGTCACACAAATATAAATCGTACTCAATTATACGAACGCAAAATCCTATAATCAAAACATTCCTAATAATAATAATAATAACGATTTGAATGATAATGACAAACATAATAAATATATATAAAAAAAAGAAAACATATAAATAAGTTTAGAGTGAGTGTATAATTATGAGCGGTCGCTTTATAACAAGATGCCACTAACACGAAACACACTAAATTAACATAAAATGTTATGTTACGATGGACATTTAACCATGCATATTATAAAATCATGCCTGCTACTGGACCAACTAATTATAATAACAGAGGTGCGACGAATAAGTAAAATAAAAAAATAAAATAGATAAAAATAACGTATACGGTCTAACAATATTCGATAAAAAACCGAACATGTACAAATAAGAAACGGACATCTGTTCGTATTAGTGACGTCCAAAATCGTCGAATAACGGATTAATATAATACACGGAGTGTTGTAACAAACATCTCTACACGTCAGCTTAATAAACACATCGGTGTTAAAGAGAAAAGAAAACTTATGCACACACACACACACAATATACAGTACACATTTGTAATATATGTGTGTGTGTATGTATGTATTATAAATATATATTGGAACGAAAAAATTCCGCACAACACATGTAATTGAAATGAAAAAATGGTGAGTATTATAATTTTAAAAAAATATCCTTTACTTTAACACTCCATTTCCTTTCCAGCAAGCAATCTTTACATTAAATATATTTTTTCAAGAACAAGTACTTAATTATATTAGCACATTAAGAGAATAACTTGAAGTGTAAACGAATAGTTTAAATTTTTACACAATACGTTGATTGTAACTGGTTAAATTACCAAAAATAAGATTTAGCTATATTAATTATATTTCACTCAAATAAATATCACCCCCAATACCATAACATATTAGAAATTGTTCAATAATGACTTATTAATCAGATTTTATAACGCAATGCTCTGACGATAATGGCATCACCATCGAAATGTGCATTAACCTATTGTTATAAACAACAAAGTGAATAATGATTTTTGAATTTTCTAATAACTTGTGAAGTTGGAAGTGATAATTCATTTGTATGAAAATGAATTTACCATAGTTTCAAAATAAATATTAATTATAATTGATATCAAATGAAATTTACAAAATTCATTACTTTAAAATTGAGTCCTTTTTTAATACATAGCATAATGTAAATTATTATACTATTTAAAATTAAAATTATATAATACTTTTCAACTGTTTCATTAATGATGTAAAATTATTTTTGTACATCCATTATTTTTTACAAAAATATAAAAAATAAGTTATGATGTTTTAATTTAAATCAGAATTTAATACAGCTTAGTTGGAAATATTAATTAAGCATTTAGAGTGATAATTGTTAATCAGCAAACTATTCAAAAATAACTGAAAATATGATTCTTATAAATAAAATTTAAAAAACTAAATTTGTTAAATATAAAAAAACAATTGAGTTACAAATATGAGGTTTTAAAAAACATTCATTGTCAAAAAATTAATGTGATAGAATCAAATATTAATAAATTTATCGTATAAATATATTTAATTTTATGTAAAATATTTTAAAATTAAATAATAAGTTAAAACATAATTATCTGTAATTAAAATTAAATTATTACACACGTATCAAGTGTTACGAAAACGAATGACTACATTCAAATCTACTTATTATTCTTTTTAATCTCCATTCCACTTCAATTACATCCGTACACAGAATCTTTTATGTCCACAATTGACAGGGTATCAGATCTGTGCGACAATGGCAGAAAACGTACTTAAGTAGTTCAGATAAGACTCACCTTCATGTTGAATGTGACGTGTTTATCAGACGTGAATGGTCGACTGGCGGCCGACTGATCAACGGCTTCCTTGAGTCGACGACTCCTGATGACAATCCACAAAATGATCGCAACAAGTATAACAATCACGACCGTGAATAGACCGATCACATAACCGATATAATGTTCGGTACTGTCGACGTTGCTTTCTTTCGATGACCCTGTGCAAATACAATGTCGCCGTCAAACGTGAATCGACACGCCGAAAAGCCTCACTGTCATTATCCAATATAAACTGTTTATAGAAATCAACCTTCGCGTACAAGTAATATAATAAACACCACTTTACCGCTCGACTTGGATTGAACATAATTAAGCCACTGATTGAGTTCGTGTCATCGCTGAGTCGTAAAAGCATTATCATTGGAAAAATAAACAAGTTAACAATACCGTTTGTAGACTTTTCGTTTATTTCAGCGAGCACGTTTCAATTAATTACGATTTTAATCGAGATTAATTTTTTAATAGTTATTATTTTAACAATATACCATACTGATAGAGACCGATAATTATTGAACAGTTAAGCTCATTGTCCTTTTAGCAAATAAATATTACAATGTTGCAATTCAATTATTTTAGTTAATAAGTTTACTAACTATGAAATTTTACATACTTAATTTTTTATTCTATAAATATATTTTATTTTTTGATAAATTTACTCATATATATTAGACAAAATGACACTTAAAAGAATATCAAACATGAACAGCACAAACTATATATAATATATAAAAGAAATAATCTTTTTCAATAATAAAAAAGCAATTAGAGAACATCACAAGATTTTCTAGTGTTTAATAAATTGCCACCGTGTTTATTTTTAATTAATTTACGTACATTAGCAAAAATCAAACAAGTAATAATTAAACACAGCATATATAGTTTGGCCGTAAAACTCATTCTTTTTAACAGAGAATTTTATGCCTATACTTCAAATATAATAGCATCGTCATTGAAGTATGTATGTAGAAACAACAAAAAGTGAATAATAAGTAATATTAAACACTAGTACAATTTTAATATGTTAAGATAGGAATTCCTTGTTAAAAAAATGATTACTAAACAATTTTCTAAAACTTTACAGTTCTAGAAACTGATCTAAAAATGAATTAACCACAATGTCAAACTATTTATGACAATTGACTATTATAAATAAAACTTTATGAATAACTTTTCATGATATTTTTCACAACTGACTTTGTGTTATAATAAATTACCTTAGTAGATATTTTAAATACAAAAATCCGCTAGTAAAACAAAATAAAATAACAAGTACTGAAAACATTCCTCACAAAATATAAAAAAGCACTAAGGTCATATAAGATCAAAAAACTAAAATACCATTAGGTATAAAAAACAATCAATTATAACTATGCAGATAATATACAAAAAAGATATATTGTAAAACAGTGATTCTCAAAGTATTTAATTGAAATAAATTAAAAGTATTTTCTAACTTTCTCATATAAAAAAAAAGCATTAAGACATATGAAACACTGAACTGACTATTAATTGATGGAAATTAAACAAAACCAGTATAGAAAACATGTAAAAGTAATAATGCATTTTATTTATACTACATATATATATATATATATATATATATATATATATATATATATATATATATATATTATAATCAAAATTAATCCCTATTAATAGTTAAATATTTCACTAAAATTAAACAAATAAAATTAATTGCACTTTATAAAACATCTTGAATAGTATCTGGCACCTTTTCAATTACTTTGATTGAGAACAAGTATTATAAAAATAAATGTTCTACTACATAAATAAATATTTTTTTATGTATAAATTTTATATTTAAAAACGACTCACCTGATCTGTTCGTTTTATCCGAACTCGTTTTCACATCGTCGCGCTGAAATGTGTAATCGTTAAAATCATCGCTTGGTACTTGGTTCGCGTTTCCCAAACTCTCGAGCAGCTCTCGCGTGAAATTCCCTTTGACCACAGCTGAAGAATTCAAATTCGATAAATATCGAAAAATAACTAACTTAAACTTGAAGAACAGATAACTTACTTGAATCGGCTGATATTTCGCTTATGAGGATCCAGCGCAATGCGAAGTATAGATGCACTTTGACAAAACGACCGATTCGATTATGTACTCGGATTGTAACGTCACGAGCATGTTCAAGGACTAAATCAGGCATATAGTTGTACAGGATGGGAGAACCGTAATAATAGCTTCCGTCCATACTGAAGTAGATTTTTGCTTGAGAAAAAACCTATGGAAGAAATTGAAATAATTGCTTATATGTACATTTATATATGTATGAATATATAAATGTGTGTGTGTGTGTGTGTATATATATATATATATATATATATATATATATAAATATATATATACACAGCCCTCCCCAAGGAGATCAACCACCCGTGTGCGAAAATATTTCGGCCGCCCGTGTGCAAAAATTTTTTGGCCGCCTTTTCCCAAATTGCACTCTTCCATGGCAGACTATTCAATGATATTTATTAACTTCAAGAGAAAGGAAAATTGAAATTTTCAGAGAAATGTGTTAAAAAACAATGATAGTATGTGTTTTTCTTGTAATCGGCAGCCCCTAAAGCTCGGCCCCCCGTGTGCATTGCACACAAGGAAGGGACGGGCATGTATATATATATATATATATATATATATATATATATATATATATATATATATATATATATATATATATATATATATATATAACCATTTATTCCATTTAATTACATTAAAATTAAGTATATAACTCAAAAATTGATTGACTATTAAATCATACACATACATATATTTATCATCACATATATATTATTTTTTTAAAAATAAATAAAAATAGACTAATTTTTTATGACAAAAACAAAAAATAACACATTAAATTAAAATATAAAATAAACAGATCAATTGAAAAAAATCCCTAGGTTTATAAAAATGTGCTTAAACAATAATGCATTTTTAACAAATTTATTTTATTATAAAAAAATATTGTGTTAAAGAAAATCAATTTTTTTTAAAAAAAAATGATAGTAAAATTACATATATAGTAAAATTATATATATATATATATATATATATATGTATATATATATATATATTCTCTCTCTCTCTCTCTCTCTCTATATATATATATATATATATATATATATATATATATATATATATATAAAACAAAGGGCTGAATAAAATAAATTCAGAACTGGCAACCACACCTACACACGTACAACGAGCCGAAAACACGACTGTAATACAAAAGACTGGGCTTACCTGTATATCTTTCGAAAACATATTGTTCGCGTGCAGATGTAACGCGGTGAAATTTCGAACTTTATCGAATTCCATGACAAGTTCCACAGGTCGACCCGCCATTGTAGTCGATTCATTACGCCAGCCGACCCATTCGTACCCTGCATATTAATTTTACGTAAAACGCCAGCCGGTACTTATTAGCAGAATGCGATTTATAAGCATACAATGGACATACGTCGAACTCGGATCATTGAAAAACGATTTTCCAAGTTGAACATTTTCACACGCATACATTATTGATGAAACTGAATATGTAATGTAAATTTTGTAACGGTCTGATATTTTAAATCAGAAAACATTTTTGTATTTACTATTAATATTTGAATATTAAAATATATTATTTTCAAATCACAATATATGTAACCTTATATTAAAATAAATAAAAAAATAATGAAGTTTAAAAAAAAAATTCAACGTACACAACAATCTAATACATACGTCTATTAACACTAATACATAATAAAAACATCTATCGATACTTTTAGATTTTGAATCTTTTATACACTAATAATTAAATTTTATTAAAAAAATATTTATCAAAACCTAAGCTAACCTTGAAAGTACCAAATAATAATTGTAATCTTAATTATACACTACTATAATATTTTTTCATAAAAAGTGATATACTAATTAGTGCTTATGTCGAGTCTAAGCATTAAAATAGTCAATATTCAGTGTACGAATAATAATAATAATACACCTGTTTAGGACAACATATCAGTAATAGTGATCTCAATAACAAACAAGGCTATATTTTTTGTCAGTTAAATTCTGAATCTATTGTTAAAGACCTTCAATGATAAAGATAGTCATTTGAAAATCATGAAATAAAAACAGTTTTGTATTAGAGCACTTTTATAAAAATATTAAACATTCATCAACCCAATTCTTTATAATTTTCTAATTTTTTACTGAAATTTTTAAAATCTCTAAACGAATTTTTATTTAAGTAATTAAATTTGTTCTTTTATGTATAGTTAATGTAACAAATTACTGTTACCTAGCAACCATTACATTACATACCATGTTATCATTTAATGAAAAAAAACATTCTGTAGAGACATTTAACAATACACAGAAACAGAATATACGATTGTAAATACAATACATAAAAGAAAAATAATTCCAGCAATAAAAACATGTTCTCGTATTATTTATTACAAATATTTAGAGTTATAATATATATATATATATATATATATATATATATATATATATATATATATATATATATTTAAATGTCAAATGTACAACTTTTTTGAAAAACATTAACCATTGATATATCTATTTTTATTTATTTGTTTAAATAACTTAACACATATAAACAATTTCATCAAATATTTTCAAATAAAAAAAAATACAAAATCTGAACTAACCTTTCCCTAACTGCCCATAATCGTGTCGAAAATTATCATGTCCCAGACGTCCATCAACAAGTTGTCCAAGACCACGACTCAATCGACCACCCTCTTCTACACCATCGTACGATCGATCAAACAGATCGATACCTGGACCACGTCGGAATCCTTGCATCATCGAATAACTCAATAATCCATCTAAAAAAAACACACAATCGATAATAAAATAACCCTAGAAAATGATATGAATAAGAAATTTACCTTTCCATAAGCACCCGATCACTTCGACACGCATACAAATAGTTCTGACATGTATGCTATATGGTATGAAACGAATTTTTGACGCTATTATAGGTGGATCTAATTCTTGTCGTACAACCAAAAACGTATTTATATTTCCAACCAATAACTGTAAAATAAATTATATTGGATCTTCTGGAAAAGTCTTTTGGACATTTTTTTTTTAAATATGAAGTATTTATAAAATATATAACTATCGATATCTAAATAAGTTATTTCCAGATTATAACACAAGCTGAATTCCGTTTTCATATATAAAAAAAGAATGACAGTTTTAATAAACAACAGTAAGTCAATATTTTTTGCATGTGTAAAAACCTGTATTTGTATTCAAATACAATAGGTATAAATAAAATAATTGCAATATAAAATGTATATTTTTATATAAATCGCTATAAAAATAGTTTAACAACTGTAATATATTCAAATAAAAAATAAATAAATAAATATTCTAAATATAAAATACTAAAATATATACTAAATGTATAAAATATTTAATAATAATAAAAAATTTAACGAAATGAAGTTAAATATAAGTAGATTTAATACAGATATTATATAAAATATTAATGAAATACAATACGATAAGTAATGTAAATATAAAAATTATTTGATAGTTATATTATAACAATGAAAATATATGCATACAAACCTCATGACTTGTCCGATTCCTCCATCGACGCCATTTCGAAAAATCCGGTCTCCAATACTCTAACAAATATTCTTCGGTGTACTCTTGGCCTTGGCCATTACCGAAACGACCCTGAGTCAATGTAGCTGTAATTACGTGTACTTCACCTAAATCTATTTGCAAATACTCGCGAGCTTCAGTGGAAACAACATTTTTTGGACACCAAGCACCTCCACCGTCTTCGAGTCGTAACCTTAGAGAGAATTATAGAAAATACAGTAGTATGTTATTTTTTCAGTAGCTATATTTTTGAATTATGATAGGTCACTGGTTTGATTTAAACAGACATCTTATTCATTGCGTTAATTTTAATAAATCTGAAGAAACATTTATAGAAATATATGGTAATTTAAAATTCATTTAAACCTGTTTAATAAACATCAATATCTCTATGACAGAATTTCATCATAAATTAAAATCATTACATATATATATATATATATTCAATTAATAACCCCATTTTATTAATAAAAATATCTAGTTAATACGAAATGTAATTAATTGGCGATTTATTAATTAAAAATTCAGCTACACTACCATAAATCTCGTTACTATTAACATAACTCGTAATGTTTTCATCAATTTTATATTCTATCGAAAACATTAAGAGAATTATGACCCATGTATAAAGTATTAAAAACATTTATAATAGACATACCTTCCATTCTGTGGACCCACACTTGCAGCATCGTAAGCAGAACTCGCAGTTATGCTACTGTCATTAATAGCTCTACTCTCCATCCCTAAAGGCGAATTACATGAATCTGAAAAAAATACTAGTCTAAAAAAATAGCTCTGACACTGACTACAATAGAATATATGCATATACATATACAGCTATAAACCTGAAATAATACTTTTGCCCAAATACAAATATGAAGAATCCATCAAATGAATCGAGAAACAACGTATTTTATAGGAAAAAATCACGATGGTATTATTTAGCGAATTAAAACGGAAATAAACACCAAATATGTTAAGAATATTTTGATCAATAGTAATCAACCTCGATTCCACGATGGAATCCAAATGTTAAACATATGTTTTGCAGATTTTTCATTTCAATTAAAAGCAAAGTTATATTATCTTTTATTTTAACTAAGAACTATATTACATTAATAAATAATGTTATAAATCAATTTAATTAATAAAAAATTGTCTAAACTATTAAAACAGTTTAATTTAAATAAAATATTAATCTGTATCTATATTTTTATCCCAATCTACTGAAAATGTATTAAAGAACAGAGATTAAAAAATATTTCAATTTTTGAATAAATTAAAAGTTAATTTTAAATATAAATTTATACTTTTTAAAAGTTTATAATAATGAATTTAAATATCAGAAAATTAATATTCTCATTATTTCCATTGATCAGTTATTGTTTTGAATTATTTATCAACTCGGAAGGCATAATATTTTTTAAGAATATAATATTTATATAACTATCTCTCTATAAAAAAGGGTGTGTGTACTAATGTACGCACGCCAGAAGTGAAACTTCTTTGCCGTAAAGTAATAAAAAATTATGAAAATTTATTCGTTTTGAATTTCTTCGTTTTCCATTGCTTCCTCCGGTGGTGATTAAGTAGGTATAAACGATACAATTGGTTTATGATAAGTAAAGTAAGATATGAATGCCTTTGTCGTCACATTTTCTAAATACTTCGTGAATACGGCATCAATTGTAGTACCATATCTTTTTTTCGGAAGTTTACCTACGTGAAGCTGATATGGCCCTGAGTAGTATATGTAGGATATGCATATTGGCTAAGTACTACACTGTGCCTGGGAAGAGATCCCTTAACCCGGCTGGGAAAATTTCAAAAAACCCAGAAAATCTTGACTAATTAATGGTAAGGAGAAAAGAAAAGAAGACAGTACCATATTACATCTTGTCGTTGCAACAATTAAATAATAAATACAACGTGTTGCTTATTTGCTTTGCAATATTAATCATATCTTAACACGGTGCGCATGCGTGATGGGCCTCACTACCCCTCTACACTATACTCTATGTATACTAGATTTCTTCCCACTTTTTTCTGCTGAACTGTAGATTCGTTACGTAACTTCCGTTGCATATAAAAATTTTACCCCAACGCCGCTAAAGAAGTTTCACTTCAAAAAAAGGTTTAAAGTTATTGAATCATATTTTTATTAAATAACTTTTGTTTTGTCGTAATGTAATATTCTCTTACAACATTTCAAATAATACATATATAACATTTAATAT
The DNA here is from genome assembly GCA_029203775.1 of Neoneuromus ignobilis. Lineage (NCBI taxonomy): Eukaryota > Metazoa > Arthropoda > Insecta > Megaloptera > Corydalidae > Neoneuromus > Neoneuromus ignobilis. Next base: position 24,945,880 of record CP092091.1, on the reverse strand, counting down.
AACGTTTATAATACAATTTAATATCATTAAACGAAAAATAAAAGAAAAAAACAGCATTATTTAAAAATTCCATTATTTTTTGTTTAATACCCGAATTACTTTTTTCATTGTTAATTAACGTTTACATATTTAAATTCTATGTCGAAAATACAAATTCCGTTTCGCCCATTTCAAATATAAAAGAAAATACTCCGAGTTAATTGTCAGCTACAAAATATTATGACATGTAAAACGTCCTGTTTTCAGAATTAACGGATTACATCGTTCGCATAACATTCAAAACGGGACGTCGTATCACCTGGACGTTAAAGGACCTCCACCGCATGTAAATGTCAGTATTACGTAATAATTGTTTCATTTTTGATAATCCCTTACATTTACTCGTATCGCACACACACATCTATATATATATATATATATGTGCACGTATACGACTGACATGTTCTGAAAATTTCATTCGTATGTCTCTTGTTCGGAAAAGCGAGGCAGGTACGCCGTCAGGTTCATCGTCGTTCCGTGAACGCATATCCTTTTTTTCTTCCTCGCACATCCCGCCGTTTCACCGATGACGATCCGTCGTGTGACACATGTCAGCCGCTTGAACCGCTCTGATCTACTTTTCGAAAGTGTCAGCCATTCTGATTGACGTGTTTATGTTTATTTCACATGCGTACGAACTTTTGTTACTCTCGCGTTTTGTATCTCCAGCGGCTGTCACTCAGTCGCCGGGTTCGCGCGCGGACGAGTTACATAATCACATTTCGTCGGATGGGGACGCGTTGCGTAGGTGCGCGTCGTAACCTGGCATGATTTAAACACACGCCCGCACGTAATCCGCCCCTTCTTCCAATACGATCCTGTTAATGTGACTTGTTGTTCGTGGAGATAGAATGTAAACCGAAAGTGTTTTAAAACCGCCGCTATATGTTTTTCATCATCTGCAAAAGTTTCGTGCGAATGACGTTCGCGTACTAATGTTTAAATTATGAAATACATAATACCGATTTTATTTCACGTTCGGTTTCACGTCAAACATATTTATTTAAGAGCCCGATTAAAAGTCAAGAAATTAAATTTTCGTTAAACGGAACTGGATTTTTACAAATACAACTACATACACAAATATACACATTTTACAACTAAATAATATGATATACACACACACACATGTACAAGTTTTATTGAATATACCGAATTTACAGTTTTTAAAAAGATATTTTTTATTTATCAATCAGCTGCAACTTATTACAGTGGCTTGAGGAGCTCTAAATGTTGTTATTACAATTTTTATATTAGAACTGATTTTACAGAGTATTTAACTTAACAAAGAAACCTCTGGTTCTGGTCATTAAATTATTTTTGTTAACTTCAAAATTGATAATGGATTATGTTACATTTTTATAGTTCTATTTACATCTCGGTACTCACAATAAAATTTTTATCTAATAGTTGGCAAGTGTTGACAATGTATGATGTGTTCTATATGACTTGTGTTGATAACGGGTTATGTTCCATATAACTTACACACATACTTATATATAATTGACAACCTGTTTAAAGAAAGAACCCCTGAATAAATTATCCTCACCAACCCACCTACCTAGTCAACGTGGTAAGGTTGACAAAATATCAGTGAATAGTAACATTCAATGAGGTCTTCGTTCAGCAGTGAGATCATATAGTATAACCTGATATGATGATAATATATATAGTATGACATCCCTAAATCACAATTTAATAAGTCTAATAATTTTTCGGTGACTCAAAATTTTGTACATAGCATCAACATTACATGCAATTTTACATAAAAAATATTCTTTATTGAAAATTTTATTTTAACAAAAATTTCATTCATTTTCTCCGCATTACGAATTAAAATAAATAATTTAATACCTGATCTTTTTATGTATATACTCTTTTGAATTTATTAAACAATATAAGACTCTATAATTAACTTTCTGTTACTCAAAAGTCGTTGGCAGTTGGTGATTAAATTTATAGAAATTTGACTACATATATATATATATATATATATATATATATATATATATATATATATATATATATATATATGAACTCAATTTACTTTAAAATTATTCATCTAATAATTTAAGATTTACCTCTCAAAGATGTTTTCAGTACTCAAAATAAACAGTAATCACTTGAAACCAAATTAAAATTATAGGGAGTAATCTAATATCACATATCAAACTAAAGTACTAAAGATAGTAGTTGTTGAATAAATGTAATCTGGATGAAAGTAATCATGTAGATAACAATCAATATGTCATGTAACATATGTAAAAATCTTTCTCTTTATATTATAGGATTAAAACATTTCACACCAAAATATAATATTTTACAGCTGTTTTTGAACTTTAATTCATCATTTATGGTATTTTTTGAGAAAATTAATATTAAAATATGATATATTTGTATTATCTTTTTAATGGTAAAAAAGATAATAAACAGAATATATTTTGATTAAAAAATTTAGTTTTATAGAAAACCTTTTTTTAAAAAATTTTCACATACTATTAAATCGATATTTTTATCTGGTAGATAATTTTACATAATTCAAAAAATCTAGGATCAATACTATTATAATTAAAAAAATTAAAAAATGTTAGAAAGTAATAAAAAAGCAATATTATAAATATTCTATCTAACATAAACAGTTTGAAACAAACAATCGTATGTATTAATAAAAAATCAGAAATAAAATCCAACTGTTTCAACTTGTTTAACTTTTTGAAATGTTTTCATTAATTGAAATATTTTATTTATATATATGTACATATATGGATGGATAAAATTAAAATCTGTGTGCACACCGTTCTACAACAGGTACACACACACACACACACAAAACATAAACGCCACTCACCTAAATCCAGAGCGGCCGTTGTCGTCGTCGCCCTGTCATAAAAAAAGGAAACAATCAATAGAAACGCTGCGGAAATCCTCATGGCGCCTGGAAATGGCAACAACACTAGTCTATGAAAAACTGTGACAGTCGTCATGGCAACGATAATAATTAACACGCACTTCACTCACTTCGACGCGGCACGCACCGTGTAAATCACGCGATCGCTGGTCATTGTCCGTCAGGTGAGAAGCGAACGAGCGACCGACCGTTCGCTTTCGTTTTGTTAGCGCACGACGACGACGACGACGACAACAATGCGGTATGGAAATCGTTTGAATCACATTTTTCACGTAGCGACCGCGCATGAAAAACTCATTACATGTACACACGCCGCCTGCACGACGCTCCTCGACATACGCCGTTGCGTTCGAGGAGGGCGCGAACGAACAGACCTCCAGGCTCCACCGACGACGGGTTTTTTTTCACATACATACACACGCACGCACGCACGCTAACACGCGTTCGTTAGTTCGTCCGCTGTCGACCTGAAACAAAAGAAACCCTGTCAGATAAAGTACATTCGCTACGGACTGCTTTCTAGCCATTTTTAATATCCATATGATTGATAATAGAGTACATTAATCCTAGAACAATATGTCATTTGTAAACGATTCGAAAATATGTCGCTATTATTTCATTATAACTTAAAATTTTAATGACTAAATTAAAGATAATCGATAATAAATCATTAATATCACATAAATAACTAATAAATAAGTAAATAATCGAATGTCAATGTCTAACAAAGAGATCTATGATTATGTGTTTTCGCATTTAATAATTTGGATGCCATAGAAAGCTTACTAGATTCATTTAAAAATTACCCAAGAAAATCGTACTCAAACTTAGTATGGTTTTTGTACCACCTTTAACCAGTTGTGCTGGCAATTAATTAACATGCACGAGTGGTAAATCCGTCCAAAGCAATTCGCAGCGAGTTGGTATTTGAAATCATTTTTTTATAAAGTTTTAGACACACACACATTAACATTATAGTAAAACTCTTAAATTGATTAACAAATTTATTAATAATTTTTGAAAAGGAGTATTTCTTGGGTTTTGGTACGTTTGTTATTTTACCGAATAGAATAGAGGTATTAAAAAAATCCATATCCATTAGATAAAAGAATATTTTTCTGTAACTTTTTGCAAATTTTCTCATTAAAGGAAAAAATGATAAATAGCTATCTTGCAGGTCTACTTCACCCATACCATCATTGTAATCTAAAACTATATTAGGTTTTGTAATGTTTCCATTTTGGTCGGTATCATTTCTAATTTTTTTCTTTTTTGTTGTAATCATTTCTGCTTTGGAATGTTTTGAAGAAAGCAAATATATATCTTTTTTGTCCTTCCATTTTACAGCTAAGATACCATTGCAATATATTGAAAAAACTTCAAATCTTTTGAATTTTATCGCTGCGAAATCTTTTGGCATATTCTTTCTATTAGATCTGACTATTCCGATAGTATTAATTTTTTGCAAATGTAATTTCCGATACAGTTTTGGTGACGAATACCAGTTATCTAAAAAGAGGGTGTGTCCAAAATCAACTAAAGGTCTACATAAATCCAGTACAACATTTTCTGATGCGCTATTATCAGAATAAAATAATTCTTGGATAAAATAGTTCTTTATAATAATAAAAAAAATATTGTGTATTATAGTTACTTGATTATTATTCAATGAAAATATTTAAAATTAATGAAGTTCTACAAAAACGCACTTGTATGCCTTCAAAACAGAAGTGTGACATTTGCTAACTGAACTCCGATGTTATACTTAGCAAAGATCACACGACGTGCTATGCACGTCATATCGGCATTTGGTACAGATAGCAGTCGACGTGCATAGCACGTCATTCCAGTGCAACTGGTTAATATGAGAATTGAGATGCACTGTCTATACTAGAAACAATAATTTTTTTTCAATTTATAGAACTCATACAATAGAAAATGTCTCAAATACACCATCATACAGACTGGACTCGTATTGGTAGTATAACTAATAAATTATTAATTTTTTCGAAATGTTATATTTTCTGACTCTGTTAGAAGTATCTTCAGTACACTAATCCAAGTAAATATTCATATACGTAAAAATTAATATAACTATCCCGAAAATCTGATATTTGCAATATAACAAGTATTGTACATATAAAAAATAGACTTGAATTCAATTTTGAAAGTAATCTATTTTTATCAAATTTATATTTTCTAAACTAGGTTGAAAAAAAATAGAAATAAAACTTTATAACTACTAAAAAATATAAAGAAAAATCTTAAATAAAAAATACAACATATAAAATATCATATCTACTATAGTGAATAAATTTTAAATTTCACAATAACAATTTTTACTTTTAAAAAACACAGCACTCCACTTCCTAGGCAAATCTCGTTCGTCTATCATCATCTAAAGAAATGTGTCAGACTTTAGATCTAGCTATTTAGAAAGTCGTCACAAACAATACTCATAATTATCCAATATAATCGTTTTCTTAATAAAAGATGGCATGTGTTATAAGCACGTTGGCGAACTCGCGACAGATTGATCAATAGTTAGTCAGTTACTACTGTTTCAAGGAGATCGTAAATAAATAAATTAAAACCTTTATGTGAATATATATATATATATATATATATATATATATATATATATATATATATATATATATATACAGAAATAGACACTGTCGACTCTCTTCCGGTGGTCGTTTATTTCACAATAGTTTTAAAAAACATATGCGCCCGTCGTCGAATCCAGAAAAAAGAAAAGAGTACATACAATATTACGATTCGAAACGACGTCGACGTGTGAAAAGTCATCTTGAGAGCATTCATTCACGACCAAAAGCATTACTTAACCCTATTTCGAATATAATTACAATAGCTGCTGTTTCAAACATACAATTACGTTCAGTAATTACTGCAGTTTTACATAACCGTACACGTTTGACGCCTCGGCGTCGTTTAATTGTCCTAATTACTTCTTTCGCGAGCACGCAGAGTTTTTTTTAACATCGTTCGGTGTCGATCGGTCATGTTTTTTTAATGTGTTGTCATGCGTCTATTGATTTGTCCGAATTTTCAATTAACCTGACTATTATGGTTGGATTAAGAAATACGAATATAATAGAGCATTGACACCTTAATGAAATAATCGTGTCAATAGTTATTTTGGTACTATGGAAAATTCACTTTACCTTAAATGAATCAATCATTCCAACATTACAATATTTTATAAATGTATTTTATTATTACATATTTTTAATTTTAGTCGCTGATGAGCATTTCAACAGTCAATTCATTATAGTCACAGAGGTGTACTATAACATAAAAATAAAATAATTAATTTTTATTAAAATAATCATACGTTATTAAAAATATATTTTTTAAAAAGAACGTTTAAAAATCATTTTGAAATAAAAATACTGAAAAACATTTTTTTAACCAAAATAATTCAGCTCCATTTTGATTATTTTAAACAGTTTTGAATTTAGAAGAGTTTATTAAAAGAGTTATGAGTACTACCCTATATTCCTATTTACAATGGTTTAAGAAGTTTCAAAACAAGGTGTTATATCTCATCTCTATCTACACAAGATATACAAGTATCATCATAATTCTCTTGTAAAAAAGTGGAAGTTTTGAAAAGATCTTTTGATTTAATTGCAATTATTGACATGTATTCTGTTCAGTACAATACAATATAAATTTATTGATATAATAAAATGGTACAAGAAGTACATAAATTATAATACAGTTTAGTTTACTATTAAAATAAAAAAATTGTAATATATAAATTGAGAGATATTTTAAGCTAATGAATTTTATTTTTTTATATAGTTTATAATAGCAGGTGACAAGAAAAAATTTCAACAACCTCCATGAATACAAAAATTACTTAAAACTATCTTAAAAACTAATCTTAATATTTTACACAAATGAATTTTAACCCCAACGCTACAATAATTTAAAGCGTTCAATAATCACCTATTGTTCACTTATTATTTATAATTATATAATCTATAATTACATCGGCTGATGCATTTCGATGGCGATGCCAACATCATCAGAGCCTTTTGGAAATCATCAGAGCTTTTTGGAAAAGGCTCTGACGATGATGGCGTCGCCATCGAAATGCATCAACCAATATAATTATAAATTATACAATTATAAAAATAAGTGAACAATAAGTGATTATTGAACACTTTAAATTATTGTGATGTTGGGGTTAAAATTCATTTGTGTAAAGTGAATCAGCTACAGTTCTAAAACAACAAATAACTAATCTTAATACTAAATCGCTTAACACTATGAACATGTTTAGTTATATTTTAACAGTCAGGATGCTTCTGAGAACAAGACACTCTTCTAGATCATAATAGAAAATTAGAGCGGAGAAGTGAAGGAGGATCTAAGGTTGACAGAATTTGGTCATATGAGGAAATATGATAGATTTAGCATTTTAAATTTGTATGTCGCATTCTGTTCGTACTTAACTTTCAAATTGCTAGTTTTCTATATTTCATCTTAATTTTTAAACACTTATTTACTGATAATTTACAGATACTTTTGGTAAATTAAAATCTTAGTAAATAAAACATTTACCAATCTATTCGCAGATAACAATAAACTCGAAACTATAAAAAAATATAACATAAACAATAATCTTAGAATTTATATAAAAAATATATTTTTTGTTTACTTTATTTAATGTTAATTTTCTGTATACAATATTCTACACCACTCTATGTAAACTAATAATACTGAAATAGAACAGCATCCAAGAACTCCATCACATTAATCTGCAATATTTTATCTTAACCTTACCTAAGTCTATTTAATTATAATAAACACATGCAAAGATAAAAAATAAAATTATATATTTGTATCTAATACTACGCCTATTTTCAAATTTTATTTACATTAATTCATACTCATGTAACTTGAATTTGCCAGATTTATTTATTTTCAATTAAAATATAAATATGAAAAATGTTTATCCAGTAATTCTTGACAAGGATGGACCACACTAGTGACACAAATTCTAAAATATTCGTCGCCAAGTAACTCGAAACAGTGGTATTTTTTGAACGTGAAGCGATGCGTTTAACGTTTCTCCGCTCATCGCATATTTCAACATAATTTTTTCATAAGATTTTTTTAGACCCCTCACATGTCAATCTTTACCAGAATGTGTGGATATATATGTGTATGTGTGTAACATGAACGTTATCTTATTGCACTGACATCGCGAAACGCGGCCGCGTCTCGTTTCGCCTTAAATAGTCTAATGACATCACACTTGCGAGTGTACGTTTTCTTAAAACATATTTTTTCTTTCCTCCTCGTCGGTCTGTCTCCGTCTCGCCAGCCACATATTGAAATGTTTCACATTGAAAAATTACAAACGACATGGACCTAATGGTCGTTTATTATTTATAGTAGTCCGGCGAGAGAAAACACGTGAACCGCGTTACCGATGATTAAACACAGTTCGTGAGGTCGTGAATAAAATTGACACCCATTGAGTTGGACACGACTTTGTGCGATCGCATCGTTCTTTTCACTACATAATTCAAAAGTCGAGTGAGAGTTTAAACACAAACACACACAACGATCATCTAAGAAGTGCTGTATGTAGCGCGAGCGTTATACCACCCGCTGATGGACCGATACATAATTTGTCAATGATTTGTTAAATTTAACACAACACTGTTTATAAATAAATACATTCATATATATATATATATATATATATATATATATATATATATATATATATATATATATATGTAATATTAACCAAATTATTATTTCCTTTCTGATATATACTTGAAAATTTAATTTTTATTAAAAATTTGATTTTTTTTTAGAACAATACGGTGTTTTTTATATAAGTACCAATAAATGTCAAAAAAGAAAATACTAAATACATTCCTTTATTTACATATACAACCAATAAAAATTTATAACAATACTTTTTTGATTAATGTGATTTTTTTGATCTCTAGTTATAACGAAAAAAATATTTTAATTGTATATTTAATATTATTTAAATGTAAAAATACTATTACAAACTAAATTTAGTTTTATATGTTTTATTATAATTCTTTAAACATTCTTTGTTTCAATTTAAAAATAAATTTATAAATACAAAATATAATAATTTAACCCCATATTTGTATATATAACATACTAAGAAATATATTTACAAAAATTAAACAAAACTACTAAATAAACATTTTTTATTATTAATTGAATTATTCTATTTATTGACTCCAATTTATTTTTATAATTTAGTATGGAAGTATTTAACAAAAAGAAATAAAATACAAAATATGAGATTTCTTATTAGAAACAAGTATAAATCCATTTCTATTAATTAATAATTAATTTATTGGTAAGTACGAAAATTTATATGGAAGAAAATGGAGACTATTTTTTATATTTCTTTACTCTAACGCTATTTTCAATAATCGATCTCCTTTTCAATACGTACACATTTTTGTATAAATACTTCCAATATATTTATAGAAACTTTTAAATTCCATAATAAGCCATCATAAAAAAATATTAGCTTAATCTAAAATATTCTCTTGTATAGTTAAAAAGTTGAAATAATTTTATGGTTAATTTCCCATACGAGCAGTTCAAATAAAAAAAATATACAAAAAAGCATCCCAAACGAGATTGAATTGTATTGAGAATATAAGATACTTAAAAATCATTCCACAAGTGATTTTTTTCAAAAAAAAAATACAGGATTGATTTAGATAGCTTAACATTCCGAATCCAATAAACCTTTTACTATTGTTCGAATTCTATTATTTGGAAAAAATCATTTCTGAAAATAAAAACTAACGAACGATCGACTGGCGTGGACCGACATCCGAGTACAAAAAACATACCCGTACGGATTTTTTCTCGTACATTTTTTTTTTTTTTTGCAACAGATCCACTCGAACCCATTCCGATCGGCGTTATTTACACACATCACCCCATACCGTACAAAACTTCTCTTCTGTCTGCATGTACCCTCTCCCAACATCACCCTATTTATGTTTACATGATTAAAATAACGATATAACACACATTCTGTACCCGTCTGCCAACTGTTTGTTATACAATAGCGAAGATTAGAATCTATAAAGATGATTATATTTGATTTTTCGAATTGCATAATCAAATAAATCCCGTCTGTCAGCCACCTGACTTTACCAATTTAAAGAGGGTTCTGCGAAGATATTGACATTTACACATATGATATATCTTTATATATATATATATATATATATATATATATATATATATATATATATATATATATATATATATATAAAGAAGATTCATGACAGACACACCGGCTGTGAAATCGGTAATATTGAAAACCGTCTGAGTGACCCAAAACAGGTAAATAAGAAGTTTCCGTGTCGCCGTTGCACATAAATATAGAATTCATTTTCTGTTTCGGCCCGACTGCCTCGAATCAAAAATGGATTCCATACATTCCGCGGTCATTAAAATGCATTTTTAATTGGTGTTACAATAGACCCGAGACTCGTTTTCACGTGTAAAGCGGATTAATTTATTCACTGGAGAGGTGTGCGTCGAAGGGAAAAACGCATAATTTAATATTTAAATTCGATCTCGATCTAATATTTCTGGAATGTGAACGGCGACGGTCTATTTTGTTTCTCAGAAACTTTAATCGATATATATATATATATATATATATATATATATATATATATATATATATATATATATATATATATATATATATATATATATATATATATAAAGGAAAGTAATATTCAAAAAGACATATAAATGTTTTAATATAAAAATAAAATGTATTTTTGACGAATATTATTTATTTGTTTAAATTTTATTTAAATATATGTATAGGCTTTCAGATATATCAATATACTAATATGAATAAAAAAAATATTAAATAAATATCCACACTATGCTATTATACATATACATATTTATATATAGTATAGATGTAAAATTACACCCCAAATGAAACCATTCGTATTCGTATTCGTATTAAATTCAGCCACATTTTCTAAAAATACTGCCTATTCAAGGTAATATACGTCTTCTATAGACTAAGAATTTAATTATATCAAATAAATTAAAATACAGTATAATTCGTAATTCGTATTAAATTTTTGTTTTCAAATTATTAACAAATAGAAAATATACTAAAATAAATTGAAAATATACTCTCTCTTCTTAAATAAGAAAATATTTTTTGTTATCTTAAATACAAGAATGAATATTTTTCACCATATTTTATCAGAATGTTATACATTTTTTTTTTGTACAAATGAATTGTAACCCCAACACCACAATAATTTAAAGTGTTCAATAATCACTTACTGTTCACTTATTATTTATAATTATATAGTCTATAATTATATCGACTGATGCATTGTCAAAGCCTTTCTGTTGATCAGATTCTATACTAATCTGTAATTATTTCATATATGATAATTGTTTCTATATACAAAAAGTATTAAAACTAACAAATTAATAAATAAATAATCCTTTGAGCTAAAACACTATCAACATTTTTTTTGGTTTTATTTTAGACAAATTATTTGACTTGTTGCCAATGAACACTTCTCAGTAATAATTTATATCAATATTTATTCTATTTGATAAAGAATATCTTCAGAATAATCAATTAAATTCAATTGAAAAAATTCAGAGTAGATCGTTATGTCAAAATTTTTTTGGCAATTTGTTTTTGCCAACATTTGTTAACTTAACATTTATTTTTGCTTTATATTAACTATATCTTTACTTGTAAATGCATATATTGTTCGAGATATTTCTTTTTTACCACAACCTTAGATTTATTTCTTTCATTTAAGACATTATATCTAATCATGTTCACTTTTAGCATCTATGAAAACTTCAGGTATCAAACTAGAGAACCAGATACTTTAACATACTTACAAATTATATATTATATCAGCTGTATTGAAATTATAGTTGTTTTATTCCTTTTCTTCTCGCCAGTAAAATCGTATTCAAACAATACTATACATATTATAAAATGTATCTAAGTAAACATGAATTATATCTATAACTAATAGTTTTTGAATAATTATTCATAAAATATTAAAACAATCATCAAATAAAATACTTCCTTATGGTTAATATTGAAAACGAATAAAATACTTTACACATAATCGTAATAAAAATCAACTACAACGTACTCGTACATATTTTTTAAATTCATTCAAAAATACTTGAATAACATACATCTTCACGTATACGTACATGCATTTACGTGGACAGACACAACGTACACACGAATGTTATTTTTTATATCCACGGTGATAGTTATCAATGAGCTACCGGAAGAAAAATGAGCACGGCCGGCTCCGTCATGAAACCCAACTCCGCCACTGCTACGAAGAAAACGGCGAACGCGAACGTGCATGGTTGGAAGTGATTGCAGGGCGAAGAAGAGGATGGCGAGCACGTCCAGACTCCTCGAGACGGGAGAGATTAATCTTCGTAGACGAGGTTTCATCTGACAAGCCATATGTACGGCCAATGAAAGCTTACGAACGAACGGCACACAGCAGACTAACATGTATGTATGTATGTATGTATGTACGACCGAACGAAACTAATTTAATAATGCATGCCTATACAGATCGCCTTTCACATCCATCATATTTAACCTTTTAGTACCATCCGAGACAAAAAAGTATATATATATATATATATATATATATATATATATATATATATATATATATATATCATGTGCACGGTATATCTCGGATATCGGACACGGCTGGCTGGTCGTGCAGATTTTCCTTACCTCCACTCTTTGCAACGCATCAACGATGCTTCACATATGTTCGAGAGATCGGTTGCCAAAAGATCATTATTTATTCCGATATCTACTATCATGTTTACCATA